>CM070487.1:42816784-42941784 GCA_036324585.1 Champsocephalus esox
AAATAACTAAATATGAACAAATAAAAGTATAAAAATACTCGCCATGGGACACTTGCATCACTTGCATTAAAAACGATGATCTAATATTATAATAAATAAGGATGCAGCGACTAAAGAGCTTTCTTTTATACTTCCATACTTTCACTTCGATAAGATTTTGTAATAGTTGTTCCACCATTGGACCTCACTTGGTGGCTTTAGATGATTATGTATGATTGAATGTAATTAATAATAATAAAGCGTGACATTATACTTCTCTCCTCAGGTATTCAGACCGGTCTGTGTGAGAACTTTTCTACGACGGTAAAAACCTGTGAGGTGATCTCCTGGTGTCCTCTGGAGATAGACTCTCATCTGCCTGAGTATGAACTATACTACTATACATGCATAGTATTTATAATAAAGCACAATATTGATTATTATATCAGTATAGTTTAGACTTCAGATGCAGTGTGTAGCATTTATAATAGTATCGGGTATACATGCAGCGTTGTGGTGTTTTTTATTGTTTAATGTTGATTTGACATTAAGTGTAATTGTATTTATTATAGTATGATAAAGATTACACATGCAGCGTTTTAGTAATATAATTAAGTAATAGCTCACGACAGGCCGTGGTATATGCTCATTATATCACAGCTAAGGGGCGTGGTTCGGCCCGACGCGAAGCGGAGGGTCTGAGTATACCGTTTCAGCCCAACGGTATACTGTTTTTCTCATACGCGGAGGGATACTGACTTGATGTGAAAAGTAACTTACAATTCTACCCGTGGTATACGCTCAGTATATCACGGCTAAGGACCAATCAGATTGCTTGATTTGACTTGTCCGTTTTATAATGTAGATTATACATGCAGTTTAATAGTATTTATAGTAGTATAATGTCGATAATGAATGCAGTATTACTGTATGTATATTAATTGACATGTTTTTATTCCCTCAGTCATGCTTTGCTGGATTCAGCAGAGAACTTCACCGTGTTGATCAAAAACAGCGTCACGTACCCAAAGTTCAACATCCACAGGTCAGTGTTGAAGGTTTTTACCTGAACGTGAAATGCAAACATACATTTTTCGAACACTATTTTAAAAGCTGCTTTCAAAATTGTACTTTAGCAAAAGATGCAGCAATCTTACGGCACCAATAATTACATTTATATACCTACAATTACAAAAAAGTACCTCAAATTATACAAAAATAAAGCTATAGCTACTGCTATCAGTTTGTAGTGTCTCTACTTTAAAGAGTCCTCTCCTGCTGATGTTCAGGTGTATATCAGTATGTAGTGTCTCTACTTTAAAGAGTCCTCTCCTGCTGATGTTCAGGTGTATATCAGTATGTAGTGTCTGTACTTTAAAGAGTCCTCTCCTGCTGATGTCCAGGTGTATATCAGTATGTAGTGTCTCTACTTTAAAGAGTCCTCTCCTGCTGATGTTCAGGTGTATATCAGTATGTAGTGTCTCTACTTTAAAGAGTCCTCTCCTGCTGATGTTCAGGTGTATATCAGTATGTAGTGTCTCTACTTTAAAGAGTCCTCTCCTGCTGATGTTCAGGTGTATATCAGTATGTAGTGTCTCTACTTTAAAGAGTCCTCTCCTGCTGATGTTCAGGTGTATATCAGTATGTAGTGTCTCTACTTTAAAGAGTCCTCTCCTGCTGATGCTCAGGTGTATATCAATATGTAGTGTCTCTACTTTAAAGAGTCCTCTCCTGCTGATGTTCAGGTGTATATCAGTATGTAGTGTCTCTACTGGGACATGTCTCCATGCTTTAATGTTCAAAAAGCTATTTTTTCACATACTGCAGCACCTCTTTTCACCCTCTGTCTGAAACCAGAGCCCAGTCGGCTCTGATTGGCTAGCTGGCCGGCTCTGTCGTGATTGCCAACCGCTTAGAGATGTCCCGCCCCTTAGCCTATCACGTACAATGTGTTGGAGCGCTAGCCAATAGGAGCGTGAGTGTTATGTAGTGATGTCATGGGACATCGATGTAAATTCTCAAATGTACGTTTTTTTATTAAGTAATCATATAATGGTGATACGAATAGTACGTATCTCGCCTGAAAACTGTTACAACAAGTCCAATGGAGGAAGTCCTCTGGGGGGAACAGGGATTTTAGCCTTTGCAGACCATTTACATGCACTAAAATGTATAGAACACATTACAGGAAAGGAAAACCCCAAAACAACACAATAGGGCCCCTTTAAACCTTGCTAGATTACATGTTGTCCAACACTGTATGACTGTGTGCCATTATGTTGCTGTTGATATTAATATAATGTGTTTTCTTCCCTCAGAAGAAACATAGCGCCTCATATTAACTCCTCATACCTGCGCAGCTGTGAGTTTAATCGATCCTCAGACCCTGACTGCCCCATCTTTCGCCTCAAAAACATCGTGTCGGAGGCCGGGGAGGACTTCCAGGACATGGCTGTGAAGGTATGAGAATTAAAAATGTAATGTCCAATTTACTTCTCCTTACTTTCTTTGAGTTATTTCCCTTTAATTCCAGTTGTAAGGGCGATTGAAATGTTGTATCTGTCTTCAGCAGAGGATTTCAAAGTGATAGCAGGGACTTAAAATTGTTTTGATTTGGATTTGATTTTAGGTTTTTGAGTTTATTTGCGACAAATTAAAATACTCCGATAGCAAATGATATAAAGTGCATGAAGACTAACTGGGCTTTTATAAAACTCCACTCAAATAATGTACACATTTCACAGAAGGAAGTATTCATTTACATATAAGAGCATGAGATTAGAGAATATATAATAAACAGTGAGATATTAACAATATATGCAGTTAGGTATAAAGTACAGCATTAGGTCAGGTGTATAATACTGTGGTAATACAGTGTATACAGTATAGATCAAAAGTATAAAAACACTTATATATACTACATATCTGTACAGACAGTGGTATAAATATACAGTATATCTATCTATCTGTCTAACGGCCCGTCCACACGGCAGCGTGCGTTGCTTCAACGGAGACGCTTCCCATTCACTGTGAATGGGGTGACGTCACGCTTTGCCGAACTGCATTGTGGTTCCGTCGCTTTGCTTTGCCTCCGTTGCTCGCTTCGAAAGTTGAGAAAAGTTCAACTTTTCAATCGTCGACGGAAGCGCCAGCCAATCAAATCATATGCCAGTACAAGCTCTAGCCAATCAAACCGTGTGCCTGTGTGTCCGGGGCGGGAGATTAATGTGATTGGTTGTTGGTCGCACGCCAGACACGCCCACCGGCAAGCTTCAACGCACGCTGCCGTGTGGACGTACCGTAAGGGGACGCCCACAGTCTGCGATTACACTGATTGGTATTTATACACAGTTAGATAATTATTCAGTTTATATTTAAAGGTCACCTATTAGGCAAAATCCACTTTTTCAAGTCTCTTCTACATCAACATGTGTCCCCTCTTCTTCATGTCTCTTCTACATCAACATGTGTCCCCTCTGCATGTCTCTTCTTCATCAACATGTGTCCCCTCTTCTTCATGTCTCTTCTACATCAACATGTGTCCCCTCTTCTTCACGTCTCTTCTACATCAACATGTGTCCCCTCTTCTTCATGTCTCTTCTACATCAACATGTGTCCCCTCTTCTTCAGGTCTCTTCTACATCAACATGTGTCCCCTCTTCTTCATGTTTCTTCTTCATTAACATGTGTCCCCTCTTCTTCACGTCTCTTCTACATCAAAATGTGTCCCCTCTTCTTCATGTCTCTTCTACATCAACATGTGTCCCCTCTTCTTCATGCTGCATGTCTCTTCTTCATCAACACGTGTCCCCTCTTCTTCATGTCTCTTCTACATCAATATGTGTCCCCTCTTCTTCATGTTTCTTCTTCATTAACATGTGTCCCCTCTTCTTCACGTCTCTTCTACATCAAAATGTGTCCCCTCTTCTTCATGTCTCTTCTACATCAAAATGTGTCCCCTCTTCTTCATGTCTCTTCTACATCAAAATGTGTCCCCTCTTCTTCATGTCTCTTGTTCATCAACATGTGTCCCCTCTTCTTCATGTCTCTTCTACATCAACATGTGTCCCCTCTTCTTCATGTCTCTTCTACATCAACATGTGTCCCCTCTTCTTCATGTTTCTTCTTCTTTAACATGTGTCCCCTCTTCTTCACGTCTCTTCTACATCAACATGTGTCCCCTCTTCTTCACGTCTCTTCTACATCAAAATGTGTCCCCTCTTCTTCATGTCTCTTCTACATCACCATGTGTCCCCTCTTCTTCATGTCTCTTCTACATCAACAAGTGTCCCCTCTTCTTCACGTCTCTTCTACATCAACATGTGTCCCCTCTTCTTCACGTCTCTTCTACATCAACATGTGTCCCCTCTTCTTCATGTCTCTTCTACATCAACATGTGTCCCCTCTTCTTCATGTATCTTCTACATCAACATGTGTCCCCTCTTCTTCATGTCTCTTCTACATCAACATGTGTCCCCTCTTCTTCATGTCTCTTCTACATCAACATGTGTCCCCTCTTCTTCATGTCTCTCCTACATCAACATGTGTCCCCTCTTCTTCATGTATCTTCTACATCAACATGTGTCCCCTCTTCTTCATGTCTCTCCTACATCAACATGTGTCCCCTCTTCTTCATGTATCTTCTACATCAACATGTGTCCCCTCTTCTCCATGTCTCTTCTACATCAACATGTGTCCCCTCTTCTTCATGTCTCTTCCACATCAACATGTGTCCCCTCTTCTTCACGTCTCTTCTACATCAACATGTGTCCCCTCTTCTTCATGTCTCTTCTACATCAACAAGTGTCCCCTCTTCTTCATGTCTCTTCTACATCAACATGTTTCCCCTCTTCTTCACGTCTCTTCTACATCAACATGTGTCCCCTCTTCTTCACGTCTCTTCTACATCAACATGTGTCCCCTCTTCTTCACGTCTCTTCTACATCAACATGTGTCCCCTCTTCTTCACGTCTCTTCTACATCAACATGTGTCCCCTCTTCTTCATGTCTCTTCTACATCAACATGTGTCCCCTCTGCATGTCTCTTCTTCATCAACATGTGTCCCCTCTTCTTCATGTCTCTTCTACATCAACATGTGTCCCCTCTTCTTCACGTCTCTTCTACATCAACATGTGTCCCCTCTTCTTCATGTCTCTTCTACATCAACATGTGTCCCCTCTTCTTCAGGTCTCTTCTACATCAACATGTGTCCCCTCTTCTTCATGTTTCTTCTTCATTAACATGTGTCCCCTCTTCTTCACGTCTCTTCTACATCAAAATGTGTCCCCTCTTCTTCATGTCTCTTCTACATCAACATGTGTCCCCTCTTCTTCATGCTGCATGTCTCTTCTTCATCAACACGTGTCCCCTCTTCTTCATGTCTCTTCTACATCAATATGTGTCCCCTCTTCTTCATGTTTCTTCTTCATTAACATGTGTCCCCTCTTCTTCACGTCTCTTCTACATCAAAATGTGTCCCCTCTTCTTCATGTCTCTTCTACATCAAAATGTGTCCCCTCTTCTTCATGTCTCTTCTACATCAAAATGTGTCCCCTCTTCTTCATGTCTCTTGTTCATCAACATGTGTCCCCTCTTCTTCATGTCTCTTCTACATCAACATGTGTCCCCTCTTCTTCATGTCTCTTCTACATCAACATGTGTCCCCTCTTCTTCATGTTTCTTCTTCATTAACATGTGTCCCCTCTTCTTCACGTCTCTTCTACATCAACATGTGTCCCCTCTTCTTCACGTCTCTTCTACATCAAAATGTGTCCCCTCTTCTTCATGTCTCTTCTACATCACCATGTGTCCCCTCTTCTTCATGTCTCTTCTACATCAACAAGTGTCCCCTCTTCTTCACGTCTCTTCTACATCAACATGTGTCCCCTCTTCTTCACGTCTCTTCTACATCAACATGTGTCCCCTCTTCTTCATGTCTCTTCTACATCAACATGTGTCCCCTCTTCTTCATGTATCTTCTACATCAACATGTGTCCCCTCTTCTTCATGTCTCTTCTACATCAACATGTGTCCCCTCTTCTTCATGTCTCTTCTACATCAACATGTGTCCCCTCTTCTTCATGTCTCTCCTACATCAACATGTGTCCCCTCTTCTTCATGTATCTTCTACATCAACATGTGTCCCCTCTTCTTCATGTCTCTCCTACATCAACATGTGTCCCCTCTTCTCCATGTCTCTTCTACATCAACATGTGTCCCCTCTTCTTCATGTCTCTTCCACATCAACATGTGTCCCCTCTTCTTCACGTCTCTTCTACATCAACATGTGTCCCCTCTTCTTCATGTCTCTTCTACATCAACAAGTGTCCCCTCTTCTTCATGTCTCTTCTACATCAACATGTTTCCCCTCTTCTTCACGTCTCTTCTACATCAACATGTGTCCCCTCTTCTTCACGTCTCTTCTACATCAACATGTGTCCCCTCTTCTTCACGTCTCTTCTACATCAACATGTGTCCCCTCTTCTTCACGTCTCTTCTACATCAACATGTGTCCCCTCTTCTTCATGTCTCTTCTACATCAACAAGTGTCCCCTCTTCTTCATGTCTCTTCTACATCAACATGTTTCCCCTCTTCTTCACGTCTCTTCTACATCAACATGTGTCCCCTCTTCTTCACGTCTCTTCTACATCAACATGTGTCCCCTCTTCTTCACGTCTCTTCTACATCAACATGTGTCCCCTCTTCTTCACGTCTCTTCTACATCAACATGTGTCCCCTCTTCTTCACGTCTCTTCTACATCAACATGTGTCCCCTCTTCTTCATGTCTCTTCTACATCAACATGTGTCCCCTCTTCCTCATGTCTCTTCTACATCAACATGTGTCCCCTCTTCTCCATGTCTCTTCTACATCAACATATGTCCCCTCTGTGGAAAGAGACTCTGAAAGTTTCAGGAACAAAGATTCTCTCTCTTTTTGATCCATTTCTATAAAAACCTGTCTGAAAATGAGCTGATCAGATTGTGGCCACTTTATGATGTCATCACGATGTGTTGTCTTGTGTAGCCATTAGCCAATCAGCAACCAAGGTAACCCTGTATATATCTGAGACCTGTGATATATTGATGAAAAACAGTATAATAGGGGACCTTTAATGTTATTTTTTAAGGGCGGTATCCTGGGTATTATCATCGACTGGAGCTGCGATCTGGACTGGTGGGCCAAGAAATGTTCCCCCAAATACAGCTTCCGCAGGCTGGACAGCAGAATCCCAAACAATGATGTGGCCCCTGGATACAACTTCAGGTAAAACTTTTGGACAAATGGACAGACCATAAAACTCCTGAGAAGGGTCTTCACTTAGACCTGTTTAAACAATGCGTATTTCATTCTACTGTACAGTTTTCATTTAACTTTATTTGTTATACTTTATTATTTTACATGTTTATGTGTATATTTACTTTTTATTTATTTTTTTATTCTTACATTTTTTTAATTTTTTTTTGTATTGTTTAATAGGTTTGCTAAATATTACATGGACCAAGGAGGAGAGGAATTTCGAACCTTATTTAAAGCTTACGGGATCCGGTTTGACGTCATCGTATTTGGAACTGTGAGGCCAGAACAAAACATGACATATTATTTACTATTTATTATTTATTACATGGTTTAGTTGAATACTCGATTCTGATTGGTCAATTCAGAACACGTGACACGTTGTTAATCCAGAACAGACGGACCGCTGTCAAGGATTTATTGACCGTTGTTAAGGACGCTCACATCTGCACAAAGAAGTCCGGTCGATTGAACTGTATAGGCTCCAGTTGGCTTTTCAGACTGGGACAAGAAAACAGCGGAGAAGTAACGGGGCGGAAACCCTCCTTTTTATGCAACGGCCCAGCCATAGACATCAAACGCCAAAACATATTCAGTTGCCAGTTACTTTGGCATTAGGGCATGGAATGGATATCTAGATACTTTGCAAGGTTTGACATAATGAATTGTGCTACTCTTAAAGCAAGCAACGATGTTTTCAAATCTGTAACCAAAAAGCTCCTAAAAAACGCTATCGAAACAGTTCCTGCCGTTGCTAAGGAGGATCAAGAAAGAGAAAGTAAAAGACGGAGCGCTGGACGTCAGATAAATCACCAGAAGAAGGCAGAGAGGAAGTAAACACTAACAGGAACACGGTATGGGCTCTGCAGTGTTTAGGGACTTGTTAGTGGATCAGAAACTGTGAACAGAGTTGGACAGTGCTGCCATAAAGTTGTTGTTGTCGCAGTTCCTAGCGGAAGAAATACGATAATTTTTAAGTCAAAAAAATCATTTCAATTAATATTGGGAGTCCAGTCGTTAGTTGGTTTAGTATCTGGCCGTGTAATAAGCGGGATAATGTGCAGCGACTTGGTCATTATGGGGGAAAAGAACACCCTTCATAATGACCGCCTCGCTGCACATTATCCCATACTCACAATTTATTATTTATAATTTATAATTTATTATGTATTATTTATTATTTATTATTTACTATTTATAATTTGTTATTTATTTACTATTTACTTGTATTTATCATTCATCATGTATTATTTCTCTTGCAGGCAGGGAAGTTTGGAGTAGTCCCCACTGTAGTGAACTTGGGTGCAGCGTTGTCCTTCCTCAGCTTGGTAAGTACTCCTTCCTTTGATATTACATTTCTCTTGTTTGCCTCGATGACAGAGTGAGTGTCCCCGCAGGTTCCTCTGGTTGCTGACTGGTTTCTGTTGACGTGCCTGAGGAAAAAAGATCTTTACAGCAGACATAAAGTCTCCTACCTGAGAGAGGACACTGACTCTGAGGGAGTACGTTTACACATTATACATTCATCAGAAATACTATTGTATACTATTTTTTAGTTCATGTGTGTCTTTCTTTTATACACAGGAGACAATGCACACCATCTTTGGAACCAAGTAGACGGCGTCAACGTGCATTTGGATCGCTCAATAAAAAAAATAGAGATCGTATATTTGTTTAGTGGTTTTTAGTGTGTGTGTGTTTTTAAGGTCTGTTTCTTTTCTTTTAAAACTATTTTTATGATCTTATTTTAATCATTTGTATTCCTGTCAAGCACTTTGTGATGTTGTTCTATGAAAAGTGCTATTCTTTCACACACAGTGACGTCACGAGCTACCCACAATGCAACACGCGCCATATATATATATATAAATACGTCATTTTCCTGGAGGTGCAAATATCCTGGAGGTGCTAATATAAACAGCTAGCTAACGTAGCCAGGCAGAGCGCACTAGGTTTTTTTTCTGAATTAACGACCGAAGAAATCGCTGCATGTCTTCGGATTACATCTCTGGACTTGAGGGGTGTGCTCTAGGTCGTTACCAGCGTAAACTAGAGCTGTGTGGGTTGTCGGATTGCCCTTAGACAGATGCAGATGTATGGAAAAACGACAGTGGCCTTCGTCGATTTTGGCTGCATCTACGTCTAATTTCTGGAAACACCAGGTGAATACCCCACTTGTCACAATAATATTATCATGCCATTGCATATATGTGGTATTTTAGAGTTGACTAGATATTGATTAAGGCAATAGACTATGATATTCAGTACAGGAAGCTTAGCAACACCTAGACGGTGTACGGCTGCTTGCACCTCGCGTAAAACGGCGGATACCGGAAGTACGGTGACGCGCTCGGCCCAATACCCGTATGTGTGTGAAAGAATACTAAATAAATATTCTAATTTCTTATTAATTCAGGTTTAATTCAGGTTCTTTATTTGTACCCGTAGGTAGATTTAGTTTACAGAGAAAAAGACGTTGGTATTTTTTACAAAATTCATTTTTCAACACATCGTCTTGATACAGAGATAACACATTTTCGTAAGACATCACCGACTCTCTTTTTACATAGGTAGAAAGCACAATGTTTTTCTTTGAGGGGTCCTTAGTTTAAAATGATCTGGTGAGGATGGTGTGACTTGTTATGTTGAGTGGGAGGCGGAGTCCTCTGTAAAGGTGAGAGTCTTTTTCACCAGTATAATGTCCATCGATGTCTGACTCTGTTTAAAAAGTTCTTTAAGCTTTGTAGCTTTTCCATCAATCATGTTCAGCCAAGCAGTCAGAGGCACCCGCACTGCTGTCTGAAAAACCCCGCATGTAGAGTTGAAATACTCCAAAACAAAATCATCAGACGGGTCCTTCCCCAGCGTCTCCAAACGGCTTGCGCGGTAATACCATTGCCCCGATGGTCCGCTTTTAGTTTCCCAGACGGTGCTTGTCAGGACTCTTCTCACTTCTGGCAGCGGGGAATAACTCCTTCTTCCTCCACATTGAGGGGCGGCGGTGAAATCTCTTCTTTTATCTCGCATGCTGTCTGTGTTTCTTTGCTTTTCTTTGCCAATATCTTGTACAGTACACCGCTGGTTTCACTATCGTTTCTTGATGCACTACTTCTTCCGAACCCGTGGTTGCGTGGAGATCTCTGGAAGACACCAGAGTTAACACAGCCCAATCTGTTGAGGTCAGTGTCGCTTTAACACTGCAGGGTCCATACGTTTCTCCATTCTTCAGATCGTATAAATGCAGTTCATTCGCCATATAGTTGAATACATAACCCCAAACATCGCCATTTTTCAGAGTCCATTCTTCACGAAGTTCTTCGGCTGGAGGCGTCTGAATCCGGCACAGATATTGCATTCGTTTCTTGATTGGCGCTCCTAACGGGTGGCGGTAAGTTGTCACAGGCGTCTCGCTGATTGAACCCATATCTAGGCGTCTCTTGACCATTTTTCTTTTTTTGAAAGGTGACTTGGTGAGTGGAAATGACTGGCCTGTTATTTAGTTTGAGCGTATTTATTTTTCATCTATTTCCATCCCTTTATTTTTAAATGTTCTGGTGAGGAGGGCGGGACATGTTAAGTTGAGTGGAGGCGGAGCCCTTGTACACGCAGGAGGCTTCATGGAGTGAAATGGAGCAGAAACACATTTTAAGAAAACTTCTCTTTATGAATACAGCACAATTCTAATAGTATCCCTGGTACAACCTCACAAAAACTTAATATTGGGTTTTCCTTATAGTGGTGTAAAATAATTATAAAAAAGACAAAGATCATGTCTTTAAAAATGTTTTATTATTTCCCCTTCTTCAGAGAGACTTTTCTTATAGTTAGTCAAAAGTAATTACACATTAGTTCACAGTCCCTACAATAAAAAAAAAGAGAATATCCTCAGGTATCACTATTAAAAACCTAAATAAGATCTTTTAAAAATAACATGAATACCCCCTTTGTAAAACATATACTGCATTCGTATACTTCCAAGAGACTCCTAAACATCTACTTGGGCAGTGTTAATTGTTCTTAAATGTAGGGGTAGGTCATTTTGGATAAACCATCTCGAGTGAGCTAGAATTTGAAAGTACACAACCGGGGTGAAATCTGTCACTTCCTCACAGAGTCCCTCCTCCAACACACACAAATGACCAAAAGAGGGCGCAAGATAAGTTTGTGCACAGATCTTTTGGCTGTACTCTGAACCCGGCCCCGATACTGCATTCGTTTCTTGACTGGCGCTTCGGACGGGTGGCTGCAAGTTGTCACACAGGCTAATTAAACCCAATTCGAGACGTCTCTCGGCCATTTTTCTTTTTTGAAAAGGTGACTTGGTGAGTGGAAATGACTGGCCTATTATGTAGTTTGAGCGTATCTCTATACACTCCTCTGCTGGCCATAGCCTCAGGAGGGGTGGGGCAAAGGAGGAAGGCTGGGAGGGTAGGCATTCTCACACATAGCTTCAGAAGATATACAGAGATTAACATCAAAGGCTTTCACCAATGTGAAATCACACCTGCCTGTTATAACACATCACATCAAAGGATAATTAGATTAGACAACAAAGGGCTCTGAGGGGCAGGGGTCAAATACCTTAACTCAAAGAGACTATCTTAATCAATACATCAAAGAACTATACAACAAAGGAGGTACCTGGGGCATTTCAATCCTATCTGATTGCAAGGCTAATTACTCAACTCTCAGGGGCAAATACCTTAACTCAAAGAGACTATCTTAAAGGTCCCATGTCATGGCCATTTCCACTGATCATAATTCCATTGTTGAGGTCTACTAGAATAGATTTATACTTTTGCAATTTTCCAAACTCAGTATGTGTATTCACTCTCTCCACTCAACGGCTCGTTGCAGCTCCTGCTCCCTGTGAGCCCAGTGTGCTCCGATTGGTCGGGACCAGTCGGGACGTTGTGAATCGCGCTGAGCTCCGTGGAGGTGTGGTTTCCTTGTTTAGCGATACACAGCGAAACACAGCCAAACTCACCCTGAGCACACACAAAGTCACAGCCGAAGTAAAAACAATAAGTGTGGCTTGATATTGAGTCAGAAAAAGGTTGATAGACGCTGTGAGAATGGGTCTGCAGAGAGAATTTCGCCACGATCCCGACTGTCTGTTATCAGCCTGCAGCCAGGGAGGAGAGATCAGCAGAGCTGCATGCACTGAGTGTGTGAGGAAGTCTGTGGATTGGTCAATTTGGACCAATCAGCGGGGCGCTTAATGTAACGGCTCCGCGGACGTAACGTAACGGCTCCACGGATTGGTCCATTTTGTTCCGGGGACGACATGACATCATGATGTACCTGGAAGAATCAAATGGACAGTGACGTATCTCCAACGAGGCGTTTTGGGGATGTATTTTCTGTGTTAGAGTTTTACTCCCTACATGGTGTACTTTGAGGGTTTTGACTCTGCATACCGTTTACATGCATAAAAACCTTCATAACACACAAGGGGACGGGTGATATCCGGAAAAGCATGACATGTCACCTTTAATCAATACATCAAAGAACTACGCCTGGGGGCCTTTCACTCCAATCTGATAACACACACATCAAAGAATGGGAGGCGGGACAATGGGAGGCGGGACTTAGCTCATTGGCCAATGGGAGACGGACTTAGCTCATTTGCATAATTGGGGGTGTATCCACCCGTCACTTTCTATGCATACTAATTTGATTGAAACAGTATGGTTATATCTACTTGTACTGTCCTATAGTATACAATGAAATGATTTCAAACCTGTTTACCCCAATAATTATAAAAGAGTGCCGTGGAAATATTTGTTTACATAAATTGCATTTATCTCTCTCGCTCAATCCCACACCCACTTTGGCTGTGGACGCCTGATAAGCCAACACCCCCCACTTTCATGACTTACAGCGCCCACCGTACGGGGAAAATGAAAAGTGTAACCGGGGTGCAAAGGGTGTTACCTTGACTTAATTATGAATGTTGTTACATCAACCGCCTAGGCGACCGCCTATGTCGCCTATGGCAAGAACCGGCCCTGTACACCATGCTAAATGTATGTCTGCATAAAGCTGAGTTATGATCGGTCATAATAACACAGAATTTGGTGATGATTAAATAGTTTACAGTGAGATTTACTCCCATACTTTTGGCCATACTCACGCAGCCCTACAAATGAATTGAGATTTCCACACAAATGTTCTTTAGCAAGTGTGCAGAGCAGTGTTGATTTAAAAAAGCAATTTGAAGGTTGGATATTTGTAAACCTTTTTTTGTGTATATATATTCATAATTTAAGATGTATATGAATTCCAGTTTATTTGTCGTACTTTCTATTTTTATTGTGACATTTGGTGGCATCAATGTCTGCATTTGATACAGATAATGGAGCAGTTGCTTTAGGGCCAGAGTGTAGGCCGATATCCCTATACGGTACGTCCACACAACAGCTTCAGACGAATCTTCCAACGCTTCCAACGCTTCTCTGCCCATTGACTTTGAATGGGGATGACGTCACTTTGCCTCGCTTTTCGCCGAACTGCATTGTGGGGGAGCGAAGCGAAGATTTCCAGGATTTCCAGGTTTTCAGGATTCAAAAGTTGAGCAATGTTCAACTTTTGAAGCTGAGCTGGAAGCGTCAGCCAATCAAATCCCGTTGATGCAAATCTGACAGTAGAAGCGCTAGCCAATCAAACCGCGTGTAAGCAGGGAGAACCAGACCGCAGTTCATTTCCTCATATTCCAAACGAGAAATTATGGTAGCAAATCACCCGGTTCTTTACGACCAGAACTATTACCGGGATACAAACCGGAGGAACAGGCATGGAGGGAGGGGGCAGAGACAGTGGGTGAAACTGGTAGGTTTTCGCCTGTTTGGGGAGTTTATATATATATATTGCTCCCATAAAATCCCCGGGGTTTTTTGCTTTGTATGTCGGGGGCGGGAGATTCATGTGATTGGTTGTTGGTCGCGTTGCTCGCAAAAAATCCCCAAGCTTTCAGACACGCCCAGGTCCAAGCTTTTCAAGATTTTTGAAAAGCTGCTGTGTGGACGTACCATGAAGGTCAAATAATGCCCCCCCCCCTCACACCTCCACAGAGAGCCCCCCCACCCATATTAGGCTACCTTAAATAAACTCACTAATTAATTAAACCAGTTCAATACGCATTTTTCTTATTCTCACGGTACGTCCACACAGCAGCTTTTCGAAAATCTTGAAAATCTTCGAGCTGGGCGTGTCTGAAAGCTTGGGGATTTTTTGATAGCCTTGACAATCATTATTGTTCATATAACTTATTTTAGAATTTTAGAATTCATGGTGAACTTGTTGATTGTACATCAATCAATCAATCAATCAATCAATCAATGTTTATTTATATAGCCCAATATCACAAATGTTACATTTGTCTCAGTGGTCTTCACAGTGTGTACAGAATATCAGTATGACAATACGACACCCTCTGTCCTTAGACCCTCACATCGTACAAGGAAACACTTCCAGAGAAAACCCACAGTTTAAAGGGAACATGGGAGAAACCTCAGGGAGAGCAACAGAGGAGGGATCCCTCTCCCAGGACGGACAGACGTGCAATAGATGCCGTGTGTAAATTGAAAAGATAATACATTTGCAACATAGGTAGTCCAAATGTTTGGAAATGCATGTGTGTAATAGGAAGATGAATCCACGAGGATATCCATCCAGGACCGATGATCCAGGACCACAGCCACGACTCAAGATCCAGCGCTCGCGATCCAGGACACAGGACCGCAGGATCATCGATGACTCCGGATCCCGGCTTATATAGACACCAAAAAGAAAGACATTTGGGGAAGCTGGGTTAATCGGAACATGAGAGGACACAGGTATAGACAGAGCGAAGGAAGAAGTAAGATGTCCCCCGACAAACTAAGCCTATATCAGCAAAACTAGGGGCTTTATCAAAAAGGAAGGTCTTAAGCGCACTCTTAAAAACGGATAGGGTGTCTGCCGCCCGAACACAAACTGGAAGCTGATTCCACAAATGTGGAGCTTGATAAGAAAAGGCTCTGGCTCCCATTGTACTTTTAGAGATTCTAGGAACAACCGACAACCCTACATTCTTGGAACGCAATTCCCTAGTAGGACAGTAGGGTATAATGAGTTCTTTAAGGTAATATGGCGCCTGCCCATTAAGGGCTTTGTAGGCGATAAGAAGAATTTTAAATTCTATCCTGTGTTCTATAGGGAGCCAGTGTAAGGCAGCCAGAACAGGAGTAATGTGGTCCCTTTTCCTAACTCTGGTTAGTACACGAGCCGCAGCATTTTGAATCAGCTGAAGCGACTTGACTGACTTCTTGGTACTCCCTGATAATAAGGAGTTACAATAATCCAGCCTAGAAGTAACAAATGCATGGACTAGTTTTTCTGCATCGTTTTGAGGCAAGATATGCCTGATTTTTGCAATGTTACATAGATGGAAGTAGGCGGTCCTTGAAATTGATTTTATGTGGGCGTTAAAGGATAAATCCTGATCAAATATAACACCAAGATTCCTTACAGTTTCACTGGAGGCCAAATTAATGCCATCCATAGTTAGTATATCTTTAGATAATTTGTTTCGTAGATTCTTCGGGCCAAGTGCAATAACTTCAGTTTTGGTCGTGTTTAACATCAAAAAGTTTAAGGTCATCCACGTTTTTAAGTCCTTAAGGCAGGCTTGAATTTTATTTAGATGATTAATTTCATCAGGCTTGATTGATAAATATAGTTGAGTATCATCCGCATAACAATGAAAGTTTACAGAATGATTCCTTATAATATTGCCTAACGGAAGCATATATAATGTGAACAAAATAGGTCCGAGCACTGAGCCCTGTGGCACTCCATGGCTAACTTTGGTTTGCGTGGAAGATTCATCGTTGACACGTACAAACTGAGAGTGTTCAGATAGATAGGACCTAAACCAGCCTAAAGCAGTTCCCTGTATGCCAACCAAGTGCTCTAGTCTTTGCAATAGGATGTCATGGTCGATTGTATCAAATGCAGCACTGAGATCGAGCAAAACAAGAATAGAGACAAGTCCCTTGTCTGAGGCTATTAGAATGTCATTTGTGACTTTAACCAGAGCTGTCTCTGTGCTATGATGTGTTCTAAAGCCAGACTGAAAATCTTCAAATAAATCATTGTTTTTTAAGTAATCACACAACTGTTTTGCAACCGCTTTCTCAAGAATCTTTGAGAAGAACGGAAGATTAGAAATAGGTCTATAGTTGGCTAAAACCTCTGGATCGAGGTTGTGCTTTTTAAGAAGCGGTTTTATCACTGCTACTTTGAATGATTGTGGAACATAGCCTGATAATAAAGACATATTCATAATATTTAATAAAGAAGTGCTAATTACATTACTATTTAGAACGTGTATTCATCCTTAGTTTAGTAATTTACTTATTTGTAGCGGCTGATTGCATGTCTGACATGTTTGTAGCCTACATTTGAATGTTTTATAATAAATACACATTTCTTATTTTAACATTTATTGTTGAATTGTTTACCTTTTATCTTACTAGGTTAAGGCCATATTCAGAAAACTGCAGACATTTTAAACAGTATTTCCACAGGATATTGGGATATTATTTAAATTACTTACACATATTCACCCCAATTAAGTATAGCTGTTTTTTATTTAACGATGTATTTACTACTTGTTTATGTGTTGCATACAGCTGCTCAGGATAACATGGGAACACTCAATAGCCCCGCCCCTCCCACAGGTGTTTAATCAGGGTCTCACCTGGTGTCATTATAAAGATGCTACCCTTTGGCTTCTGGCATCACTTGGTCTGCTTGATTTGATCTGTGGCGATGGGTGGAGGTTTGCTTCTGTGTGCAGTCTTATTGCAGCTGTCAGGATCCCTGCAAGGTGAGGGGCCACAGCGGTTTGTATCCTGATGCGGCTTTTTTGCACGTTAATTTATTCAGAGTGATGTTCCTCAGATTGAGTAAACACTACTGGGTGCAATGTCAACTTTTCCACAGCAATGATCTGCTACTTGACTGCTTTTATATGTTCGCTTTCTCTCATAATGCTGCAACTAATTTATTTGTTACCATGCATGTGTACTTTTTGGATTTTGATTCAACCTTTGTAGTTGAACTAGATTTGAGGTGTTTGGAAAGCAATTAAAGTAGCGTTCCCATCAAGGTTTTTATAGATGCATTTACTTTAAACTACTTGTAGGTGCTTACTTTCTCATAATGCTACTTATTTGTATTTGCTATACCATGGATGTGTACTTTTCAGCTTGTATCATTGGTCTGGTGTGAAACCTTTGAGTGTGGCGTGGTAGCTTTTAAAAAGTGTTTTAAAGATTAATTTAAAATAATAAATAAAATGATTTAAATAAATTACAATACTTTGTGCTACATACACTTTTTTCAATTTATATATGCTATATTAGCTGCTACCGTTTACGTACAGACTCCTAATGCTACCTATTTTTTTATGTTTACTTCTATCTTTGCTGGAGTAAAACTTTATTTTTGTGGGACTTCCCCAGCACTAGCTAAGGGTTCATAAAAATACACAAGTCAATACAAATTGAAAAAAATACCACGTTTTACAAATGAAAAATAAATTGCAATAAAATAATGACAACACTAAATGCAGTATACACGTTTTTACAATGTATTAATGGTATATTTGCTGCTTCTTAACCACTTTTATATCTTCACTTCACACTTCTGTTCTCATAATGCTACTTATTTGCTCACTATGATGTACATTTGATTAACAGGTGCTGTCCTTGCTGAAGATAGATGGATGGATAGCGTTTATTGTCCTAATACAGAAAAAGACAATGAGATGTTCTAGCGCAACATGTAGGACGTTCAGATGCTTTCTGATTGTTCTGATGTGTGTCTCTTTGAACAGTGTCTGCAGGAAGCAGCCCTCTGAAATGTGTCCTCGGCTCTAAGCTGTGCAGAGACGCCTCCGAGTGTGTTTCCTACCAACTCGTGTGTGACGGAGAGTCTGACTGCAAGGACGGCTCTGATGAAGACGACTGTGCAACAGCATGCAGCGAAGGTACCGCTATGTTTCCTGAAGCTTACAGAGGATGCTTCCTTACAGTTCTGTGAATGACTTGAAATGGTTAGAAACCACATTTATTGAGACTGAATTCTGCTCTGACTAAAAGATAGGTTTGGTTGAGATCAGTGTGCAAGCTGCTCACTTTAAAAGTGTAGACCTACTGCTTCTGATGTTAAACAGATTAGTAAAACAAAAGGCCTCCATTGTTTTGGATGGTGCCCACATTTGAAATTGTGCACTTTTAGTTTTGGTCAAATCCTTGTCTCCTTGGGCGAATCTCCTACAGATCAGTTCCAGTGTGCTCATGGGAAGAAGTGCATCGAGAAGCAGCAGCTGTGTGACGGGGTGCCTCAGTGTCTGGACCGGTCCGATGAGCTGCTCTGCCCAGAGAGGAGCAAGGGCTGCTACCACCGGTGCGACGAGAGCCGCTGCTTACCGAGAACCTTCCTCTGCGACGGGGAGAGGGACTGCGAGGACGGGACCGACGAGGACAACTGCGGTGGGGGGGAAGAAACACCGACACTGACACATATGAATTAATGGGATCAGGAAACTTTTTAAGGACATAAATGGCACATAAAACACACTACATTATGACTTTTGTCGACATGCTATATTATGACTTTAAAAAATAATAATCAGCGTAATTGTATAAATAGTTCTGGTGGTTACACAAGCCAACACATCGTTATGAATGAGACATGGAGAAGAAGAGACACATGTTGATGAAGAAGAGGGGACACATGTTGATGAAGAAGAGGGGACACATGTTGATGTAGAAGAGACATGAAGAAGAGGGGACACATGTTGATGAAGAAGAGGGGACACATGTTGATGAAGAAGAGGGGACACATGTTGATGAAGAAGAGGGGACACATGTTGTTGTAGAAGAGACATGAAGAAGAGGGGACACGTGTTGATGTAGAAGAGACATGGAGAAGACACATGTTGATGTAGAAGAGGGGACACATGTTGATGAAGAAGAGGGGACACGTGTTGATGTAGAAGTGGATTTTGCATAATAGCTGACCTTTAATTCTTGTTTATAGTTCCCCCACCAGAGGAGGAAGAGGACTCTGAACCGGATGAAGGGACCCCTGCACCCACCCCGACCCCTGCACCCTCCTCCGGCCCCTCGACTCCCATAAAGTGTGCTCTGGGCTTCAGACCCTGCGTGGACCTGAAGCAGTGTGTGCTCTATAGACATGTGTGTGACGGAGAGGTAGACTGCTCCGACGGCTCTGACGAGGAAGAGTGCTCCACAGCATGTGAAGCAGGTAGGTGCTCCTTAGTCTGTGGCGTTAGCTTGTGTGTGTGTGTGGGTTTAATATGATACTCTACTTCCCCCTGGTGGACTTTAAAGGGACTGCACATCAATACAAAACGCAGCCTCTCCCACAGAGAAGCTAAATGCATGACTTTCTAGGATTTTAGTCGGTTTGTGAACATTTTTCACTTTTCTTTGGTTACGTTGTGTCTCTTTTTAGTTTCCCCTTTTATCAAAGATAAGATCGACCTTTATTTATCCCTGTGGGGAAATTCAGGAGTTCAAGCAGCAACAGAGTGAGATTGAAAAAATAGCACGGTACAGATTCACACAAGATGAATACTATTAAATACAGGTAAGTAACTTACAATAAGAAATGAATTGTACACATATTTGAGTCTGGAGTTATAGAAGTATATTATGTTTGTTTCCTTCAGGTCAATACGAGTCTCTTCCAGTTGCATCGTTAAGCCACGGGGGCCCTGCCACTTTGGGGGCCTCTACCGGATGGGCACATGATTGTTAATACTATTCCAAAACAACCACCTGTCCACCTTATTAGTTCTCTTCTCACTGCACATAATTGTACAATGGCAAATCCTGCATGTTTAGTTAATTTAAACGAGTAACGATATGTAGAACAGAATGGTTTCTATGGGAGGAGCCAGATATGTGACGGATGTTCACAAGACTATGTATGAATAACGTTTAATCCACTAAACCTTGCAGCACTGTGATTGGTGCGTTCATGTGTCCTTCTCTGCAGATCAGTTCCAGTGCGCTCACGGGAAGAAGTGCGTCCCTCTGAGCCAGGTGTGTGACGGCGTGTCTCAGTGTCAGGACCGGTCCGATGAGATGAGCTGCACCCATCGGACGGACGGGTGCAAACACCAGTGTGACGACAACGACCGCTGCCTCCCCGGCAGCTTCCTGTGTGACGGAGAGAGGGACTGTGTGGACGGGACCGACGAGGACGACTGCGGTACCAACACTTCATATATTCATCAAGACTCATATTGACCTGACGGAAACATACTAGTATTATACTCCTGGAAATAATTACTGCACTTTATTCTTTATTCCTTTATCCCTTATTCCTAAGTATGTATGCTGCGTGTATTTTGTTGTCTTATGTTGTGATGTTTTGTTTGTTTTGATGGCACCTAGAAAGGGAGAAGCATTTATCTCATTGTACATTAAACTATTCTATTATCAGAGATGGCAGAAGTGTACAGATACTCGTGTTTAAAAATACTCTGGTGAAAGTAGAAGTACTGACTAAACTTCTTTACTCAAGTGAAAGTAAAGAGGCTTTGAAGTGTACTTCAGTAAAAAGTACCAGTTCAGTTCAGACTTGGTCTCGCATCAAAGTATGACCGTATGGAACTGATCACCTGTTCTGATCTGCAGTGATCGAAGGCTGCAGTCCCACAGACTTCACCTGCTCCAGCGGGCAGTGTGTGTCGGCGCAGATGTTGTGTGACGGACACCCGGACTGCCGGGACCGGTCGGATGAAGAGGGCTGCGTCTCCCCCCCCGCCTGCAGCACCAAGCACCGCTGCCCCCTCAGCAAGGAGTGCCTGGTGGAGGAGTGGATCTGTGACGGAGACCTGGACTGCGAGGACGGCTCCGACGAGAAGGTGGGGGGGGGCTCGAGGCTTCTGTTTGTCGTGCGAACATGGCTACGGTGTAGTTGTGTCGATGAACATCTTGGGTCACCGGCTCCTCCAGCAGGGCGACACAATAAGAGTCTATATACAAGTGATTGGAATATGACGTGTTGGATGAACACTTTGTAAGTTGCAGCCGGATGAATGTTATGGAAGAAGTTTAAAACGTTCAGATGATGGTGAAGAAATGCTTGACTGATCTCGAGTTGGGACATGTTTGCGTTGCAGCAGCATACAAAGACATGGCTTTGTGCACAAGAGAAGAACTAAACAATCCAAATGGAAACATCTCAAATGGAAATAAAAAAGTAGAAAATATAAATGTTAAAAACAAAAGTACGGTAACAAAATATAAAGCGGGATACGAACATTGATGATGAAGCTTGATTTGGATATCCCTCTTCGTACGCCAGGTGCAGCTCAACGTGCTTTCACAGCATGGCAGACCTCAGGTCAGATGCTGAAGGTGCATGTTGGAGTGAAACCAGCCTTAAAGTACGCTTCTGTTGTCGAGGATGTTTACTGGTTATCGTACATGTTGTCATGCCTGTGGAAATCTCGCGTTAAACATCTGTAAATCAACGCTGTACGGACTTTTAGATTACTGTTGTGTCATATTTTCAGTGATGGAAAGTAACGGTACATATATCATACTTGAGTACCATTTTGTCATACTTGTACCTGAGGATGTCCAGTATATGCTTCTGTATACTTCTACTCCACAACACTTTGGAGCATTAATTGTAGTTTTTACTCGACTACATTTGTTACTTTATACAGGACCATGATATGGTATTATAATGCAGTACTTTAATACTGATCGTCACAATATTTCAAGTATCTAGGATTTATCCACATTGACATACTACAAAAATATCCATTCTGCGTAAAAGTACTTTACTTGAAGTACATTATCTGATAATACTCATGTACTATCACTTAAGTAACATTTTGAAATCAGGACTTTAACTTGTAATGAAGTATTTTCAGAACCAAGTATTTCTACTTTTACTCAAGTAAAGGATCGAAGTACTCGTCTGTGTCCTCGGTTTCGCCTCAGTTCCCACATCCAGAGTTTGAATGATTGACAGTAAATGAGTGTCCTCTGCAGGACTGTCCGGTGTCTCCGGAGATCTGTGGGGAGTTCCAGTGGTCGTGTAAATCCAAGAGGAAGTGCACCCCTTCCTCCTGGAGGTGTGACGGCACGAAGG
The DNA here is from genome assembly GCA_036324585.1 of Champsocephalus esox. Lineage (NCBI taxonomy): Eukaryota > Metazoa > Chordata > Actinopteri > Perciformes > Channichthyidae > Champsocephalus > Champsocephalus esox. Next base: position 42,839,253 of record CM070487.1, read on the forward strand.
ACTGCGACGACGGCAGCGACGAGAGAGAATGTGAGTTCTCTGGCTTGTAAAAACTTCTATTGCATTATTTTAGCGTCGTACTTGTCTTTTTCCCTTTTCATCTATCCTCCTGTTTTCTGTCAAGGATTCGTTTTTTAAAAAATTCAATGTAGTAAAAACTGCCCAAAAGTGATCTGTAATATAAGTGTGGTGTGCAAACAACTTGAATCAAGGTGTAACACTTTCACGGTGAAACGAAATGAGAGGAAAGTTTATTTTATACTGCATATTTCAATATTTTGAAAAACGATAAAAGCATTAAGAGTGCAAAAGAAATGCGTTATAAAAGAAATGGACAAGACGTTCATTGCTTGACGTTAAGTAAATAGCTTTGTTGTTTCAAAACTCGGCTTACATTTTTTTAATATTTAAAAAAGTAATTGTCGGATATTAGTACCGTGTGCAAACGACAAGACAAGAGGCAACTTATGCAGTAATGAAACACTTTCAGGGTAATGCCAAAAGGACGGGACAAGTTTATTTATAAAGCATGTTCAAACAATGAGGCAATTCTAACTCAAAACAACACTTAAGGAGTGGAAATGAGAACGAGCTGGAATAAGATGGCGACGGCTTATTCTGCCAGCCTGCAGTGCGGTGTTCTTTGCTCACTTTTTGATGAATGTTTTTCCTAGACTTTGTATTCCAAAAAGTAGCTAAAAACCTGTCTGTGTTGACCCCTAATGTGCTCGTGTGTTCCAGGTGAGGTGCGGTGCCCCTCCCACCAGTTCCCCTGTGGCAGTGAGGGTTGTGTGTCCTGGTCTCTGGTGTGTAACAACGTCACTAACTGCGCCGACGGATCAGACGAGGGCGGCAGCTGCAGCTCTCTCTGCGAGGACACGCGGCGCTGCTCTCAGATCTGTTTCAGCACGCCGCAGGGACCGGTGAGCAACGTGTGGTTTTTAATATAACCGGGAGGTATTCAATGTGTGCCAGTGTACATGCATTACACAAACACAAAGGTCCACGTTGAGTTCAAAGTTCACCTGTAATTTATTTTTTGGACATATTTGAATCAAAGGAGAATTGTGGGATGTGTATGTATTTGTTCATTCAAAAAGGGACGATGCACACAAATTGCATCGACAACATTAAAATACATAAGTGCAAAGTTTCAGCCCATATTAAAACACACACGTGCAAAATTGCAAAGCGCTTTACCAGCAAGTAAAACAATTACAACAAAAGTGCTAAACTAGGTGGAATAAGGCGAGGGGTTAGTGGATTAGGAGTTGAAGCTCAGAGTGAAAAGGTGAGTTGAGGGATTTCTTTGTTAACCCTAAAAGCACATTCATACTAACACGAGAGACACGAGAGCACGGGCACAGATAAGAGCCAAAAGGCAAAGACCGTTGGTAGATTAGTCATTGTATCTTTTTGCATCTTTCCATAACTTGGAAAAATAACTACATGTTTTTATGTGTAACTGTTGCGTCCCCTGTCACATGCATAAGAAAAGCAGATTAAACGCACGCAGTACGTGCATAAGAAGAGAGGCACAGGTGATGAGTAGATTATCAAGTACCTAAAGCAATATAAGGAAGCAAAATGGATTCAAAACTGATCAGTGCACGAAGAAATTATGATTTGTACCTGCATTATCTCACTTTAAAGTCTGTCTGCTAACCAGGGATTTAAATGCAGTAGAATCTGAGCAATGTGAAGGTGAGGTATCGTGCATGAACACTCGTGTAGAAAGGGAGCGTCGGCGCTATGGCATGTCACTCGTTGTCCGTGTGTAACGTTCCCTCCGGTCTGAACCCTCTCTCAGCGCTGCGGCTGCTCGTTGGGCTTCAAGCTCCTTCCGGACGCTCTGAGCTGCTCTGATGTGGACGAGTGCGAGTCCAGTAGCCCGCCCGTCTGCAGCCAGCTGTGCATCAACACCGAGGGGTCATACAGATGTGACTGTGAGCAGGGGTACATCATGGAGGCCGGAGGACACCACTGCAAGATCACCGGTAACTCGAGTCCTCTGTTAGACCACAGCCCGGCTCTAACTCACCATTTCTTTCATTATCAGTTGGTTTAAAATGTCAGAATTGTAAAATGTCCATCCTAGTTTTGAAAAGTTCATTTTGAGTTCCAAGACCAAAGATATTTACTTTTTAATATGATGATAAACAAAGACAACATCTCCATAATTCATGCATATGACGATAAGGCCTTTGAATCCTCCGCCTCAGGCGAGCCCTTCCTCCTGGCCTCGGTGCACACGGACATCTTCCTGTACGGGCTGCGCAGCGGAGGTCTGGACGTCTTGTCCTTGTCGGCCCAGAAGGCCATCCTGTCTCTGGACTACGACTGGGGGCAGCAGAGGGTCCTGTGGGTCAGCCTGGACACGGAGGGCGTCCAGTGGTCCTCCCTGGACCATAAGACCAGCGGGACCCTCATCAAAGGTGGGGGCAGTAATTGTAACTCTTTAAAGGTGGGTTCAATTCCATAAATGCATTTACTCGAGGACCGTAGGAAGTGTAGGACTCTGAAGTTATTTTAATTGAGTATTTTCTTTTATTTAGACTTTTTCATGCACTTCTTTCCAGAGGGAAAGATGGTTTGGAAAACAGTTTTCGGACATCGTTAGACATGTTTGTGTTCTTCGTTATTGACCCTTTTCTGTACCTTCTGGATCAAAACATCCAACAGATCGACTAGAGGTATGCTCCGTGGATTTTGAAGTACTCTTAATTTAGTTTTTTCTTTTATTGACACTTTTTACGCACACTTAAAAATGTCAAAAGTTTGAAATGTTGTTTTGTGTGTACTTTTTATTTCTGTACGTTTGAGGATGTTTTTCATATGAACTGAAACCTCAAACAAATCAACTGAAGGCATGTCGTGCAGGAAGAGAGCAATGTGTGAGATGTCGAAGTATAAGGGCAGTGAATGTTATACTTGAGTAAAGTACCTCTAAATGTATTGACGCAGTACTTCTGTTTCCTGCAGGGCTGCGTGCGGACTCGGTGGCGGTGGACTGGCTCGGCAGGAACCTGTACTGGATCGATGGAGTGACCGAAAAGATCTCTGCCATCAAACTGAGCTCAAAACCAGTGAAGTCCTCGGACCACATCGTGATCCTCGATGAAGACCTGGACCTGCCTCGCTCTCTGGCTCTGCTTCCTCAGAAAGGGTCAGTGGCACTTTAATTAGATATGATTTAAAGAGTCCTCTCCTGCTGATGTGCAGGTGTATATCAGTATGTAGTGCCTCTACTTTAAAGAGTCCTCTCCTGCTGATGTTCAGGTGTATATCAGTATGTAGTGTCTCCACTTTAAAGAGTCCTCTCCTGCTGATGTTCAGGTGTATATCAGTATGTAGTGTCTCTACTTTAAAGAGTCCTCTCCTGCTGATGTTCAGGTGTATATCAGTATGTAGTGTCTCCACTTTAAAGAGTCCTCTCCTGCTGATGTTCAGGTGTATATCAGTATTTAGTGTCTCTACTTTAAAGAGTCCTCTCCTGCTGATGTTCAGGTGTATATCAGTATGTAGTGTTTGTCTCTAATGATGTGAAGCACTTTGAATGCCTCCGTGTTAAAATGGCGATACAAAGACACTAACCGTCACCTTGTGTCTCCAGGCTGATGTTCTGGACGGAGATCAGTAACGTGCCGAAGATCGAGCGCTCGGGGATGGACGGTTCTGAGCGCAGAGTCGTGGTGAACTCCAGTCTGGGCTGGCCGGGCGACGTGGCTCTGGACCCGATCTCTGAGAGGGTCTACTGGACCGACGAGAGGCTGCGGGCCATCGGGTCCGCCACGCTGGACGGAGAGGACATCCGGGTAAAAGATTTAGGATGGAAGAGGAGGTTTTCGGGCTTAAAGTCGTGTTCAGTTTCCGTATGAATCATCATAAAGGGTGTTGCCGCCAACAGAGCGATGTCTGCCAATAATGTAGTAATTTAGCATCAATTGAAACAGAATACCTTTTTTGTTGTTGAGACAAATACTCCCTAGACATTTTAATACCATATGATATACAAGCATGTTTGAAACCAGAGCAAATATCTTGTTTAATATTAAAACTACACTATTTTAACATTTATTTTAATCACTATTTTGAGGAAACGGTTTCTAAAATGCATTCCATTTCAAGTTATTAGTTGTCATCTATTTAAATATTAAGTTTTGGGTCGCAACAAATTATTGGCTGTTGCAAAGCTCTTAAAAAAAAATAGATTTATACTCTTTAACTTGACAATCAATCTACAAGCTAAATGTCCCACTGTCCCTGAAGTACTAAAGTGTCCCTTCGAAGTGTCCGAAATGGCTCGAGCATGGATGTAATTTAATGTAAAGACAACACACTCTTTAGCTTCCTGTCGCACAATAAATGTGTTTCTTAATCTGTGGTTCCAGATCCTGCAGATGAAGGAGACCACCAACCCGTTCTCGCTGGCTGTTTTTAACGACATGCTGTACTGGTCTGACGCTAAGAAGAGAGTTGTGTTCGCTGCGAATAAAAACTCTGGGAAAAACCGACAAGTCCTCCTGAAGAGACTCAACCAGCCTTTCAGTGTGAAGGTATAACGCTCCCGGTTCACGGCGTTTAGGCTAGGGGAAAGATGGGTCTGGTATTATAATGCACTTTATTTATACAACACCTTTCGTGCCTGACGCAGCCCGAAGTGCTGAACAGAGTATGACGATGAGGGAAATCATTAAAAGCAAGGTACAAACAGACGGAGTATATCTGGACTATAAAACATGAACATTGATGCTACTAAACATTATTTTATAATTGCCCCAAATTACACTAAACTACATGTAATGAAGAAACGGTAGCTAAAGTAGGATTAATAATACACTTTAGTACTCTATTGTACAGAATAAGTACTTCTAAATGTTCTGCACTTTAAATACATTTCAATACTTGTGTACCTTCACTTGAGTAACATTTTGAAATCAGGACTTTTACTTGAAATTGAGTATTTTAAGACGATAGTAGTTGTACTTAAGTAACGGGTCTTAGTACTTCTTCCACCGCTGCTGGTTTCCTCTCACATGTTCACGAAGTATCAGCCTGACTGATGAGCATTAATATTCTCCCTTGTTTCAGATCCTCCACCCGTTGCTTCAGACGGGCTTTGAGAGTCCCTGTGAAAACATCGTCTGTTCCCACATGTGTGTTTTGGCCCCGGGGCCCAAAGCCGTGTGCAAATGTCCCCCTCGTCTCCTATTGGCTGATGACGGCCTGACCTGCTCCAGCCTCGTCGACTCTGACTTCCTGTTGATTCTGTCGCCCTCCACTGTCACTCAGGTGATTATTATATACCGAGAGGGCAAAAGTACATGCAGCCTTTACACAAGTAGAAGTACAGATACTCGTGTTTATAAATACTCTGGTGAAAGTAGAAGTACTGACTAAACTTCTTTACTCAAGTCAAAGTAAAGAGGCTTTGAAGTGTACTTCAAAGCCTACCAGAACCTGTACCTCCCTTTATATCAATAGAACAATAATGTCATTGTTAGCTAATGAATGTTTCCATGGTGACCAACGGCAACATGACAACGTTTCCATTGGTCCCTCTTCTTTAGAGAAGACCAGGAAGTGATGGATACACGGATCGTGTTCCAATCAATAGGCACGCAATGACTCTAAAGAATAATGATCACGCACCAACACACATTCAGACTAAAGGAACCAGCTGTTTGGAAAATGAGAGAAGTAGAAAGTACAGGTATGTGTGTTCAACATGTAGAAAGTACAGGTATTTGAGTTCAACATGTAGAAAGTACAGGTATTTGAGTTCAACATGTAGAAAGTACAGGTATTTGAGTTCAACATGTAGAAAGTACAGGTATTTGAGTTCAACATGTAAGAAGTAGAAAGTACAGGTATTTGAGTTCAACATGTAAGAAGTAGAAAGTACAGGTATTTGTGTTCAACATGTAAGAAGTAGAAAGTACAGGTATTTGTGTTCAACATGGGAGAAGTAAAAAGTTGTCAGAAAAATAAGTAGTGGAGTAAAGTACTGCTACCAGAAAAATGTACTTGAGTACTGCAACAAAGTATTTGTACTCTACTTCTTCCCACCTCTGCTTGTATATAATGTAGTGGTGTGGAAAAGGTTATAATGAGCTTCTAAAGACTGAAGATGTTGAATTAAGGCAATTATCTTTGATCCAAAGCGACTTGCTTACACATTACTGTGGAGAATACCCACTGTTTGAGGTGACATTTCTCACACAAGGACATGCTGACTACATGTTATCTTGATGTACTTGTATACAATATGACTGGAAATGGATTGAAGAGAAGCTTTAAGGGGCGGGGCATCACTGGCGTTTGCACGTGTATGTACTAAAGCTGAGGGTAACGGAGAAACCATTATGGTATCAAACGTCTAAGGAAGGGATACTTTGACATAACTCTTGTAAGAGTGCAGATCAACTCTTTTCAGTTTCCCACAAATAAAACGCCTAGGAAAAGGTTATCGATATGTATTCCCAGGACAAATATCTGTATAAACGCAATTTATCGCATCGAGTTCCAACCGGCAATGTTGGAAACGTGCCAAAATGTGTTGCGTTTAGTTAAATATACCTATATTTGGTCTAAAGATCTACCTGCAGTCCCGACACTCCGCATCAGATCTGAAGGGCTGGCCTGAACACGTCGCCCTGCAGGTGCCCAGCGTCAACGAGGCGGCCATCTTGGACTTCACCCTCCGAGACGACACTTTGTTTCTGGCGGACGAGGCCACGACTTCCCTCAGCTCCTTCAAACTCAAGGACTTAGAACTGTCCTCAGAGGTGGGGAAGTACACTGACTCGAGTACTGGCCTTAAGTACAATTTAGAGGTTCTTAAACTTTGAGTATTTCCATTTTATGCTACTTTATATTTCTAATTAACTTAATTTAAAAGGGAAACAATGTAATGTACTCCATTTATTAAACGGCTTCAGCTACTTTTAATAAAATGCATCTCTAAAAATGTAACTAGTGCACTGACTAAGTCACAAAAGAGTCAAATTATTCAAATATTTTAAAAAAAGTCAAGAGAATTGTATTATAAAAAAGTTAAACGCAACAATATTATCTATAATTATATACACACCTGGGGCAATGTCTCTGCATGATTTACTTTTTATACTTGGAGTACATATTGCTGATAATGCAATGTTACAGTATAGTTTTAAAGTGCTGTATACATTTCCCACCTAAGGATAATATTCCCACAATGCAGCATAATGTACAGTATTACAAATGACTGTGGGAAATACAGTAATTCACCGCCTACATTACAGACATTTGTTTCGGTGTAGAATGGGTGATCTGTTTGGTATTTTGAGCAAAACACTTCATGGACATGTTTTTATATATCAGAGTATAATGTATGCCTACAAATAGTATAATGTGAGACCTTCAAATCAATCCTCACACGTCTGCCTGTCCTCTCAGGGCGTGTTCCTGAAGCTTCTGGGTAACTCCATCACTGCCATGGCTGTGGACTGGATCACAGGCAGTGTGTTCTGGAGCAGCACCACGCAGCCCCGCCTGCAGGTGACCTCCAGCACCGCGGCCCACACCGCGGTCCTCCTGAAGGAAGGTGTTGGGCGGGTGGGGTCCATCGCCCTCCATCCTCCCACTGGAATAGTGTGCTTCACTAACCTGGGTCTGCAGGGCTCCACGGTGGAGTGCTCCAACATGGACGGGGATCAGAGGAAAGTCGTGTGGAAAGACGCCGAGCAGCCCACGTCTCTGGTGTTCTCCAGCAGCGGGGACTCCGTCTACTGGGCCGACACCGGTGAGAGGGCTTCACCTGGTCTCAGAATAGTGTGACGCTTTTGTTTGGAGGGATAATTAGTTATTCAGAAGAGTTGGGAGCTTCTGGCAAAGTCAACTTTATTGCCAATCTTTCAGTTTGTGTACAGACGGAGAGATCGAAATACCGTTTCCCACAATCCTGATATATATATATATATATATATATATATATATATATATATATATATATATATATATATATATATATATATATATATATATATATATATATATATATATATATATATATATATATATATATATATATACATACACACTCTGACTCACACTCAACAGACATTTATACATATTATGCACACATGAATACAAGTACAACAATCAATATATACAAAATAACAGTTACTTAAATATCTTTGGAAAATGTACATTGGGACAAGACTGCAGGGTAAAAAGGGTTTGGTGCTGGATTTGAGTGTGTGGGGTGTTAAAGTAACTTGTGTACATAATAAACAATAAAATACATACACATATCATCACTCATGCCCCGTTTGCACAAGCACAAAACAGACGCACATACTGACAATGGCGACATGTTACACAAGTTCGTGGGCAACATGTAAAAGTATATTACATGCGAGTGTTAAGAAGTTTAACGGACCGAGGCAGGAATGAGTGCTTATAGCGGTTCAGCCGGCTCTTGGGATCTTCTACCAGAAGGGAGGAGCTGGAGGTCGGGGTGGAGAATGTGGGTGGGATCAGACTCCCTTTTTTGAGCCCTCATTATACTTAAAGTATGTTTAACCATTCTCAATGCAGTACTTACATTTGAAAAGGAGTATTTTAACAATGTACAACACTGTATAGTACTTTTCTTTCTTCTAAGATGCCGCCAGACATTTACCGCTTCCTTAAATGGGTTAGTTAGTAGTCTTTGTGTTATTGTGCAACTTTGGTAAACCCTAAACAAACGGACTAACCAATGGAGGCAGCGTTAGTCAAGCAACCCCTTTGTACCGAGAGGGCAAAATGTTTTCTGGAGGCTTTAAAGACAACATGGATAACCACTTCAAAAGGGCTTTGTGACCGCAAGCATTGCAAATATTAAAATCTAGTGTAACCTTATTTTTAGCTGGCTTAAATAATTCCTGTTGCTTCAGTTGGTCCACAGCAGTTTATCGCTTATCATCTTGACCCATTTCTACACACTGATTACCTCCCTGTTCAAAACCTCAATGATTCCCTTTTCTTAAGGAGTTATGTAAGGGAAAGGTAAGTGGAATAAAGCTGTTGTCTAAAGTAAGCAGTAACCTAGCTGCTTCTCTCGCAGGGTTAGGGTCCATCGGCTCTGCCCTGCTCGATGGCTCTGGATACAAAGAGCTGAAGACGGAGGAGGGCCTGATTGCTGTGACCCTGAGTGCCGACACGCTGCTCTGGATGACTCTCAGTGGTAATGACATTAAGATAACATTTACTTTATTAATCCTAATTTGGGAAAACAGTCTCGTTGCAGCAGCTTAAAACAAAACGAGGCATTGCACGTAATATTAAATTAGTAGAAAAGAACAATTCTTAAATGTAAACATCTCAAAATGAAAATGGATGGATTGCGTATACAGCTTACTGACTCAAATATGACACCTACTGACATTTTGTGTGAAGTGGAGATGCTGTTTCATATCTGAACTATTCTGTTATCTGCTCTACATTATCTCAGTAGCTCAAGACACGGGAAACAATTCATGCATCAAAAAGGTCAAGAAGCAATTCTCTTGTTTCTAATGTAGCTCCCTGACTTTGTGTTGACCCTGTCCAGCAGACAAGACCAGGCTCTGGTTCAGAGATGAGCAGCAGAACATCAAGCAGTGGTTTGAAGTCGGCACGGAAGTGGTCGGCTTAAAGGCGTTCAGCAAGTCCAGTCAGACGGGTACGTGATGAGATAAGAAGTACTTTATTGATCCCAACTTGGGAAAGGTTTGTGTTGCAGCAGCCTACAAAGATATGGTATTGTACAATACACATTTGAAGACTGGAAATAAACAAAGTAGAAAATATGTTGAATTCCAAATAAAAGCAAGCAAGAGAATCCCGTTTTCATAGTCTTGTGGTAAAAGTCACACTCCAGTTGACTAATGTTGGGACAATACTGAATGTCCTCTTCCAACATGAGAGCAACATGATAACAAAGGTATCCCAGCTGCAGCTGTGAACATGACAGGATGTGTGATGACCTAGAAGAGCATCAGGACTGGTTGAGGCCGCTATGTGATTAACATGATGATCCAGCCTCTATGGAGACAGACATCAAGCATGCTCATTTCTGACGTGGAGCTAATCTGAAGTAAACATTGAATACTGCTTTCTATTCCTCCATCTTGAGACTGTGACTCCCTCTCTTGGATATCAGCATGTGAAGGACACTGCTCAGCAACTAGCTGATGCTCTGTGTGTGATGACTGCTTCCATTCTGGAGAGGATCACAGATACGTGGATCCTGAGGTTGAAGCTCGAGCCGGTGATGAGTAAGATTTTTCTAACGACTGACAATCGTCCACAGGCTCAAACGGATGCTCGGAAAACAACGGAGACTGCCAGCAGCTGTGCCTCGCCACCCCGGGGGGTCGGACATGTGTCTGTGCTCATGATCACGTCCTGATTAACGCCACTCACTGCAGTCCGGCGCAGCGATGTCCCAACGGCAGCCGCTCCTGTCTGGATCTGCTCTCCTGCCACCCGGAGGAGAAGTTTTGTAACGGACGAGTGGACTGCCACGACCACTCGGACGAGAACTGTGAGTATTTATCAGAGGTGGGAAGTAGTGGAGTACAAATACTTTGTTACTGTACTTGAGTACATTTTTCTGGTATCAGTACTTTACTCCACTAATTTTTCTGACTACTTTTTACTTTTACTTATTTTGAACTCAAATACCTGTACTTTCTACTTCTTACATGTTGAACTCAAATACCTGTACTTTCTACTTCTTACATGTTGAACCCAAATACCTGTACTTTCTACTTCTTACATGTTGAACCCAAATACCTGTAATTTCTACTTCTTACATGTTGAACCCAAATACCTGTACTTTCTACTTCTTACATGTTGAACCCAAATACCTGTAATTTCTACTTCTTACATGTTGAACCCAAATACCTGTACTTTCTACTTCTTACATGTTGAACTCAAATACCTGTACTTTCTACTTCTCACATGTTTAACTCAAATACCTGTACTTTCTACTTCTCACATGTTTAACTCAAATACCTGTACTTTCTACTTCTCACATGTTTAACTCAAATACCTGTACTTTCTACTTCTCACATGTTGAACTCAAATACCTGTACTTTCTACTTCTCACATGTTGAACTCAAATACCTGTACTTTCTACTTCTCACATGTTGAACTCAAATACCTGTACTTTCTACTTCTCACATGTTGAACTCAAATACCTGTACTTTCTACTTCTCTCATTTCCCAAACAGCTGGTTCCTTTAGTCTGAATGTGTGTTTGGTGCGTGATCATTATTCTTTAGTCATTGCGTGCCTATTGGTTTGAACACGATCCGTGTATCCATCACTTCCTGGTCTTCTCTAAAGAAGAGGGACCAATGGAAACGTTGCCGTTGGTCACCATGGAAACATTCATTAGCTAACAATGACATTATTGTTCTATTGATATAAAGGGAGGTCAGGTACTCTTTAAAGCAGCTGCTAGTTATGGGTACTTTTTACTTGCGTACATTTCAAAGACCTCTTTACTTTTACTTGAGTAAAGAAGTTTAGTCAATACTTTTACCAGAGTATTTTTAAACTCGAGTATCTGTACTTCTACTTGAGTAAAGGATGTGTACTTTTGCCATCCGTCTTCTTCCAGGTGTCGGTCTGAAGCAGCTGTCGGGAGAAGAAGAAAAGACTTCTGCTCCAGTCAGCTCTCCTCCCCCTCGTCCCTCCCCTCGTCCCTCCCCTCTTCCCTCCCCTCTTCCCTCCCCTCTTCCCTCCCCTCTTCCCTCCCCTCTTCCTACGCTCTCTGAGGACCTGAACTCCACCCTGGAGGAAGACGTCCAGCTGAAGAACCTGGACGGCCTGCAGTGCAGCCAGAAACTCTGCGGTGGGAACGGACGCTGCGTGGAGACGGGAGGAGAAACAACATGCGAGTGTTCAATGATGTACAGCGGAGACGCCTGTGAAGACGGCCTGCTGCAGACCATGCAGGGGCCTCTGATTTGCGGTGCTGTGGGGGTCTGTGTGGGAGTCTTGGTCATTGCTGTGATGGCTGTGATGGCGGTGGTGGTGAAGAGGAAGAGGAGCAGGTTGGTCTCAAAAGCACTGAAGAAAAAAACGTTCCTTCTGAAAATAACACATTTTATTTGTAAAGCACCTTTCATTGCCAAAAGTAATCCCAAAGAGCAGTAAGTAAGTACAGTGTATTTATAAAGCACTTCTCCCAGACAGTCACAAAGTACTTGACAAAGCATTAAAACATCTTACGAATCATAAAAGATTAAAGAAGTGTTAAGAACACAATACAACAGGCGTAAAAGAAACTAGTTTAATCAAACATCTCAACTTAAAACATGTAGCGACGACATTCAGATGACCTTAAGAGGCTAAGTTTAGGTCTTCATTGTGACTCGTTCCTAATAAAGAGGCCGTACTGAAGTCCCCGGTCCATCCAATTTGAATAAAGAAACCATTTACAGCAAGACCGTAGAGTCAACAAAAAGTATCTGAACCAAATCCCCCTCTTTGTCCATCACTCAACAGGCGGACGAAATACCTCAAAGTACACCATGTGACGAATTATAACTGTGGCGTCAACAATGATAAGATTAGGAATAATCAACAATTACTAAAAAAGTATGTTGGCGCTTGCATATAGATTAAGTCCGTAGTTGAAATGTTATACCTTCAAATCAGTTTTTAAACTATGCTAGTGGCTCTTAGATGGTTCTTGGGCAACGGTGGATTTTTTTTTAGCAAAATGCTAACGTGCTAACCGTGGCAAGGATTTTAGGTTTCGGATTCAATCATACGATCTGGTTTAAAAAAAAATGTTTTTGCTTTATGAGTGAAATGACCTGTAAGTGATAAAGGCTACATGCTAAGGGAAGGAGCTTCAATGCTTCCTTATCTCCTTTAGCAAAGGGTACACCGAAGCATCCTTTACCCAGGAAACTTACTAATGCGTACAGATAGATGGATAGATACTTTATTGATCCCAATTGATAATTAAAAGGTTCTACAAAAAGTCAAAAGTACTGCAGTTAGTAGCAGGAATACATGCTTACATTACAGGAACATAGACATACTTGTATACATAGGATAGTATAATACTTGTGATATATACTTTTAAATCCAGGCTGAAGACTTTTCTTTTTGCCGCTGCTTTTAATTGAACTGTTCATATCTTACACTGCAACTTTTATCCGTGTATTTTGTCTTTTAATGTTTATTTTATTATCTTTGCTTTTTTTAAATGCCATTTTCTTAATGTCGTTCATTTTGGTTAAGCACTTTGAAAGGTGCTATATAGATAAACTAGCCTTGCCTATAATGTACAGATATACAAACAATTGCCGATTTTTCATGGTAACTATGGAGAAACTCAAACTATGTAGCAGTGAGTTATCTGCCAGCCAGATGTTGAAACGTGTTAATGCAGTAGGAAGGACTGTTTTCCTGTACCTCTGTGTGAGAGGACGCTAATCACTGCATTTTGTGTTTCCTCCTGCAGGAGAGCTACCCCCGAAGCGGAGAAGGAGACGAGCATGACGGACCTGGAGAAGAAACCTGAAACACCAAGTGCAGACGCTGACAAACCCGAGGTTAAAGAAACTCCTTAAAATAATCTGATTCCCAGTTGATGCTCCTGTGGGATGGCGGTCTGACTTTTCTTTCTTTCTTTTCACAGGAAGCCGTGTCTTCTGTAGACTGAGGTTGATTCATGTAACATTTTAAATAAACTGTCTGCATTTTCCACGGCTCCCTGTGAAGTTATTTCAGCGTTGTTTACCGTCGGGTTGAATCGTTGAGAGCTAACAGACTATTTTATGGGACATGGTCAGAGGGTAACATCAGAGATTTGTCGGTGACTTCCAACAAAGAACAATACAAATCTGGTATTCAAGGGAGTGAAAGATCCACCTCGTAATGTAACATAAAAGTACAGGTTTTTTTTTATCTGACTTTATAAAAGGGGGTGAGGCTGCAAAAGGTGTTGAAAGAGAACCTACAACAAAGATTTAATTGCGGCTAAAACAATGATTGTGTCATAAAAGGTGGAAACCGACTTTTCATTATCTACCATCTGCAGATATATGGTCAATTCAAAACCTTTATTTATCTAGGTAAAATCCCATTGAGATCAATGATTTCTTTTTTTAAGGGAGACCTGCAATGGTTTCAGTATCATTTGGAATATGACTTGCACATTTAAGGTCTTAAATTCAGTCCGAATTTTCCAAGCATCAGTCCCATTAAGAAATGAAGACTATTAGGACCCCATGTGACTTTCTTTAGGATCAGACCAAAAGTTGAGAGAGAATCCGTTCTGAGATTAAAGTCTGAAAAAAGAATACAATAGAACACATTATTTTGAGGTTCTGACTTCACGGTAGAGTTGCCACGTCAAATCTGGAGCGCCTCTCTCTCGTTAGCCCATTTAACTGGTTTCGCAGAGAGTAATCAACATATTTGAGACGATAGCCTAAACAGTTGGGAACACTGAGTCACTTGCGGCTGACACTTATGGCCTCGAAGATTTCACACCTTGGAGTCCACAAACGTAGAGAAGGAAGTGTCCCAGTGTACCCACAACAATAAACCATCTGACCTAGGGTTGCCCGGTCACAGAATGGAAACAACATTATGGCTGAAGCAGCCGATCTCCTCAAAGGAGATAACAGACGTCAGGGTTGGTCATGCACGACATATCTAGGAGTCTAGGACAATTATTTCCCTAACAATCCTCTCTTTTTATCATTTATGATAACCTGAAAACATTAGTCTAATTTGGTCAATACTTAAATCAATGGGCATCTCTAGATTTGAGTGTGGTCTCACGGTACATCAATTACATCACAGAGTAGAATAAGATTGAAACATTCAATCACAATGATTGATACAGCCAATCATAATAGGAAAAATCATCTTATCAGTGTTTGGATCATCTTTTGTCAAAAGCACAGTAATGAACACACATAAAACACAGATGCATAAATAGCAACATATTTATTAGAAACTGTCCTCAATTTTTAGGATTACTTTTATGTTTACTTAATGACGCTTTAGTCAAGAGTAAGGCACTTAGTCAAATCAATACATTCATTTTAGTCAATTACATTGTTCAAAATCTGAAAAGGAAAAGTTAGGCAAATATTCAAAGACTTTTGTAAAAACCTGGAAAGGAAGGATTAAACATTCTTAAAACTTGAATTATTACATTTGTAAATGCTACCACTGATCTGTACCAAATGAAGTATATCAATTATTCCCATTAGTCATACTTACCTGAGCATCTACTTATGGTACTTGGAAAGGATTCTTCTGTGTTTATCTAATGTTGAATATAGAATATCTATTTCTTTAAATTATACTTCTCTAATTTGAGGATCAAATATGCTACATAATTGTTATATGAAATATTATAAATATTCTTTTTTTGGGCCAAAACTCCAGTACTTGAAACATCATTGTAGGTCTTTCTGTGCATGGATAATACATTAAAGAGTAGTGTTGTTAAGCCTGATTGCTGGACGATTAAGGATATTAACATTATCTGTGATAATAGTATAAATATCTTATTATTCAATACCTTATAATCTGAAAATATTAATTAATTTTGTTTAGTGAGAAAGTGTAATCTGATCTGACAAAAATATATTAATCACCACTATTCAATACATGTCTGGTCATTGGAAATATAAAAAACAATCATTAATTGGACATCTGTAAACATCTGGTCATTCAATTCAAATGTTATCTTTGTACGAGAGCTGGAAGAACCTTTGGCCTAATTGCACAACAAATTAGTGGAAAAAAAATATGGAACACTAATCCATCATGTGAAATGTTGAGTTAATTTAAATAATTACCTATCGGTTGAAGTCAAATTAACATTAACATTAGAACTAAAGTCAGTAAAAATTGGACTTGCACGGATCAGAATCTAATCAATACACCATTTTGTGTGTGCTTGTCTGCCCAAGGTTTAAAACATGTGGGACAGCACAGCAGTGAGAATGTTATGAGAACCAATATGTTGCTAAACTCGAAGGAAGCTAGACTGGAACATTTTAAATAAATCAAAACACTTGCACATTAATTGAATACATTTGACATTTAGCTCGAGCTGGGTTCAATACTTTTCTTTATAGTATTTAAAATTGGGCTCGAGTAGAACCCCTGGATTTGGCTTGCAACACAAAGTGATACTGATCTCTGTAGGACTTGGAAGTGTCATGATTCAAAGTGTGGGCCTGTGAAAGAGAGGCCCTTGAATTAAGTTAACACATTTATTATGCACACAATAAAAACTTCAACAAATATATTGATCCTGGCTTAACCAGCGACCTTTACTCTATTGTTCATAGGCTCGGTTTCAGAAAACTACTACTACGGCTACAACTACTACTACTACTACAGGTTCATATTCACTGTGAATGCTGTTTACACTTTTGTTCTTCTGTTTCTTTATTCTTCTGTCTTCTTATTATTAACCCCATTTTTTGCCGTCAAATAACTTTTTTTGATTTGATTTGATATACTTTATTAATACCCGTGGGGAAATTGTTTCTCTGCATTTGACCCATCCTAGTGTTAGGAGCAGTGGGCTGCCATTTTGAACGGCGCCCAGGGAGCAGTGTGGGGAACGGTGCCTTGCTCAGGGACACCCAGTTGCCAAGCCAAGTCCCTATCGACTTCACCACCACCGCCCCTTCAACCTACTTTCAGCTAAAGAAACCATTCAAACATCAAAAATATTCAGCCTTTTCAGCACATGATGGGAAACGTTATAACATGTAACTCAATGGGAGAACCCTTCAAATCCGCTTTAACCTACACCGTGTGCAAAATGCTACTCCTTCCACATTCTTTCAGCTAGAGACTTTATTCCAACTTTAAAATGGTCACAAGACATTCAGCTATTAAGTTGTATTCTTCACATCTTTTACAGTTCTTGAATTATCAACGTTTAAGTTTTGGTAAATGTTTAGTCCGTGTTAGATTTTATAATGGGTGTCTATGGGAGGGGCTCTTCAGAGCTAGATGGCGTGACATCATCACTTAGAGCAGAGGGTCTTTCAAATCTTCTGAAAATATATTTTGAAACTGCTCTCACACCCAAAATATACTCTATTCAAATAATTTCAAAAGATTTCAGGAGCATAATTAGTCTGGTCGGCTCAATTTCCTTCATCATATCAAACTCCCTCTTCTTCCTGCTCTCAGACACAGCCAGCTCCACTCTGTGCTTCCTGGTTCCTCCCCTTCAGATCCACACTGAGGAGGAGGGGAGGAACCAACATGTGGGTAAAGAAGAAGAGCTGATTCCCTGCACACACACATCCTGTCCAGATAACCTGTCACACTAGTTTCAGCTCTCAGGAAGTGAAACTCACACACTCGCTGCTACTGAGAGGTGAAATGGCGCAGAAAGGAGTTCAGCTGGACCGGGAAACCTTCTCATGTTCCATCTGTCTGGATCTACTGAAGGATCCGGTGACTATTCCCTGTGGACATAGCTACTGCATGAAGTGTATTACACAGCACTGGGACGGAGAGCTAATCCACAGCTGCCCTCAGTGCAGGCAGAGCTTCACACCGAGGCCTGTCCTTCTGAAGAACACCATGCTAGCAGCTTTAGTGGAGGAGCTGAAGAAGACTGGACCCCCAGCTGCTCCTGCTGATCTGTGCTATGCTGGAGCTGGAGACGTGGCCTGTGATGTCTGCACTGGGAGGAAGCTGAGAGCCTGTAAGTCCTGCCTCGTGTGTCTGGCCTCTTACTGTGACCAACACCTCCAGCCTCATTATGAATCACCTGTCTTTAGAAAGCACAAGCTGGTGGAGCCCTCCAAGAAGCTCCAGGAGAACATCTGCTCTCGTCACGACGAGGTTATGAAGCTGTTCTGCCGCACTGATCAGCAGAGTATCTGTTATATCTGCTCCGTGGACGAACACAAAGGCCACGACACGGTGTCAGCTGCAGCAGAGAGGACTGAGAGGCAGAGAGAGCTGGAGGGGAGTCGACTCAACATCCAGCAGAGGATCCAGGACGGAGAGAAGGAGGTGAAGCGGCTTCAGCAGGAGGTGCAGGCCGTCAACGGCTCTGCTGACAAAGCAGTGGAGGACAGTGAGAAGACGTTCACTGAGCTGATCCGTCTCGTGGAGGAGAGAAGCTCTGACGTGAAGCAGCAGCTCAGATCCCAGCAGGAGAGAGAAGTGAGTCGAGTCAGAGAGCTCCAGGAGATGCTGGAGCAGGAGATCTCTGAGCTGAAGAGGAGAGACGCTGAGCTGGAGCTGCTGTCTCACACAGAGGACCACAACCAGTTTCTGCTCAGCTACCCCTCCTCACTGCCAGCCCCCCTCAGTGGAGCTACACACTCCTCCAGCACCAACATCCGTCCTCTGAGCTACTTTGAGGACGTGACGGCGGCCCTGTCAGCAGTCAGAGACAAACTACAGGACGTCCTGAGAGAGGAATGGACGAACGTCTCACCGACTGAAGTGGAGGTTTTCCCATCAGCAGCAGAGCCCGCCTCCAGAGCTGGGTTCTTCACATGTTCACAGGAGATCACTCTGGATCCAAACACAGCACACACACGGCTGGTATTATCTGAGGGGAGCAGGAAAGCAACACTCATGAGACAAGAACAGCCTTATTCTCGTCACCCAGACAGATTCACTTATTACTCTCTGGTCCTGAGTAGAGAGAGTCTGACTGGACGTTGTTACTGGGAGGTGGAGCGGAGAGGGAGAGGAGTTAGTGTTGCAGTCGCATACAAGAATATCAGCAGAACAGAGGGGGAAAGTGTATTTGGAAACAATGACAAATCTTGGTCCTTAGTTTGTTTCCAAAACAGTTATACATTTAGTTACAACGGTATCAGCACTCCCGTCTCAGGTCCTCTGTCCTCCAGAGTAGGAGTGTACCTGGATCACAGAGCAGGTGTTCTGTCCTTCTACAGCGTCTCTGAAACCATGACTCTCCTCCACAGAGTGCAGACCACGTTCACTCAGCCGCTGCATGCTGGAGTTGATCTTTATGATTATGGAGACACTGCTGAGTTTTGTAAACTCAAATAGCCTGAAGGGGAGTGATTTGTAAAATATCCATAAATAAAAAGAACATCTGCTTACAGTTCTGTTTCATCTGGGTGTTGAGAGATGTATCCATAGATCTCTTAATGTTGCTCTCAAAGTGCAACAGATTGATGCTTTTAACTTCAATATTAAAAAAAAAGTCTTCCCGGGGGTGCATGCCCCCGGACCCCCCTAGAGGAGGTGAGGTCACCCCCCCCCCACTTAAATCATGTTCAAATGGATAGGAAACTAAATACAGTTGCACACATCTTGTGTCAATATCTTTGTTTTTGTGGTCATGCCACAACCATGCACGTGCGAATCATAGTGAGTATCTGCATTTTGGGGCGCCAGCTAAAATCTTGCCTAGGGCGGCAAATTGGTCAGGGAGGATCACGAGTGTTGGATCACTGTAGATGTTGGACTTTCTTCCGGCTCCTTCCTGTGTCTGTGTAGCCATGGAGGCTGCTCAGGAGGATCCTCGTTCACCTGAACTGATGTGTAAACTTTGCTCTCAATATGTGTTGGATGTTTCTTTTGATTCTTGTCGTCGTTTCTCTCGTAGCGCACGAGTCTTCAGAGAGGAAGCAGCAGAGCTTCTTTTATTCTACACATTTTATTCTGGTTCTAAAACAACAGAGGCATTTATAATCACATGTATTATTCTGACAGATTAAATGTTATTGTCGCCCAAATTAACAAACACGCGAGTTCCCAGATGGTTATCACACTTATTTCATCATCACGAGTTTATTTAAAATGATATGACTTGCTGTCGTGATCATAATCAACAAGAACACCATTCATTATTCTGCTGTGAATAGCTGAGAGTCTTTGCTCGGGAAACACATGGTATAATATTACAGTTATTGTTTTGCAGACTAATTGTTGTTGTTGTTGTTGTTGTTGTTGTTGTTGTTGTCCAAATAGAAAGTGGGCACTCTGATGTTTTATAGAACATAACTTATGATAATAATCAATAAGTAAATCATGTCTGATTCTGAAACAGCGGAGATGAAACGCATCATGGTGGAGAAAGAGCAGCTGATCATGAAATCATTGGACACACTTTACTGATGGGATGTGTGATCAAAGGAAATGTTTGGATCATTAATAAAGGTTTGTGTTTCAAAAACAAAAACAGGATGTTCTTCTTGTGTCCGAGGTGCCATACGAAGCTGATGGAGAACATGTGGAAGTGACCTGAGACTAAAACTGAGTTTCCTCCTGAAGCAAAGCACAGTGTTCATCCTCCCTCAGTCTGACCCCTCCCTCACTGAAACATCTTTTTACGCATAGCTATATTTCACAGGACGGTTGCTTTAATACACATTTACTGTAGTTGTTTAAACCTTTTCAACTTTTCTTTGACATATTAAGCTTAATCACTTTGTCCTACTCTTCCAGTTTACATTTCACTTTCAAGCTTTCAACAAAGTCAGTGCATTTGAGCTGTAACAATTCTGATTCAAAGCATTTCTCTGCTAAGTTCAGCAGTTTGTAGTGTTAGAAATTAAAATCAATGTTTTGATAGCATAGCTAAAAAATGATCTGTTTGGTATTTTGAAAAATAAAATGTATAAATATACCGTATGGTCATACACTATATCATTTAAATATAGCATGATCGGTCTCCTTTAAACATACCGTCAGTTTAAATGCTGTTTTATACTGAAAAACCAGAAGTTCTTGTGCACAACCAGTTGTTAAGCTTTTATTCTGAAAATCCTTCATCTCCGTTAGCATGAGGCTAATATACCATTTACTATAGAGGTGAATTTAGCAGCGATATGATATGATGTTGCACAGCGAACCCTACTGATTTCAACACTACAACTATAGACGTCGAGATATTATTATTGTTGGATAAGGTACAGTTTATTTGAGTACGTTATTGTTTACAGATAGGGTAGCATGTGACAACATTCAGAACGACCGGAAACCAAAACTGCTGTGAAGTATTTCCTGTATTTGTAGGAGTATTGATTACAGCGTTTAGAATGTGTTAAATGAAAAGTCATCAAAGAGTTAAGGAGGAGAAAAGGCGTGTTTAGATATATATTGAATGTACAATGTCTGTATCCTCTGATATGCGTAACAACGGACATTGAAACGTGGAGAGCCGGCCCGCTGGGAGGAGCCAGCAGAGGATATATAAACAGCGCGACCTGAGGGTTTCGGCCTCTTTCTCCGCTAGCGAGAGCCAGAGGACAGCTGCTTTTCTGTCCGAACAATATCCTGTTTGTAACATTACCACGCTTTTTATTAATTAAAGTACCAATTTGAAAAATCTCAGAGACTCCATTTAGTCTCCTTTTTAAGCTTCTCTCCTGGACGCTAGAATAACCAAACACAGATAACAGTAGCTAAAAGCAGCTAGTCGCCATTCAACTGTTACAATATTCAACTTTTCAGCTAAATTCAGCAACACATGTGCGCAGCTTACAGCATTTGCACGCATTTTCAGCAGGAAATGCATTTCCTAGTTGTATCTTGTGCCTCTACTGTGACAAGTTTCACAAAACACGTTACTCACAGATAAACAAATATAGCTGATCACCTCTGCCATGCACATTTCACTTCCTGTCTGTTTTTGAACACTGTGATTTGAACTGCATTTATTTATCGTATGAATGCAAATGTATGTACGTATAACCATATTGCTGTTGCTGTTGATGTGTAGATATACACGGACAGGATTGCTTTTTCATTTTGCTGTACCTGTACAATGACAACAATAGAACAGTATCCACAACTCAACTTATTAACACTTAAATTAATTGTATAAAAACTGATATAATGGAAAAAATAGAACCAATTTTGAAAGCAAGTGCAAAGGAAAAATTCTATAAAAATATAACAAATGACTTGAGCGTATATATATATTGGTATACATTTATTATCTGCAGTGTTTTATTATGTGTGGTATCTCCCAACCTTGGCCTTGTTAATATGTTTCTGGATAGATTTGTACTTTATCATAAAGTACATTTATTCAAGTACTTTATTTAATTACAATTGCCATACTCTGTTACAGTAAAAGTTTTGCATAATCGATCTAGATCCTAATCTATTTGTTTTTTTGTCTGTCTGACTGCCTTTTGTTTTTGTTATGTTTGTTTCTACTCCTGGGGGGTATACTGCGAAGCAGGATTTTCGCTTAGCCGGCTAAATTCAGGGGAAACTCGGGCTTTCCGGTCATCCGAAGCTGGTTCTCTTTTTAGCAGGCTAGATCTCCATGGTAATATATGCTAAGCAGCTAACCTGGGGCCTATACTACGAAGCTGGTTCAACCTAACCTGGATATGTTTGAGTTAGCCGGTTGGCCTAATCCAAAACATACGCGCTCTCGCTAAACTGTACTAAGACGCTGGTTATCAAGTGGATCGCTCAAGCCAGCCGTGTCCAGGCCCGCCTTAACCTGCCATCAGGCCCTGGGGTTTTGTAGGCCCCCTATTTAAACAACAAATGAAAGTCATTTATAGCCTCGGCAGGCTCTGTGATCGCACTTCTCCACTCTGCTCTACGCGCGCCTGGTCCTCTCCTCCAGAGGAGTGACGTATCGGGCCTCCCTCGTGTATCTGTCCGGTTGCCGTTGGCTCCCCTCCACGTAGCAAGTCCTCGTCGTCCTCTCATCTCCTCCAACAGATAATGTCCCTCCTGTCTGTTTTTCCTCTCCCGCTACTCTATCGCTATCAGAACCAGACGGCCTGCTTGGCTCCGAGGCCCCGCGGCCGGCACCGCTACCGCTCGGTACAGAACTCATCTGTCCTTCCTCCTCATCCGGCCTACAGGTTTAAAATAACCTGTAAGCTTCGGCATTTTTTGTAATAGCTGCTTGTCTCGAAACTCCTTTTCCCTCAACAATTTCCTTTCCCGAGCACCACTCTCAAACTTTTTCTTCTCAAACTTTTTCTCCTAAACAACCTTCATCTGTCACTCAATCACTCGCAATTTGAATAAGTCACATGTGAAACATATTCTCATTCTGATTGGCTGTTAAGTGGCGCCCACGGACTGTTTCGGAGTCATCTCTGGAATCCATCGATCTGATTGGTTAGCGGAGCAAATGATCAAAATACTACGGAGGGAAGATATTTTCGTTTGGATTACTTTTCTCGGGGAAGCTTGCGAGTGTGTGTGTGTGTGTATTTTTGCGTTTGTGTGTATTGTGTTTGTTTCCCGGGGAAACACTCACGAGAAACACAGGCTGTTGTTATGCCTGCTGTGACGTCAAGTTACTCCGTTCTCCGCTTGTAATTATGCCGAAGCTTCAAAGTTGTATTTATCTGAATTTGCCAAAACAAGTTTAATATCCTGAAAGTCAAGACTTTGTTTATTTGAAACCAGATGAAAACAAACTGTAACGGACCCTGCCGTGTTATCTATGATTACTATACGCCTACCTTCATAACGTCAGCCGGAGGGAGGGGGAGTGAGTGGCGAGTGAGAGCTGTCATCTTCCCTTTACAAGCTTCAAAAATGTATCTATCGTGTGATTTTGGAAATAAAAGTTTCATATTCTGAAAGCCAAGACTTTGTTTATTTAAATGTTTTGTAAAAACATCCGAAATAAAAAACTTTTTTTTTAATAAACATTTTTTTTTAACTTTTGTATTGGCTCATGATAGGCCCCTGATCTCCGTAGGCCCCTGCGCTTCAGCCCAGGTCAGCCCGTGCATTAAGGCGGCCCTGGCCGTGTCCTATCTAGTGAGGTGCGCGTTCACATGAGAGGGGTGGTATCTGGAGCATTCGACCAATCACAAACATGGAGAAGCGCACTGACAGCGCAGCGTCATACTTCCTGAATGAAAAGTGAACTTTAATACTAGTCAAAAATGAAGAAGTTAAACTTTAAACATCCATGACTTAAACACTTTATCCAGGATCAAAGCCACAGAGCTGCACCTGCAAGGTGAATACAGCTGGGAAAAGAAAAAGTGTTTGAATGCGTACATTAACAGGTTTATGAGATCACTGCCCCGTCTAAAACGCGATCTGACTTTAATTACATTTGTCTCGAGTGTTTCCTCAACTTAATGTGTTGCTTAAAATAATACTTCTGCATCCAGTCTGTGACGCTGTGAGTGTTGCACGGCCAGATATGGCTCAAGAAGCTGACTCAGATATATGACAAACACTATGATGTGATATGCAGGGCCGCCTTAATGCACGGGCTGACCTGGGCTGAAGCGCAGGGGCCTACGGAGATCAGGGGCCTATCATGAGCCAATTAAAAAGTTTAAAAAAAAATTAATAAAAAAAAAGTTTTTTATTTCGGATGTTTTTACAAAACTTTTAAATAAACAAAGTCTTGGCTTTCAGAATATGAAACTTTTATTTCCAAAATCACATGATAAATACATTTTTGAAGCTTGTAAAGGGAAGATGACAGCTCTCCCTCGCCACTCACTCCCCCTCCCTCCGGCTGACATTATGAATGTAAGGCGTTTAGTGATGATAGATAACACGGCAGGGTCCGTTACATTTTCTTTTCATCTGGTTTCAATTAAACAAAGTCTTGACTTTCAGAATATTAAACTTGTTTCGGCAAATTCAGATGATAAATACAACTTTGAAGCTTCGGCATAATTACAAGCGGAGAACGGAGTAACTTGCCGTCACAGCAGGCAGAACAACAGCCGGTGTTTCTCATGAGGGTTTTCCCCGGGAAACACACACAACACACACAAACGCAAAAATACACACACACGTATACACACACACACACTCGCGAGCTTCCCCCAGACCAGTAATCCAATAGAAAATATCTTCCCTCCGTAGTATTTTGATCATTTGCTAATAACCAATCAGATCGATGGATTCCAGAGATGACTCCGTAACAGTCCGTGGGCACCACTTAACAGCCAATCAGAATGAGAATATGCTTCACATGTGACTTATTCAAATTGCGAGTGATTGAGTGACAGATGAAGGTTGTTTAGGAGAAAAAGTTTGAGAAGAGAAAGTTTGAGAGTGGCGCTCGGGAAAGGAAATTGTTGAGGGAAAAGGAGTTTCGAGACCAGCAGCTATTACAAAACATGTCGAAGCTTACAGGTTATTTTAAACCTGTAGGCCGGATGAGGAGGAAGGACAGATGAGTTCTGTACCGAGCGGCAGCAGTGCCGGCCGCGGGGCCTCGGAGCCAAGTAGGCCGTCTGGTTCTGATAGCGATTGAGTAGCGGGAGAGGAAAAACAGACAGGAGGGACATTATCTGTTGGAGGAGATGAGAGGACGACGAGGACTTGCTACGTGGAGGGGAGCCAACGGCAACCGGACAGATACACGAGGGAGGCCCGATACGTCACTCCTCTGGAGGAGAGGACCAGGCGCGCAGAGCAGAGTGGAGAAGTGCGATCACAGAGCCGAGGAAATTACTTTGATTTGTTGTTTAAATAGGGGGCCTACAACACCTATCAGCCCCAGGGCCTGATGGCAGGTTAAGGCGGGCCTGGTGATATGCCGCGGACTGTACTTAATGTACTCTGATCCGGTTACTTATGTTGTGGCAGATATTTAAGTGCTTTCTTAACGCTAATGTTATAATAGTCAGATTGCTCTGAAGATGGAGGTGATATTCTATTAATGTTCACGTTCACACAGTCGGTGATTTTTGCCGGCCGTCTTTCCTGCGACGGCAGCTTTTCTGTATTTCCTTTCTCCTGTAATATGACTTGATCGCTTTATACTCCGCACACTGAGCTCTGATTGGTCAGCAGGCGGTGCTTTCACTGAGTTGAGCTCTTAGCGTGCAACCTAACCTGGTCCCGACCAGGTTAGCTGCTTAGCATATATTACCATGGAGATCTAGCCTGCTAAAAAGAGAACCAGTTTCGGATGACCGGAAAGCCCGAGTTTTCCCTGAATTTAGCCGGCTAAGCGAAAATCCTGCTTCGCAGTACACCCCCCTGTTCTTCTCTGTAAAGCGACCTTGGGTCTCATGAAAGGCGCTATATAAATCCAAGCTATTATTATTTTTTATTATATTTATTTTTTAATGTAATTTATTTAGTTTTGTTAGTTTTATATTGTTTTTATTACTTAAACATATATATAATTTTTTTTAAATTAAATTTACTATATTTTATTTGCGATTAATTTGTTTGTGTTTTGGTTTCTTTTTTTATATATTAGATTTGTTTTTAACTATTATTCTTATTTCGTGCAAACAGGCTTTTGATTTGATTTATTAATTAATTATTTTTGTTATATATGTTTTTATTTCCTGCCATCATTGCTTCACCCTCCAGTCCAGCAGGTGGCGCTAATACACCAGGTCGGTTTTGCCAAATTAATTCAACGAAGAAGAAGCAGCTTCTCAGCCACTATGCTAGCTAACAAACAGCGAAGTGAAGCATAGCCTGTCTTAGCTAGAGCCGCCACCATAACAACGTACTAAAAATGACTTTTCTTACTTTCATCCCTTACTTGTTGAGTTAACTAACAACTGTATGGTGCTGCGGTGGTGTGAGACGAGGAGCTAGCCTCGCAGCTAACCTGCTAAAGGACTACTTATAACTGTTAGCCGGTTAGCTGCTAGTTAGCATCCATGGAGAAGAAACCCAACCCTAACATGCTGTAAACAAGACGCTCCAGCTGGTCTTTAATTTGCCCAATTAAAGACAGAATACAACAGAATGACAGGTGAGTGATGGCAACAT
Source organism: Champsocephalus esox (assembly GCA_036324585.1). Classification (NCBI taxonomy): domain Eukaryota; kingdom Metazoa; phylum Chordata; class Actinopteri; order Perciformes; family Channichthyidae; genus Champsocephalus; species Champsocephalus esox. Next base: position 42,865,977 of record CM070487.1, read on the forward strand.
ATTTAAATATAAACTTGGATAGAAACATGCGTTTTAAAGGCAGCAGTTACTAATGAAAACTGTCAAAGCTATGGGCGTATATGGACTGTTGAGTCGACCAGAGGTAAGAGAATAACTCAGATCTTTACTTGAGTAAAAGTAGAAGAACTCAGATCTTGTACTTGAGTAAAAGTAGAAGTATTGAGGTATTGTACTTGAGTAAAAGTAGAAGTACTCAGATCTTGTACTTGAGTTAAAGTAGAAGTACTCAGGTCTTGTACTTGAGTAAAAGTAGAAGTACTCAGATATTGTACTTGAGTAAAAGTAGTAGTATTGAGGTATTGTACTTGAGTAAAAGTAGAAGTACTCAGATCTTGTACTTGAGTTAAAGTAGAAGTACTCAGGTCTTGTACTCTAGTAAAAGTAGAAGTACTCAGATATTGTACTTGAGTAAAAGTAGAAGTACCAGAGTGTAGGAATACTCTGTTACAGTAAAAGTCCTGCATTCAAAATGTTCCTCAAGTGAAAATAGAAAGTATTATCATCAAAATATAGTGAAAGTAGCGACAGTAAAAGTAGTCGTTGTGCAGATTGGTCCATTTCAGAATAATATATATGATATGTTTCATAATGATTGATCATGAAAGTGTTCTCAAAGCTGGTGAAGGTGCAGCTAGTTTGAAGTACTTTGTAGACTGCAGGGTAGCTGGTGGATTTACTTCAGGTGGAACTAAAGTCTGATTTAACACTTGATTATATTTCACATCATTCATCCACATCTGTAAAGTAACCAAAGGTATTAATTGTAGTGGAGTAGAAGTACAAGGTAGCATACAATGGATATACTCAACATGTTTTGGCAGAGGTGGGAAGTAACTAAGTAGTGTATTTATACAATCATATCAGTATCATACAGTTGAATAATTACCCAATTAGAGTCTTGAGTTAGTGTTAGAAGTTCTGTTGGCTGTAAATGTTACTGCTTAATACTTGAACTCTTTCCACTTGTAGAATCTTATTGGTGTTTGAACCCAAACTATCACGCTCCAGATAGCTTATCAGGGTCGTGTCTCCATTCTGTCTTTTATTTGTAAATGTTGTACTGTGCATTTTCACCATTGTCCATGAACAGTTTTTAACTAATAACTCCACCTGTGGTTTTCTCAGAGGATGCCGTCTTGTTGAACGTTCCTGTCATTCGGCAGCTGTACCACTGGGACTGTGGCTTAGCCTGCTCCAGGATGGTGCTGAAGTAAGTGCTCAGAAGAGTTATATTCAACATTTGTTTGCATTTTATGACATTATCAGAATTAGAATCAAGTTTAGTGCCAGGTACGTTTACTCATACAAGGAATTTGCTTTGGTATCTGGTGGTGTGAACATAAACAATCTCAATAAAATAAGTTGCTAAGTAGGTAATAAGTAAAGAAGTATTTTTTAAAGAAACAATTCAGCATTAAAAAAGGATGTTAAAGACAAGAATTTACACTAAATTTAAATCAGAATACCTTTATTATTCCCAAAGAGGGGAAATGTAAATGGTATAGCAAATGTTACTTAAGTAGCATGCACCAACTATGCCTAACCCATAGTTGGTGGTTAACAACAAGGAGGAGTGTTATGGTCTGTGAAATGTAACTATACAAATAACCTAAAAGCTAAAAAACAAAAACACTTAGGAGAATGAGTACCGTACTTTTCGGACTATAAGCCGCGACTTTTTCCCCCATTTTTGTTTGTACAGCTAACGGCCACTAGGGAACCTCCTAACTCTATGGATTTTACAGGTAACATTAACCACCTTAACGCTACGGGCTCTATGACCGGTCCGCGCCCGCCACCTTTAAGCGGCGGGCTCCAGCAGGAAAAGCTGGAGGCCGGAAAAGAGCGAGACAGGTAGCGCGCCAAAGTAAAAGTGGAACCGAGAGACTGAACGAGAGCAAGACAGACGGACAGTTTAGCTGCTGCGGCTCATATGCAGGTGCGCTTTATAGTCCGGAAAGTACGGTACATGGCAAACTACAGAGTATTATATTTTAAAGTGGAGGGCTGTGCAAAAAGCAGTCGGAGAGTTGAGCATGAACAGTATGAGCAGTATTAAGAAACACAATGGTGTTGACATTAAGTCAAAAAAACACTTCTCCTTTTAAGAAACCTGATCCCATCAAAAGGTCAGATTAAGGCCGTGTTGGAAAGGTTGTTGTTTTTCAATGTAAAATGCTAAAGATTACTAGTTACCCTGTTGAGGTAATAAGTAACGTGACTATTTAATAACCTCAACAAAGTTATGGAACTTCATACATATTGTTACTAATGCTTTAAACTGCCAGTAAACAAGGCAGCGTAAACCTAGCAAACGTACTCGACACCGATTACTGTCAATCGTTATTTAAAAGTGATTCAAAATACCTTGACTTAAGATTGAAACACACTTACACAAAAACAAGGCGTAATGCGTGATTTTGTATATGTTGTATATGTTGTTCATTTAACGGCAAATCTTAGGCTAAAACGTTTTTTGTTTTAAAAAGAATCCTTCCTCTGTGAGGCTTGAATCAAAATTATGTTATGTCTCTAATTAGACTAAGATGACGTCATTACATGCATGTAACTTCATCGCATTCAGTCGTGTAAGAAATGCAGGCACATGCGTTGTATACGGACCTCTGGGATGGTCCTCTGTGCATAAAAGAAGATCATTACGCACCCTATCACCAGAGAAAAGTGGGGATAATAAGCAGACTACAATTTGAAAACATCCAGCTCTCTTTAAGTCTCAATGTGCTATATGAATACAATAACAGTCTTTTTAAACATTGTACATATTGTATTCTAACTGTATTTGTGTCATTGTGTTTTGTACCCATTCATTGGGGTTTTTACATTATCATTCGTTTGTTGATTTGTGAAGCCCTGATTTGTGATATTGGGCTATATAAATACATTTGAATTTAATTTAATTTAACTGTCCATCTTGCAGGTACCTGCACCCAATCAGTGACGAGGAGTTCCAGAGAGCATGCTGGGAGCTGAAGCTGACGGAGAGTGTGTGGACTATCGACCTGGCCTACCTCATGTGCCATCGAGGAATCAAACACTGCTTTTGCACGCAGACTCTGGGTGTTGATAAAGGCTTTAGGAATCAGGTTAGTCTTACTCAGAGACGGCAAAGTACACACACCCTTTACTCAAGTAGAAGTACAGATACTCGTGTTTAAAAATACTCTGGTGAAAGTAGAAGTACTGACGAAACTTCTTTACTCAAGTAAAAGTAAAGAGGCTTTGAAGTGTGCTTCAGTAGAAAGTACCCATAGCTACCAGCTGCTTTAAAGAGTACCTGACCTCCCTTTATATTAATAGAACAATGATGTCATTGTTAGCTAATGAATGTTTCCATGGTGAACAACGGCAACATGTCAACGTTTCCATTGGTCCCTCTTCTTTAGAGAAGACCAGGAAGTGATGGATACACGGATCGTGTTCCAATCAATAGGCACGCAATGACTCTAAAGAATAATGATCACGCACCAAACACACATTCAGACTAAAGGAACCAGCTGTTTGGGAAATGAGAGAAGTAGAAAGTACAGGTATTTGAGTTCAACATGTAAGAAGTAGAAAGTACAGGTATTTGAGTTCAACATGTAAGAAGTAGAAAGTACAGGTATTTGAGTTCAACATGTAAGAAGTAGAAAGTACAGGTATTTGAGTTCAACATGTGAGAAGTAGAAAGTACAGGTATTTGAGTTCAACATGAGAGAAGTAGAAAGTACAGGTATTTGAGTTCAACATGTAAGAAGTAGAAAGTACAGGTATTTGTGTTCACATGTGAGAAGTAGAAAGTACAGGTATTTGAGTTCAACATGTAAGAAGTAGAAAGTACAGGTATTTGAGTTCAACATGTAAGAAGTAGAAAGTACAGGTATTTGAGTTCAACATGAGAGAAGTAGAAAGTACAGGTATTTGAGTTCAACATGTAAGAAGTAGAAAGTACAGGTATTTGAGTTCAACATGTAAGAAGTAGAAAGTACAGGTATTTGGGTTCAACATGAAAGAAGTAGAAAGTACAGGTATTTGTGTTCAACATGAAAGAAGTAGAAAGTACAGGTATTTGGGTTCAACATGTAAGAAGTAGAAAGTACAGGTATTTGAGTTCAACATGTAAGAAGTAGAAAGTACAGGTATTTGAGTTCAACATGTAAGAAGTAGACAATACAGGTATTTTTGTTCAACATGTGAGAAGTAGAAAGTACAGGTATTTGAGTTCAACATGTAAGAAGTAGAAAGTACAGGTATTTGTGTTCAACATGTAAGAAGTAGAAAGTACAGGTATTTGTGTTCAACATGTAAGAAGTAGAAAGTACAGGTATTTGTGTTCAACATGTAAGAAGTAGAAAGTACAGGTATTTGTGTTCAACATGTAAGAAGTAGAAAGTACAGGTATTTGTGTTCAACATGTAAGAAGTAGAAAGTACAGGTATTTGAGTTCAACATGTAAGAAGTAGAAAGTACAGGTATTTGGGTTCAACATGAAAGAAGTAGAAAGTACAGGTATTTGTGTTCAACATGAAAGAAGTAGAAAGTACAGGTATTTGGGTTCAACATGTAAGAAGTAGAAAGTACAGGTATTTGAGTTCAACATGTAAGAAGTAGAAAGTACAGGTATTTGAGTTCAACATGTAAGAAGTAGACAATACAGGTATTTTTGTTCAACATGTGAGAAGTAGAAAGTACAGGTATTTGAGTTCAACATGTAAGAAGTAGAAAGTACAGGTATTTGAGTTCAACATGTAAGAAGTAGACAATACAGGTATTTTTGTTCAACATGTGAGAAGTAGAAAGTACAGGTATTTGAGTTCAACATGTAAGAAGTAGAAAGTACAGGTATTTGTGTTCAACATGTAAGAAGTAGAAAGTACAGGTATTTGTGTTCAACATGTAAGAAGTAGAAAGTACAGGTATTTGTGTTCAACATGTAAGAAGTAGAAAGTACAGGTATTTGTGTTCAACATGTAATAAGTAGAAAGTACAGGTATTTGTGTTCAACATGTAAGAAGTAGAAAGTACAGGTATTTGAGTTCAACATGTAAGAAGTAGAAAGTACAGGTATTTGGGTTCAACATGAAAGAAGTAGAAAGTACAGGTATTTGTGTTCAACATGAAAGAAGTAGAAAGTACAGGTATTTGGGTTCAACATGTAAGAAGTAGAAAGTACAGGTATTTGAGTTCAACATGTAAGAAGTAGAAAGTACAGGTATTTGAGTTCAACATGTAAGAAGTAGACAATACAGGTATTTTTGTTCAACATGTGAGAAGTAGAAAGTACAGGTATTTGAGTTCAACATGTAAGAAGTAGAAAGTACAGGTATTTGAGTTCAACATGTAAGAAGTAGACAATACAGGTATTTTTGTTCAACATGTGAGAAGTAGAAAGTACAGGTATTTGAGTTCAACATGTAAGAAGTAGAAAGTACAGGTATTTGTGTTCAACATGTAAGAAGTAGAAAGTACAGGTATTTGTGTTCAACATGTAAGAAGTAGAAAGTACAGGTATTTGTGTTCAACATGTAAGAAGTAGAAAGTACAGGTATTTGTGTTCAACATGTAAGAAGTAGAAAGTACAGGTATTTGTGTTCAACATGTAAGAAGTAGAAAGTACAGGTATTTGTGTTCAACATGTGAGAAGTAAAAGTAAAAAGTGGTCAGAAAAGTAAGTAGTGGAGTAAAGTACTGATACCAGAAAAATGTACCTAAGTACAGTAACAAAGTATTTGTGCTCCGATACTTCCACCTCTGGTCTTATCTATCAGTCATGCCCTTTAACCACATTCAGAAGTGTATCGTTCTTTGTGTGCGATTAATGTCTCTGTTGTCTTTTGGATGGTTTTCAGAACTTCTATAAGAAACACTTTGATACAGAAGAAGACCGAGTGAATGAGCTTTTCCTTAAAGCGGAGAGCAAAGGTGTCACGGTGAAGAAATGGTGAGTTGTCTGTATAACATTATTTACTAAGAAAAAGCCACCAAATATTGCCTTATGCTGACAGAACATCTGCGGTAATCATTCATGTCTGGTTTCCTACAATGGTTTTAACAAAAATGAACATACAGTATTCAGCTGAGATTTAATAACAATAAACTCATCAAAACAATGCTGAAATGATCACATCTTAATGCCAAGTTTGTGAAAAGTGTATTCATGCTTTGTCAGGATCGTATTCAAAAAAGTCAAACAACTTTTCAAGTGCGTGTTTTTGAAATGGCGTTTGCATCAATCAGGGCTAAATATGCTACGAACATTGTAGCTTCTTTAGCTACATACATAGGCATAGACATTAAGTAAAGGATAGTGTGCAGCGAGGCGGTCATTACTGGAAAAAGAACATCCCTTATCACACGGCCACACACGAAACACACTTCCGACTTGACTCCCGATATTAATTTAAAGGGGACCTATCATGCAAAACGCACTTTTTAAGGTCTTTTATACATAAACATGTGTCCCTGGTGTGTCGGGGAACTCACGCAGCGTCAGGAAATAAAACCCTCTCTCCCCTCTCTTTTTCCTCCGTACCCAAATCTCTAAAAACGGGGCTACAACGGAGCTGATCCAGATGTGCGTCCGATATGACGTAATATCTGAAATGTGGACCCACGGCCCAATCAGAAACGTTGCTATGAGAAACAATGCCCGACTGTTCTGGACGTAATATGGTCGGTGTTCACATTAGCATCGCTAACGCTCAGAGCTAACCTGTACTGGAGAGCATGTGTGTGAAGAAGCAGGAAGTAAAAAGGAACTCACCTTGTGGTATAACCGGCAAGAGTCCTACTGTCATATTGACCTCTGAAATGTCCGAATTGACCAATCAGAATCGAGTATTCGACTAAGCCATGTAATAATAGGTTTAAATGCATAGTTATCTACGTACTGTGTAATGTTTATTATTGATGGCATCAGCCCACAGGTGTCTACAATAACTTCCTTTCTCTGCATATATTTTTCAGTGTAATCGTTGCTTCCCGTTATGCTGCCTTAAACACACTTATTTCAACTACGATATCTAAAATCTAACACGAAATCTTGTCTCATATACTATCGTTATCATATAAAAAACTAGTTTTTCGGGGTTCAGGTGTTTTCTTTGATTTTAAATAAACAAAGTCTTGGCTTTCGGAATATGAAACTTTTATTTCCAGAATCACACGATAAATACATGTTTGATGCTTGTAAAGGGAAGATGACAGCTCTCACTCGCCACTCGGCTCTTCCGCACGCCTCCCTCCCGCTGACATTATGAATGCAAGGCCTATAGTAATCATAGATAACACGGCAGGGTCTGTGACAGTTTGTTTTCATCTGATTTCAAATAAACAAAGTCTTGGCTTTCAGAATATTAAACTTGTTTCGGCAAATTCAGATGATAAATACAACTTTGAAGCTTGTGGATTCCAGAGAAGAGGAAAACTGTGAAGGCCTTTTTCTCAAAACGATGACTCTGTGACAGTCATTATACAATGTGACATATGTTGCTTAATATTTGGAGTACAACAACAATCCCGATATCATTAGAAAGCTAGGAATCTCCTCTTTCCAACAGTGTATATAACTCAAAATGTGTCTTCGGGTCAATGCGACTGAACCTGAACTTTTGAAAGAACATCCATAACATTCATCTGTTTGCAACTCACATATATCAATATTCCAATTGCTGTATATAGACTATTCTGCACAGTTTCTATCATATTCTGTTTCTATTTTATCTGTTGTATTGTGTTGCACTGTGGGAGGAGCCTGTGAACTAAGATTTTCATCGTCATAACTACACTGTAACTATGCACACATGACCATACAAGCCTTGAAAGCTTGAGGGGGGGGAATAAAGGTATTCTGACTCTGATAGTGTTTCTCCGCAGCTCTGTGCCGCTTCAGGAGATCCAGTCTCACCTGGAGCAGGGTCACGTGGCGATCGTCCTGGTGAACGCCGTGGTGTTGACCTGTGACCTCTGCTCCTCGCCCGTCAAATACTGCTGCTTCCTGCCCGTGGGACAGAAGTGTTTCTGCAGGAAGCCGGAGTACCAGGGGCATTTCGTGGTGGTGTGCGGCTACAACAGGACCACCGGCTGCATTTTCTACAACAACCCGGCGTACTCTGACCGTGAGTAAACCCTCGCTGAATGTGGCTGTGTCGTGGATCCGATGTAACACTCACAACATCAAAGAGGAATCAATAAAACACAGAGATGATTGAAGTCAAATATTAACCTCAGTGTTTTTGTGTTTTCCAGGCGTGTGCTGCACCAGCGTCAGTGTTTTTGAGGAGGCTCGGCGGAGCTATGGGACAGATGAAGATATCTTGTTGATCTATAAGGAGAGTTGATGGACAGTGAGGATGAGTTTTATCTTCCTCTTCCTCAGCTCATCGTCGTAGCGACAGGATGCTTCAGATCCAAGGACTCACAGCTTCTATTCTATCTTTCTCAGTTTTTCCGGTCTTGCCACTCGAAGGCTGGGATGATAATAATCCATATTGAATTTATTTTTATATCCACCTTCGCTGAGCAGATGAGTCTAAATTCATTTTATTGTGGAATTTTAACGACTGACTTTGGAGGAAAGGAAATCTCAAACTGTGAGAGTATGAGACTTGTAGATAAAATGTGTGAATCGTGACAAGATAGGATATGTACTTGTGCTTATAATCCATCCAGGACTGATGATGAGAACATTTAATTTATCCTTTTGAGAAAGTCAGTCGCTTCCGATGGACCATGGTGGGATTTTATTTTGGAGTCAACGACGAAAGACACCAATATTTTGGTCAATTTAAAAGATTGGTATAAGACAGTGGTGGTGGGCGTTATTTAAAGGGCCACACATCTCTTATTTTTTCCAGAAATAAGATCACATGAGTGACACTTGGAAGAGGCGGGACTACCTCTCTTAATTTATTCGTCCTGTTGAATCCTCGTCACCAGTTTCATCGCCATCTAAATCCTCTTTACTTACCTCATTGTTACTTTTTATTCTTATAGAGTGGTGCAGGAAAGAGTCCTAAAACACGGAAATTAGTCTGTATTCAACGTCCGATTCCCTTGTGTGGAAGTCAATGGTTTTTCTGAATGCGTTTTTGGTTTTTATGCCTGAAATAAGGTCTGTGGTTAACACAACGTTTTGTGCTATGACATAAAATACGTCGGTTATAACCCACTGGTGAATTTTAAAATGGCAGTTGCTAACAAGTGTCTAAATGAGACGGTTAAACGTCATCACGCCCAACATTAGCAGCCTTTAGCTTAGCGGTTGCTACGTGAAGTCATGTGCCGGTGCTGAAGTTCCTGTATAGCCCAACATTAGCCACCTTTAGCTTAGCGGTGAAGTCATGTGACCGTGCTGTAGTTCCTGTATAGCCCAACATTAGCCACCTTTAGCTTAGCGGTGAAGTCATGTGACCGTGCTGTAGTTCCTTTAGAGATTCTATTGCTGAACAAAACGTCTAAGTATCCTAAACGTGTGTTAACCACAGAGGGTATTTTTTGCTTTTGACCAAAAACCAATACAAAAAATCCCATTGGCTTTTTGTCGAGGAATCCCTGGGAATGCTAACTTCTGTGTCGTCCTGTAAAAATACTTCATCAATGCAAAACTGTATTTCATCAACAGGGAAAACAGGAAGTAGTTTGAGAGTCTCAGGTAATTAAAGCCCTAAAGTGTGGCGTCAAATGCTCGTTCAATGCAACACTTTGTTTATGGGACTCTGTCTGGATATTGGATTTTCATCAAAATGAATTTGACAGTTTAATTCACTTTAATGGGGTGAAACATCTTGTGTGTTGGTGTCGTGGAAAAATTATGGAGAAATTAAAAAAAATTTATTAATCATGTGGCAAAACAAATCTCCACTAATGTGTTCTCTAATTGAAAGTGGTGTTAACTTACCTCACCGTCACTCCGTTGTTGTTTATGTTGTTTTTGCACTACACTTTACAAACCTAGACATGATTGTGTGTTATTTAAATATAATAAACCTTGAAATAGCTTTTTTCCTGAATTGATGAGAAGTGATTTCCTCCTGGTTGTGCTTTTTTGGTGAAGAACAAACGGCACGTCTTACACCACAGACTTTATTTTTTATTGAACATAGAGCTGCATTTATTATATGTTGTGATTAAAGGACTTGCACATGTGCTCAACCATTATAATGTTTCTGGTACAGTTACTTACACCACAATATAACCTGACATTTGGGCAAAGATTGAGTGAATTAAATCTGCAAATGATATCTTGTATATGATATGTGAGGTCTATATAGATGATAAATGTGGCACCCAAGCTGCTCCTCCTTAAGAGAGATCGCAGCAATACAAGGCAGTAGACCTATGCCATGGGAAAAGAGACAGGAGAACATTATGAACTGTGTCAAAGGTTGAATACCTAAGAAAATTATTCCCCAACAATAAATAGCTAGCATTAGCCAGATTAAGCTAACTTGCTTCTTTAGTTAGGCTTCAGTTCTGATTGTTTTAAACTGAGAATTCAACTTTATCTTCCCGAAAGTAGATTCTGATGTTAAGATAACCTATTTATATTAATTAAAAATGTACGGAAAGTGTATAATTGTCGCATCAAAACCTGTGTTTTTCCTCTGCAGTAAAATAAGCTCATAACAAATTAAATGAAAAATGTGTTTAATCCATTTATTAAGAATATGAAGATTGATTTTGGAATTAAGTTTTCTTCCAACTAAATGCAATCAGTATTTAAGACGGACACTGTTGGAGATATATATTGCTTTAGGCCTATAGTATTTAAGAATTAAACATTTATTTCTCGCTGTTTTTGTTTCTTGATATTATTTAAGGGGGACCTATCATGCAAAATGCACTTTTGTACGTCTTTTATACATGAACATGTGTCCCCGGTGTTCCAGGGAACTCACCAAGTGTCCGAAAACACAACCCTCTCTATTTTCCTCCATACCCAAATCTCTTAAAAAGGGGCTGCAACGGATCTGATACAGACTGATCCAGATTTGAACACTTCTGTGACGTCACAGAAGTGGCGCTACTCCACCAATCAGGAGGAGACAGCCACGGACATTGCCGTTCGAAAGCGCTGGAGACGCTGTAGTACATATGACAGGCCTGTAGATGGTGCTGTTCTCACAGAATCAGCCCATGAAAAGACAGTGTTAAATTGAGCGAAACGAGGAATGGCTAAAATGCATGATCTGTTTGGTATTTTGACAAATAAAAAGTATAAATACGCCTTATATAGGTATGGTCCTACACTATATTATTCAAATATAGCATGATAGGTCCACTTTAAGTCGTTTTTTATGCTTTTTTTTACATTGCATTTAGCTGACGCTTTTATCCAAAACGACTAAACGACCAAGAAGATACAAACTAGAAGAAAACAGAATCATATAAGTACATCAGGTTTCATAGAGCCAGAACATTTCAAGTGCTACTTAACTGACTTTGGATAAGCTAGTCCTTTGTTAGTATATAAGTGCTTTGTTAGTATGTAAGTCCTTTATTATAAGTGCTTTGATAGTAATTCTTTTGCTCGAGGTGGAGTCGAAAGAGATGAGTGTTCAGTCTGCGCCGGAAGGTGTGTAAGCTATCTGCTGTCTTGATGTCAATGGGAGCTCATTCCACCATTTTGGAGCCAGGATAGCAAACCCACGTGTTTCTGCTGATGGGAACTTGGGTCCCCCTCGCAGTGCGGGTGCAGCGAGCCGTTAGGCTGATGCAGAGCAGAGTGCACGTGCTGTGGTGTATGGTTTAACCATATCCTTTTCTTTTGAAGGCATCTTTGGGCACCTGGTGTAATCGTATATATCGGTGGAAGTAGAGCATTAATATGCATATGTTTTTTTTAACATGGTGATTCAAGCAGGATTAAACAAAGAAAGCCATGAAGGAAAGGCTTCAGGAAAGGAAGAGGAAACCGTACATTGTGATATGAAATAAATGGAACAAAGCGAATCCTGCCTGGATCATTTCTTTATGAATGTGGCCGCTGCAGACACATTTAAAAACATGATGACAGGGTCTGAACCTGGTTTGTTTCATACTTTAATTTACTAAAGAGGAATATCCTTTACTCCTTCACAACTTTTGGTTTGAAGTCATGTTTGACCGCCTCGGTGAGTTCCTCTGCGTACTCAGGGTAACGGCCAGTCATCTGCAGAGAGAAGGACAGTCTGAGATTAACAGTCATCCAGGAGAATAGTAATATTAATATGACGACAAAAGTCATAGTACAGTATGTAGATATAAAATAGGAAAAGTTATAGTATGTTTAAAATAATAATGTAAGTAAAAAAGTATATGTATATGAAAATTATGAGAACATGTGTTGTATAGTGTGTAAAAATACCATGGAAAAACGCATTGTTTTTAAGTCCCAAAAGTCATATAGTAAGTGAAATATCTTAAAAAAGGGTTAGGGTTAGTATGGGGTATTTTTTATATGAAAAGCTCATGGTAATTGTAGGTCAAAAAGTATTAAATAAGTCATAGTATAGTATGTTTAAAAAATACATCATGTAAAAAAAAATATAATGTAATATGCGGAAAATATGTCATATTTTTAACTTACAGTATGTTCAAAAATATATTTAAAAAAAGTGTATAGCAGTGGAAAATCATAAAAAAGTCAAGGTATAGAATGTCAAACAATATACAAAATATCTATAGGCATAAAAAAGCAAAACATGTGTCACAAAGGGAGTTTTTTTACACTATTGTTATATTTACCTTGAAGCTCCATTTATCACTGATTTGTCTGTTCAGGTTCAGATCCATCTCCACCACCAGCAGTCCGTCTCTGGTCCGGGAGAGACCCGGAGAGCGGCTGCCGTCTGGGGCCGACACGTAACTGGAGCCGTAGAAGTGCCCGAAGTCATGGTGGGCTGCAAACACCAGGAGAGAATCTGTTACTCCAACTGGGACTGAAACAATGAGGGTTTTTTCTAGAAAAATATAATACGAGGGCAATACTGTGGCGCTGATCTTGTAAGATATATCAAAGAACATGACGGAAGAAACCCCACAATTAACTAAAGAAACCCCTCTGTTAATGAAAGAACCCCCACGGTTAACGAAAGAACCCCACGGTTAACGGAAGAACCCCACGGTTAACGGAAGAACCCCTCGGTTAACGAAAGAACCCCACGGTTAACGGAAGAACCTCTAGGTTAACGGAAAAAAAACAACAATTAACGAAAGAAACCCCTCGGTTAACGGAAGAAACCCAACGGTTAATGAAAGAACCCCACGGTTAACGAAAGAAACCCCACGGTTAACGAAATAAACCCACGGTTAACGGAAGAAACCCCACGGTTAACGAAATAAACCCACGGTTAACAGAAGAAACCCCACGGTTAACGAAAGAACCCCACGGTTAACGAAATAAACCCCACGGTTAACGAAAGAAACCCCACGGTTAACGAAATAAACCCCACGGTTAACGGAAGAAACCCCACGGTTAACGAAAGAACCCCACGGTTAACGGAAGAAACCCCACGGTTAACGGAAGAAACCCCACGGTTAACGGAAGAAACCCCACGGTTAACGAAAGAAACCCCACGGTTAACGAAAGAACCACACGGTTAACGAAAGAACCCCACGGTTAACGGAAGAACCCCACGGTTAACGGAAGAAACCCCACGGTTAACGAAAGAACCCCTCGGTTAACGAAAGAACCCCACGGTTAACGAAAGAAACCCCACGGTTAACGAAAGAACCCCACGGTTAACGGAAGAACCCCACGGTTAACGAAAGAAACCCCACGGTTAACGGAAGAACCTCTAGGTTAACGGAAAAAAAACAACAATTAACGAAAGAAACCCCTCGGTTAACGGAAGAAACCCAACGGTTAATGAAAGAACCCCACGGTTAACGAAAGAAACCCCACGGTTAACGAAATAAACCCACGGTTAACGGAAGAAACCCCACGGTTAACAGAAGAAACCCCACGGTTAACGAAATAAACCCCACGGTTAACGAAAGAACCCCACGGTTAACGAAATAAACCCCACGGTTAACGAAAGAACCCCTCGGTTAACGGAAGAAACCCAACGGTTAATGAAAGAACCCCACGGTTAACGAAAGAAACCCCACGGTTAACGAAATAAACCCACGGTTAACGGAAGAAACCCCACGGTTAACAGAAGAAACCCCACGGTTAACGAAATAAACCCCACGGTTAACGAAAGAACCCCACGGTTAACGAAAGAAACCCCACGGTTAACGAAAGAACCCCACGGTTAACGGAAGAACCCCACGGTTAACGGAAGAAACCCCACGGTTAACGGAAGAAACCCCACGGTTAACGGAAGAAACCCCACGGTTAACGAAAGAAACCCCACGGTTAACGAAAGAACCCCACGGTTAACGAAAGAACCTCACGGTTAACGGAAGAACCCCACGGTTAACGGAAGAAACCCCACGGTTAACGAAAGAACCCCTCGGTTAACGAAAGAACCCCACGGTTAACGAAAGAAACCCCACGGTTAACGAAAGAACCCCACGGTTAACGGAAGAACCCCACGGTTAACGAAAGAAACCCCACGGTTAACGGAAGAACCTCTAGGTTAACGGAAAAAAAAACAACAATTAACGAAAGAAACCCCTCGGTTAACGGAAGAAACCCAACGGTTAATGAAAGAACCCCACGGTTAACGAAAGAAACCCCACGGTTAACGAAATAAACCCACGGTTAACGGAAGAAACCCCACGGTTAACAGAAGAAACCCCACGGTTAACGAAATAAACCCCACGGTTAACGAAATAAACCCCACGGTTAACGAAAGAACCCCTCGGTTAACGGAAGAAACCCAACGGTTAACGAAAGAAACCCCACGGTTAACGAAATAAACCCACGGTTAACGGAAGAAACCCCACGGTTAACGAAAGAAACCCCACGGTTAACGGAAGAACCTCTAGGTTAACGGAAAAAAAACAACAATTAACGAAAGAAACCCCTCGGTTAACGGAAGAAACCCAACGGTTAATGAAAGAACCCCACGGTTAACGAAAGAAACCCCACGGTTAACGAAATAAACCCACGGTTAACGGAAGAAACCCCACGGTTAACAGAAGAAACCCCACGGTTAACGAAATAAACCCCACGGTTAACGAAATAAACCCCACGGTTAACGAAAGAACCCCTCGGTTAATGAAAGAACCCCACGGTTAACGAAAGAAACCCCACGGTTAACGAAATAAACCCACGGTTAACGGAAGAAACCCCACGGTTAACAGAAGAAACCCCACGGTTAACGAAATAAACCCCACGGTTAACGAAAGAACCCCACGGTTAACGAAAGAAACCCCACGGTTAACGAAAGAACCCCACGGTTAACGAAAGAAACCCCACGGTTAACGAAAGAAACCCCACGGTTAACGAAAGAACCCCACGGTTAACGGAAGAACCCCACGGTTAACGAAAGAAACCCCACGGTTAACGAAAGAACCCCACGGTTAACGGAAGAAACCCCACGGTTAACGAAAGAACCCCACGGTTAACGAAAGAACCCCACGGTTAACGAAAGAACCCCACGGTTAACGGAAGAACCCCACGGTTAACGAAATAACCCCACGGTTAACGAAAGAACCCCACGGTTAACGAAAGAACCCCACGGTTAACGGAAGAACCCCACGGTTAACGAAATAACCCCACGGTTAACGAAAGAACCCCACGGTTAACGGGAAAAACATTTTATAAAACCTCGGGGAGAGGAGCAGAGGAGGATAAGCTTTCGTATTTTGTTTTTTGTTTTATATGTTGCATTGTTCGAGGGTCAGAATAATTTCATTGCCATTTCTACACTGTAGCTTTGTGCCTATGACAACAACACCTTTGAATCTTTGAATCTTTGAATCCCTCTCCCAGGACGGACGGACGGGCAATAGGTGTCGTATGTGAAGTAAAAAGATAATGCATTCCAACATAGGCGGTCCAAATGCTAGACCACGCATGCGTCTATACTTTCCACCTGCAGGTCCGCTGCGACTCCTGCATCCGGGCTGAAGACCTTCTGTCGCTGCGTTTAACTGAGACTGAGCCGTTGTGTCCGTCAGTAAAGTGGAACTTCGGTGTGAACGATTCACACCGTAAACTGCACTGTAACTTTTCATTCATGTATTTTTTCTTGTAATGTTTCTTTTATTACCTTTCCTTTTTAATGAATGTCTTTCATGTTTGTAAAGCACCTTGAATTGCCTTGTGTTGAAAGGTGCTATATAAATACACTTGCCTTGCCTATACATAGGAAGAAGATGAATCCAGCTGGATGTCAGATCTCTCACCTTTTTTTCCATCACCAGATGTGAATTCACTCTTGAAAGTTTCCTGCATGGAGAAACAACAATGCACATCATTTCACTTTCAATCATTGTTCTTTATTTCGTATGCATTTACCTAATAATCTCTAATTTAAATGTATATGTTTGCAGTTACTGAGACTAACTTACCGTCCCCACTCTGTTTATAGCGCAGGTGAAGCAGTGGTTAGCGATCGCTGCGTTCCTCGCCTCGATCGACCACATGGGCTCACTGAGGACCAGAAGAAAATACATTCAAGCATGGGGAGAATTTACTTCTTCCGACAAAACGATAATGTGAGTGCATATTTAAGAGGAATCCAGGAGGATGTCAACAATATTCCAAGTGTCACCAAAAAATAATATTGTGGGCGTCATCAACAGACAAGAGATAATATAAGAGGTCCGATTCTGCTTCTTGGGGTTTTCCATTTCCAGTAGTGTGTTTTATATGTTTTAGTGCATGTAAACGGTCTGCAAAGGACACAAACTCCCTGTGTAACACTCCTGCTCCTATTGGCTAGCGCTCCAACACATTGTACTTCATAGGCTAAGGGGGCGGGACATCTCTAATCGGTTGATCAATCACAACAGAGCCGGCCAGCTAACCAATCAGAGCCGGCTGGGCTCTGGTTTCAGACAGAGGGTGAAAATAGGTGCTGCAGCACAGGCAGTATGAGAAAGATACAGAGCTTTTTGAACATTGAAGCAAGGAGATGTGTCACAGTAGCGGCCAGGTAGCTTTATAGGTCCCTTTAATGCAGGGGTGTCAAACTCAATTTCATTCCGGGCCACATCAGCATTATGGTTGCACTCAAAGGGCCGGTTGTAATTTTAATTATATATAAATATACATATGTAAATATATAATATATTAAATAATGTATTATATTACATTGTTGGCCCTGCATTGGATTATTATCAGTTCTGGTAATATCTTCCTAAATTACTACGTCTGAAAGCAGAAGTTTAGGGAAAATCATTGAAAGCAAATATTCAACAATTACACCTCTTGTATTGTATATTGTATTATTTGCAAGTTCTTGCGGGCCACATAAAATGAGGTCGCAGGCCGGATTTGGCCCCCGGGCCTTGAGTTTGACACCCCTGCTTTAATGTAACTTTGCTTTACTTGGAGAAGCAAAAGACACATTTGCACTGATAAAGACAATAAATAAATCTGATGCAATCCCAAATACTTGTTTTCAAGCAGGTTTTTCTCTTAATTGAAAGGGAGATTCGGCTACCTTCAGATTGCTTTTTCAAAGATGAATTCCTGTGAAAAACCTCTAAATACACTAATATCTCCTCTTTCACAGTTCTGAGTATTTACCTGAGCGCTCCGACAGTAGCTGACGGGTTGAAGATGATCTCCGCTCCGTTCATGCTGAACATGAACCAGTTGAGAGGGTGATGGCGGCCGTAGCAGATATTCACGGCGATGTTCCCGAACTGCGTCTGAAACACCGTGTGTCCGCTGTCGCCCTCCATGTAGTACGTGGACTGAGGGGGGAAAGAAACACATCGAACATTACATTTATTTGCATAAGTCCCAACACGGTTTTTTTACATACAAGAAACTTGCTTCGGGTTTTATTGAAGAAAATAGTACATACATATATTTTAAAATGCTCTGTAAAAAGGTTAAATACATCCGAGTTAAATTGAAAGCTGTATAGATGAGAAGTGCAATACAAATAATAAAACTATGAACACTATATATCCATCAAAATGAAAGCTTTATAAAAAGAATTAACAATAACAATGATATAAAATATATATGAAATAAAGATATTAGCTGTTGTATGGGTAATATATAGTGTAGTGTATGTAGCTAGTATAAAATACAAACATTAACATATTAGGAAAATACTATCAAATTAAGTACAATATATGTACAAAATATGAAAAACATGTAAAGGTCATATCTATTAAATCTAAATTCCCACACTGACCTCATTAAAGTCTCCGATCCTGGGAATGTGGTTCTTCCGGGTCTTTCCCAGGACCTTCCCGGTGTTAGAGATCACCACGGCGGTGTTCCACAGGGTGCTGTGCCGAGCATCTCGCTCCAGAATCGGAGAAATAATCACCATGTTGTATTTCTTGGCCAGCTAGAGACAGAAAGAACAGTGTTAATATCATTCAAAAGGTTCATAAGTAATACTAAATATACTAATGAAGCTCAGCGCAAGTTCAACCAGGAAGACCGTCTTTACTCATTCATTTACTATGCTATGTTACTACTCTCTCTCCTCTCTATAAGTGATCGGGGGCGTCACTCCCCAGCTTAGCCAATCACTTCGCTCTATTCTCACAAGCCTATCACAGCGCTCCACTAACCCTTTTAAGTCTGCTCTCCCTTCTGACAGCTGTCATTTCAGGTGACTCGACGCAACCCTCCTCCCCCCCTTTCCACCTCCTGTCCCTCTGAGTCCAGGGTCAAGCTAAGCCCCTCCCCTTCAGACCGACCTCAGCCATCCCTTCAACACCACCAGGGTCATGCTAAGCCCCTCCCCTTCAGACCGACCTCAACTATCCATTCACCACCACCAGGGTCAAGCTAAGCCCCTCCCCTTCAGACCGACCTCAACTATCCCTTCACCACCACCAGGGTCAAGCTAAGCCCCTCCCCTTCAGACCGACCTCAACTATCCATTCACCACCACCAGGGTCAAGCTAAGCCCCTCCCCTTCAGACCGACCTCAGCTATCCATTCACCACCACCAGGGTCAAGCTAAGCCCCTCCCCTTCAGACCGACCTCAACTGTCCCTTCACCACCACCAGGGTCAAGCTAAGCCCCTCCCCTTCAGACCGACCTCAACTATCCATTCACCACCACCACCAGGGTCAAGCTAAGCCCCTCCCCTTCAGACCGACCTCAACTATCCCTTCACCACCACCAGGGTCAAGCTAAGCCCCTCCCCTTCAGACCGACCTCAACTATCCATTCATCACCACCAGGGTCAAGCTAAGCCCCTCCCCTTCAGACCGAACCCAACTATCCATTCACCACCACCAGGGTCGAGCTAAGCCCCTCCCCTTCAGACCGACCTCAACTATCCATTCACCCCCACCAGGGTCAAGCTAAGCCCCTCCCCTTCAGACCGACCTCAACTATCCATTCATCACCACCAGGGTCAAGCTAAGCCCCTCCCCTTCAGACCGACCTCAACTATCCATTCACCCCCACCAGGGTCGAGCTAAGCCCCTCCCCTTCAGACCGACCTCAACTATCCATTCACCACCACCAGGGTCAAGCTAAGCCCCTCCCCTTCAGACCGACCTCAACTATCCCTTCACCACCACCAGGGTCAAGCTAAGCCCCTCCCCTTCAGACCGACCTCAACTGTCCCTTCACCACAACCAGGGTCAAGCTAAGCCCCTCCCCTTCAGACCGACCTCAACTATCCATTCACCACCACCACCAGGGTCAAGCTAAGCCCCTCCCCTTCAGACCGACCTCAACTATCCATTCACCCCCACCAGGGTCAAGCTAAGCCCCTCCCCTTCAGACCGACCTCAACTATCCATTCATCACCACCAGGGTCAAGCTAAGCCCCTCCCCTTCAGACCGAACCCAACTATCCATTCACCACCACCAGGGTCGAGCTAAGCCCCTCCCCTTCAGACCGACCTCAACTATCCCTTCACCACCACCAGGGTCAAGCTAAGCCCCTCCCCTTCAGACCGACCTCAACTGTCCCTTCACCACAACCAGGGTCAAGCTAAGCCCCTCCCCTTCAGACCGACCTCAACTATCCATTCACCACCACCACCAGGGTCAAGCTAAGCCCCTCCCCTTCAGACCGACCTCAACTATCCATTCATCACCACCAGGGTCAAGCTAAGCCCCTCCCCTTCAGACCGAACCCAACTATCCATTCACCACCACCAGGGTCGAGCTAAGCCCCTCCCCTTCAGACCGACCCCAACCATCCATTCACTTCCACCAGGGTCTAGACCCCGGGGGGTTTCATCGGATCGGTTCTCCCCTCCCGAATGATACTCCCGCACAACGGGGCCTAATCGCCAAAACTCCATCACATTCATTTGAGAATTCCTGGCAATAAATATGTACTCTAACATCAAAACCGTCTCTCCTGATTGAACTATATGAATGGGTGAGGCCGACCATATGATATAGGTGGTAGATATATGTATTAATAATGTTTTTGATTAATTGTAATAGTTGTAGTCATATAGAGCCATTTCTTAATTTACTTTTATTTTATTACATTCATTTAATTAAAAAAACTCTGTCTATGAACAGTTTTATTTCATACTTTATGACATCTTAATGACTTGTCCTCAAATATTAGTGGGACTTTTTATGACTTGCTTTGACATAATTTTCCAGGACTTTCTATTGTTTTAACAAAATATTTAGATTTTTTCACGACATTTTCTGACACACCTAACCTTGACTTTTTACATTATTTTTACACCATATAACTTTTTATGGCATTTCATGACTTATGACATACTATGATGTATTTAACATAGTTTATTATACATTTTTAAACCATAGTTGTATGACATAATATACTATGACTGCACATGCTACCCTGCAGTATATGTACTTTTATGTATGATAAATGCAGCTGCAACATTAAAGTGGTAAATCCAATAATTCACCCATATTTTAAATCCAATATTGTGATATTATTCTAAAATGTGCAGAATGAGTACTTTTGGAGCACATTTGAATGCAAAGACTTTTTACTAAGAGAGATTTTGAATGCAGGACTTTAACTGGAGAAGCAAAACACACATTTGTGCTGATATAGACAATACATATATCTGATGTAATCCCAAATACCTGTTTTTAAGCAGGTGTTGCCCTTATTAGACAGGGAGCTAGAGATGGATGTGATGAAGCAAAGGTCAATGGTCCATTCGGCTACTTTCAGATTGCTTTTCTTTAAGAGTAATTCCACTGAAAACATCTAAATATGCTAATATGATCCTGGAGATGAGCAGAATGCAGGGCTTTAACTTGTAAGTATGTCTTGTATACTTGTATTGCAGTATTGATTGACCTCTTGGCAGAATCGCGTGGTGTTTCCGTCCTCTGCAGACTCTGCAAACTCCGTCCACGGCTCCTTCTCTCGGGTGCAGAAAGCGAAGGGCATGGCTGTGGAGAGGAACCACTCTGAGTGTGCTTCTGTAGATGAAGTGTAACGTGTGGCTGTGATAAAGAAACTCACTCCAGGTCTCCTGAAAGCAGACGATGTTCACACCACACATGGCCGCCACTTCCACCATCTCCCCCACACGGCTGTGCATCGCGGTGATCTGAGGAGGAGGCAGAGTCACACAGGTCTTTATTAGTCCTTCCATTTTTTGGAATCAACTTTTTATGATATTTTTCACATGAAAATAATTTTTTATCACATAATATATAAATATATATTTTTACGAGGTAATATACCATGACTTTCTTTACGACGTATTTAACCGGAGTTGGGAGAAGTATTCAAGTATTGTACTTGAGTTAAAGTAGAAGTACTCAGATCTTGTACTTGAGATAAAGTAGAAGTATTCAGATCTTGTACTTGAGTAAAAGTAGAAGTACTCAGACCTTGTTCTTGAGTAAAAGTAGAAGTACTCAGATCTTGTGATTTAGTAAAAGCAGAAGTATTCAGATCTTGTACTTGAGTAAAAGTAGAAGTACTCAGATCTTGTACTTGAATTAAAGTAGAAGTACTCAGATCTTGTTCTTTAGTTAAAGTAGAAGTACTCAGATCTTGTTCTTGAGTAAAAGTAGAAGTACTCAGATCTTGTTCTTGAGTCAAAGTAGAAGTACTCAGATCTTGTACTTGAGTTAAAGTAGAAGTACTCAGATCTTGTACTTGAGTTAAAGTAGAAGTATTCAGATCTTGTTCTTGAGGAAAAGTACTCAGATCTTGTACTTGAGTAAAAGTAGAAGTACTCAGATCTTGTGATTTAGTAAAAGCAGAAGTATTCAGATCTTGTACCTGAGTACAAGTAGAAGTACTCCGATCTTGTACTTGAGATAAAGTAGAAGTATTCAGATCTTGTACTTGAGTAAAAGTAGAAGTACTCAGACCTTGTTCTTGAGTAAAAGTAGAAGTACTCAGATCTTGTGATTTAGTAAAAGCAGAAGTATTCAGATCTTGTACTTGAGTAAAAGTAGAAGTACTCAGATCTTGTACTTGAATTAAAGTAGAAGTACTCAGATCTTGTGATTTAGTAAAAGCAGAAGTATTGAGATCTTGTACTTGAGTAAAAGTAGAAGTACTCAGATCTTGTACTTGAATTAAATTAGAAGTACTCAAATCTTGTGATTTAGTAAAAGCAGAAGTATTCAGATCTTGTACTTGAGTAAAAGTAGAAGTACTCAGATCTTGTACTTGAGTTAAAGTAGAAGTATTCAGATCTTGTTCTTGAGGAAAAGTACTCAGATCTTGTACTTGAGTAAAAGTAGAAGTATTCAGATCTTGTACTTGAGTACAAGTAGAAGTACTCCGATCTTGTACTTGAGTTAAAGTAGAAGTACTCAGAACTTGTACTTGAGTTAAAGTAGAAGTACTCCGATCTTGTACTTGAGTTAAAGTAGAAGTATTCAGATCTTGTGATTTAGTAAAAGTAGAAGTACTCAGATCTTGTACTTGAGTAAAAGTAGAAGTACTCAAATCTTGTTCTTGAGTAAAAGTAGAAGTACTCCGATCTTGTGATTTTGTAAAAGTAGAAGTACTCAGATCTTGTACTTGAGTAAAAGTAGAAGTACTCAGATATTGTACTTGAGTTAAAGTAGAAGTACTCAGATCTTGCTCTTGAGTAAAAGTACTCAGATCTTGTACTTGAGTAAAAATAGAAGTACTCAGATCTTGTACTTGAGTTAAAGTAGAAGTACTCAGATCTTGTACTTGAGTTAAACTAGAAGTACTCAAATCTTGTTCTTGAGTAAAAGTAGAAGTACTCCAATCTTGTGATTTAGTAAAAGCAGAAGTATTCAGATCTTGTACTTGAGTAAAAGTAGAAGTACTCAGATCTTGTGATTTAGTAAAAGCAGAAGTATTCAGATCTTGTACTTGAGTAAAAGTAGAAGTACTCATATCTTGTATAAAAGTACCAGAGTGTAAGAATACTCTTTTACAAATATGTTTAGGACATACTATACCATGACATTATATACTCTATCTAAATGATGTAATGTCTCTCAATGTTTAGTAAACTCTAACTGGAAACCAGGTGTGTGTTAATAACGCGTGTGTGTGATCCAGACCTGGTCCAGGATGGGGGCGTCGGTCGGCAGCACGATCTGGTTCTGGATCAGTCCGACCCGGGTCCTCCTGGCCGGCCTCAGCTGCTCCGGAGACGCTTCAAACCCAAAGCCCTGCAGCTCAAAGTCCCGCTCCGAGGCGGCGCTGACAGCAGCTGCCGGCAGATCCAACTTCCTGTCAGAGAGCAGAGTTTTGGGAATGTGGACACAATGGACACACAGTAATAACGTGTATTTCAGGAGGGTCTCAGGTCTTTACATTGATATTTTGGGGGGTTTAATGAGGTAATTATCCATATTAATCACCATCTAACCTGCAGCTTTTCCCCTGGGAATCACTGCACTATAATGACAATATAATAATGATTGCATGTATATATTTTCTGTGATTATTAAATTGTCCCTTTTAACTTTTCTTAGTAAATAATGGTGTGTCTGTTGTTGTGACGTTTTTGCTTCCTTATATGAGTGAGTACTGTATGTGAAAATAATACAAACTATAAAATGAATTTGTATATAATTGTCATAAAATATGACATTTTTAATGATTTTTTAAAAATATATTTTTACAACATTTTATACTATGACATTCTTCTATTATTTCTTTATGAGATATTAAACAATTACTTTTGTATTTTTGACATATAACGTCTTTTATGACTTGTTATGGAAGTTATGCTATTAATTAACTTTAATATAAAAACTATACTATTGCCTTTTATATAATGTTTTATGACATATTTTACTACTACGTTTTTTATAAAATATATGGAAGACATATTATGGACCAGGGTGCTTTCCAGCAGGATTTGTAACCAAAAAAAGCCTAAAACACAACATTATTTGAACACACACGTGAGGTTATTATTTCACAGGTTAAAGGTTGTTCCGCTCTGACAGAAGTCGAACTAACCAAAGTCCACTGACTGAGCAGAATAATAATTGACCAAGAAGGAAAATAAAAATAAAGGTCCATATTCCTGGACCCCAACTCACTTCGTCTCCTTCCCGAATAAGATGCGTTTCACCTCGGACAGCTCGGCCTCGGGCAGGTGGGTCTCCAGACATTTCTCCAGGGACTCAAACTCACAGGAGGACATTTCGGAGGCTGTAAGGGGGCAGTTTCTGCGGGTTCAATGGACGTTTCTGCGGGTTAGCAGCTCGTGCAGCTCGGTGCTGTTTCTGCTGCTCTCGTTATATAACAGTGTGTTTTCTCGCAGTCTTGACGCAGGATTTGGTTTAGCAGAAGCTACGGTGTGTCCCGAGGCAGTCAGTGGATGTCAGTAATTAACCCCAGACCCTCCCTCCCAGCTGTGGGGAAAGGCATTTATTGAAGGGGGCGACCTCCGGGGCATGAAGCCAATGCGGAAGAGACTTTTTCTTATGTACAAAACAGCGTGGCTTTCTGAAATAAATACAACAATCTAAGAGGAACAGATGCATCTAGAAGACAGGGCTAAACATCAAAAACTGACATTAAAGTATACAATAAATTAAAACACAATAAGGTAAATACAGTTGTGTTCTTCAAATATGCTAAACCGTTTTATTGCATTTTTCTTTTTTTTTAAATAAACTTTATTCATCAGTTTGTGCATGAATATTTTGTTCAATTGCATTATGTAAAAAGTAAACACATGAATTCCCTTTATATATAAAAAACATCACACATTGCAAAACACTATAGCCTACCATAAAACCATAGCATAAAACACACAACAAAATAAACAACAATCCAACAGGGAATATATGTAATTTTACTCAAGTACAAGTACACATTTGAGGTATTTGTATTACACTTGCATATTTTTTACTTTATCATACTTTATACTTCTACTTGTCTACATGTCAAAGCAAATATTATACTTTTTTCTCCACGATGTGTCTTTGATAGCTTCATAACATATATAAATCATCTCATAATTATATTGTATTAAATGTACAACTACCAAGCAGTATAAGTATAAACTCCACCTTCAATAATTCATCAATAATGTTAGTAAATTAGAATAAAATATATGATTCTAAAATGGGTAATTCTGCATAATCAGTATATTTTGATGCAGGACTCTTACTTGTAACAGAGGGTTTTACTGTAGTATCAACACATCCTCACTCCCAGGTCGGCCTATGTTGACGTTATGTCAAGTCCCCTGCCGGCTTAGTATAGCTAGTTTGACAAACTGTGCAACATGCGAGTACTTCTTCCACCTCGGACTTTAAGAAACTATTTGATGTGTTTTTTCTTGTTGTTTGCAGAGATGTGTTTGCTCCTCTGCGTCCGTCCTCTCGTCTTCTTCTCTTGCTCCTGATCGGGGTTAGACAGTTTCCTCAGCAGCTCTACGAAGGAAGAAATGAACATTTAATTATATTTTAATGTTGACAAACAGGAGGCATTAGAGAGCCTTTTTTAATATATAAATCTGCTGGTGTGTCACCTGTTATCTCCGGGTGTCTGCAGGGGTTCAGGAGAGAAACATATTTCTGACCTGCAGCATCATCCTCTCCTGGAGAAAATAATGTGGTATAATAACAGCTGGATACATTTGTAGGATATTCTCCCCATATATCAATATGAAATATATATATTAAATGTAGAATACCTCTAGTATAGCAGCAACACTATACAAAAACAAATGAAAACATATTTATTTAATTTTGTAATGAAAGAGACACCATTTTTACACTATCTAATTCCTTTAATATATTATTAATAATTATTTACTTTTATTATAATTGATTATATTCATTTTAATATTTTATTAGATACATTTTTGGTTTGTTTTGGACGAAGGCATAACCTAAAGTTGAAAAGCAAAAACAATGCATTTTCAACTGATGTAATAATGTAACTTACAAAATAAAAATAAAGTTTAGTCTCTTATGGTCATGATGTTTAAGCATTAGATCCACGTACTGCACACTCTCAGCAGGAAGTAGTGTTGTCTCTCCGTCAGCACGCTGCTGGCCAGAGCGACACTTTGCTGCTTCGCCTCCAAATCCATCACTTTCCCGCCGCCGTCCATCAGCTCCACGCAGTCTGCACGAGGGAACCATGATGTTACAATTACAAGACATGACGGAGGCCCTGAGAGGCAATTGAGCTTCAAAGGCAGGTTTATTTCTACAGCACCTTTCAGCACACGGCAACCCAAAGTGATTTACCAAATGAAATAGACATTTAAGAACAAATACAGTGGAAGCACGTGGCATTTCAAAACAGGCATTTCAAAAGCTAAGATAATGAAATCAACACAACAGGTATAAAACACAAACAGCAGTTTGAGACAACTCATCCAAACGCAGCGTCAAAGAGATACATTTTCAATCGCGATTTAAAAGTATCAACAGTTGCAGCGGACCTGCAGGATTCAGGCAGTTTGTTCCAGATGGTCGGGGCATAATAGACGGCATTACGGGACGGGTGGCGCAGTGGGCTGTGCGTTTGATCATCAGATCAAAGGGGCGTTGGGGAACTCCAGTTCGAAACCCGCTCCCGCCCCACTGCGTCAGGCCGTTGTGTCCTTGGGCTAGACACTTCATCCGAATTTGCTCCTGTGGGTGTTGTCCACATTAGATGACCATTACATGTATGATCTGTATGTGTATTTGTAAAGCACTTTGAGAGTCATTGATAAAAGCGCTATAATAATAATTATTATTATTATTATTAAACGCTGCTTCTCCATGTTTAGTTCTGACTCTTGTAGCAGAGAGCAGACCCGTCCCAGAAGACCTGAGACTCCTGGATGGTTCATATTTTTGAAGGAGGTCGTTGATATCATTTAAACCATGCAGTGCTTTAGAAACCAGCTGTACCAGCAGCAGTACTTTAAAATCAATTGTTTGGCAGACTGTAAGACTTCAGTACTGGACTGATGTGATCCACTCTTTTAGTGTTAGTGAGGACTCGAGCAGCGGCGTTCTGAATCAGCTGCAGCTTTCTAATGCATTTTGTGAGCCCTGTGAAGCCCTATTATGCGTTAGGAAAGGCTTATAGAAGGAAATAAGTCATTTTACTCAAGTATATGCACACATTTGAGGTACTTGTACTACACTTGAATATTATTTTTTTATTCTACTTTATACTTCGTCTACATGTCAGAGCAAATATTGTACTTTTGTCTCCACTATGTGTCTTTGATAGCTTCATAACATATGTAAATCAACTCATAATGATCAAAGGTGCTCTATTATTTAGTAAAGGCTTATAGACTTTATTGAAGAGGCCCCACTCATTTGTGTCCCTTTGCTGTAGTGTGGTATATAGGTTTGTGTGCATGCACATGGTCTGCAAAGGCTAACATCCAGAGGGAGTTACTTTAAAGGTCACCTATGTAACATCTCGTCATGTCTGCTAAATCATTCATGTTATTGTTTCACGTTTAGTTCATAGCCCAGGTTAGATTTATGTTTAGTCAAGTCTTTTTGTTCACCTGTCTAGTCCTGTCATTGCACTTCCCGTTTTATGTTGTACTTACCTCTCGTCTCTCATTTCAGCCCCCCTTACTTCCTCCCTCTGTGTGTGTTCCGCCATCGTCAGCGTCTGCCCCGCCCCTGATTGTTTCCACCTGTTCCCCCTTACCTCATGTATAAATGGTCCGGTCTCCCCCTGTCCTGTGCCAGTTCGTCTTGTGCCATTAAGAGAGCCAGCTTGTCACGCCAAGAGTTTTTGTACTTTGTGATCATAGTCAAGTTTATTTAGTTTGCAGTTTACTTTGCTATGTTTTGTGATTTTTGTTTGAACTTTATACTTATTCCAAGTAAAGACTTTTTTTGAACAACAAACTTCCTTTTGAGTCGTGCGTTTGAGTCCAAGTGTCTGTCGAGGTTCCTAACAACCTATCATGCTATTTGTAGGCAGGGAAAATAAGTGATTTAGCAGCACGTTGGTCGCTGTAGCACCACGGTTAACATCCTTACACTGCATTGTGCATCAGACGGTGTTGTGCGCAAAACCAACACGTATGATTTTTTGTTAATACTTGAAAAGTGAAAAAATAGTATTGCTACAGTACTACCTCTTTGTGTTACATTGGAGCTCTTTAACTGTTTGCTCATGCACTTTTTGATGTGCATGTGTCATATGTATCCAATTTAATGTTGTATGTATGAAGACATTTATTAAGACTGCTATTATTGTATTCGGTTAAATGCACTTTGTCATGTGCCTGGTTCAATAAAATAACCTGAATATTTTACTTCTAAAGCGAACAAATGTAATGCTACAACTGTGCACTTTTTGTTTTGTATGCACTTTGAGAATCCTCAGATTCTGTTAAATTAATGCTAATTTGTTGTGTTTTTATGCACGTGCCTTTGTTAGATGAACAATGAATACAAATTGCATGTTTTTCATCGCAGTAATATGTGTTGGTTTAAAATGTGTCATTACCAGCTTTTTACAGGCCGCTGAATGTCTGGCCCAACTGAATTTGTAATTGAATAGCCCTGGCATAGGTCTTAGATGCAGTATATACAAAAATATATTAAAAACATGTCTATGAAGTGTTTTGCTCAAAATACCAAACAGATCATGCCTCATATCCTCTACTTCACTTCCTGTTTCTAAAGTGCTGATTTGGGTATAAAGCTTTAAAAATAAAAAAGGGGGGTCTGAGCTCACGCGGGACCCGGCAGCTACCGTCTAAACTAAACGCTGCCGTGATGAAACGCCATATCATGGATTATCAAGGCTCTGAAACAGTCTGGAGCTCAAAGGCTTTCTCTCTTGCCGGTTACACCACAAGGTGAGTTCCTTTCTACTTCCTGCTTCTTCACACACATGCTCTCCAGTACAGGTTAGCTCTGAGTGTTAGCGATGCTAATGTAAACACCGACCATTACGTCCAAAGCAGTCGGGCATTGTTTCTGATAGCAACGTTTCTGATTGGCCCGTGGGTCCACATTTCAGATGTTACGTCATATCGGACGCAAATCTGGATCAGCTCCGTTGTTCCCCGTTTTTAGAGATTTGGGTACGGAGGAAAAGAGAGAGGGTTTATTTCCTGGCGCTGCGTGAGTTCCCTGACGACACACCGGGGACACATGTTGATGTATAACAGACATCACAAAGTGCATGTTGCATGATGGGTATCTGTAAAACATGTACAAATCTTTTTCTGCTGTGAGGTAACTTTTGTAAACACTTTTTTCAAATCTTTGCTGTTGTTAAAAATGTGATATGTAATATTTTAAATTGAGATATACTCGTTTTAAAGTCATTATAATAACCATTACTAACATTTGTGTTTATTACCTTTGAAGTCCAGACCGCATCGCTCCTTCAAATGATGGATGAAGTTTATCAGCTTACAGTTGAGATTTAATATCTCCATCCTGCTGTCTGGCAAGAAAAGAATATTAAACACCATTTCACATTTACATGATCACATGAGGATAACTGGACTTGTTTTCTAACACTTGAAAATCTACCAGAATATAAAAGAACGAGGATCTTTACTAACCTCCGTGCAGGATAGTGACGAACATGTTCTGCTCCTGACTCAGCGCAGCTCCACTCACACCGACTACCAACTCTCACTCGCATGTGTGTGTGTGTACTACAGAGAGCCCCAGAAACACAGAGACAAAAGAGGCCCTTAAATCTGTTTTGACACACACACACACACACCTTTTGCATCCCCCTCCTCTTCTTCTCCTTTCAAAGCCTTTTAAACGAGGGGTTACTGTTGCTTGTATCCATGGTCACACACACACACACACACACACACACACACACACACACACACACACACACACACACACACACACACACACACACACACACACACACACACACACACACACACACACACACACACACACACACACACACACACACACACACACACACACACACACACGTAGATGAACAGCAAAGCCAAGTTTTCAGATTTTACCCAAACTACGAGTACATCTGCAAGAAGCAAATGCCGATGATGGTTTCCATGTTGTGGAATACATACTGTCGTGTGTTCCGGTTGATTGATTGAAGTATCGACGACTTCATTTCAACAATTCTTCCCTTGTAAAAGATGATCAACCAAACGGCAGTAAAAGATAGAACCAACACATTGAAGGTATACACGAGCTACCTATAGATTAGTTTAGCATACACACTGAAAGCAGGAGTACAAATGACCAGCCATGAAATAGGCACATTCACCTCTTTAAAACTGAACACTTTGTCTGTCTTCTCTACAGATTTAAGAATTAGAAATGTTATTTAATAGCGAGCTAACACACTTAAAAGAGGTCTCAGTTGTGAATCTTTTTTAAAAAGCACGAAAGAGCCCTAGGGAAGCTTTGAGGAGAAGCACGCTCTGCACCCTTTCCCCTGAACCCACAGGGGATTGCTGGGAAAAGAAAGAAGTCCTAACATAGTTTGTCTAAATAACCCATTTCCCATCATGCTCTCTGGCTATAGACATCCCTATCTGATACGATACCTCGCCTACGGACACGCCTTCAGCTCCTGAGTAGAGACGGTGTCGTTGTGGACATTAATGACGGCAAAAGGACACTTTCAAATGTAAAAGGAATTTATTTAAAGGCAGGACTTTGTGCTCGCCTGCATGTGACGAGACATTCAGCAGAGACACGCAGAAAGGTTTGAGTCATGGGTTTGAGTTTAGAGGGATATTTCACCAATGGTGTATTAATAACTCTTTGCTCACAGGCCTCAACTCTTACCAAAGCATACACAGACAGAGACCAGTCTTGATGAATTTAAGTACATCCTAAACAAATGCATTTTCAGTCAAATATTACAATTTAAAGGCGACATTCTGCTCATTTTCATATTTGTATTTTCTGCCTCTCCTTTAATGTGCTGCAGCTCCTCTTTTCACCCTCTGTCTGAAACCAGAGCCCAGTCTGCTCTGATTCGTTAGCTGGCCGGCTCGGTTGTGATTAGTCAACCGCTTAGAGATGTCCCGCCCCTCAGCCTATCACGTACAATGCGTTGGAGCGCTAGCCAATAGGAGCACAGGTGTTATATAGTGATGTCACTATGTTCAGGAAGTTACTTTGCTTCAATTCATCAAGACTTTTCTCTGCTTTTCAATTCTTTATTTACAGTGGAGGTAAATGCAAGGAGACACTGAGTGAGTCGTTGACTGGAGGTGAAGTATTCCTTTAAGTCTAATCGTTAACAATCCACTCGTCACACTCAGAAGTCAACGACATGAGAAATAACTTATAAGTCACAGTGTGCACTTTCAGCTGACCCGAACACAGAGTTAGGGATATGTTACCGAGTCTGGGGCCTTCACTTTAACACATTATTATGAAACACACGTGGACAGCTTCAGTCTCAAAGGTCCCACGTCACGGCCATTTCCACTGATCATAATTCCATTGTTGAGGTCGACTAGAATAGATTTATACTGTGCAATTTTCCAAACTCACATTGGTTTCGCAGACAGCATCTCTGTACAGTCTGTGTATTCACTCTCTCCACTAAACGGCTCGTTGCAGCTCTTGCGCCTCCCTGTGAGCACAGTGTACTCCGATTGGTCGGGACCAGTCGGGACGTTGTGAATCGCGCTGAGCTCCGTGGGGGTGTGATTTCTTTGTTTTGCGATACACAGCGAAACACAGCCAAACTCACCCTGAGCACACACAAAGTCACAGCCGAAGTAAAAACAATAAGTGTGGCTTGATATTGAGTCAGAAAAAGGTTGATAGACGCTGTGAGAATGGGTCTGCAGAGAGAATGTCGCCGCGATCCCGACTGTCTGTTATCAGCCTGCAGCCAGGGAGGAGAGATCAGCAGAGCTGCCTGCACTGAGTGTGAGGAAGTCCATGGATTGCTCAATTTGGACCAATCAGCGGGGGCTTAACGTAACAGCTCCACGGATTGGTCCATTTGGTTCCGGGGATGACATGACATCATGATGTCCCCGGAAGAATCAAATGGACAGTGACGTAGCTCCAACGAGGCGTTTTGGGGATGTATTTTCTGTGTTAGAGTTTTACTCGCTACAGGGTGCACTTTGAGGGGTTTGACTCTGCAGACCGTTTACATGCATAAAACCTTCATCACTCACAAGGGGACGGGTGATAACCGGAAAAGCATGACGTGGGACCTTTAAGAGACACTTTTATCTTCATGTCGGAACATAAGACAGATAAATACACTCAGATGTGGGAGAAGCTGGATTTCAGTGTGAGAGAAAGGAAAAGGCTGGATGTGAAAAAGGTTTTTGCAAACGAGCGTGAACGTTGCTGATGGAAGTCTGTGTACCACGCAAATGATGGTTCACTAATGTAGAGCTTCAACCAATTCATCATTTAGTAGTTTAGAAAATGTCAGAAAAAAACCAAATTCATCCTAGTTTCTCAATCAAAGATGCCGTCTGTAAAGGTCTTGTTTTGTAAGTGCAATACAGAAAAATACGGCGGGGAATGTGGATTCAAAAAGATTCATTAGTAAATGAAAAGTGAGACTCAACCTTGTGAACACGAAGACAACAACACATGGTTTAAAACGTGGGACACAGAACTCACAAAGAACGGTTGGAGACAATTTGCTTTGGGTCGTGCACGGGGTTTGTCTGTGTGTGTGTGAACGCGTCATCATCCCATCTGTGCACCTGGGAGCACGGGAGGTAATTAACCTATGTGTGGGTGATCAGCTGGGATGAGAGGTTGGAGAGGAGGCCACACGTTTTTCAACCGTGATTGTTTGTGTCTGAGCGTGTGCGTGATCGTTATTTTTTAAACAAGATTTTAGATACGTGAGTCTTAAAAGAACATTTTAAGTAAATAAAGCACGTCATGGTGGACCTCATCCTTCACAACAACACGCGTTGGGAACTCTGACTGCTAACCTCCATGAGTGGCTTTTTTTGATGAGCGATCGCCGCCACAGATCTGCATATAAAAATAAAAGGAGAGACTTCATATCTGGTCCGAAGTATTCTGTGGATTAAAGCAGTGGCGAACCGTCAGGGCCTTCAAGGTATTCAGAGAACATCCTGGAACACTCAGATAAAACAAACAGAACATCGATTTAATAATTTTAAATGAATAAATGAGAATGGTATCCGTGTTGTTGATCTGTAACATTACAGGGTCACGTTGATTTGTTTCTCCTTCTCGGTCCATGCACTACGCACTTCAGTGGTTTTGTGTTAGAAAAGAAAGCCACCAATCAGATCGTGTTCTGGGTCTCTGGGTAGAATATCCTTCACCAAGGTATTCTACATCCTTGATCGAAGGCCCTGGCCGTTCCTCTGAATGAGAGCGTACCTTTGGACTGACAGTTTGATCAACCAATCAGATATTGGTTTGTAGCCAATGGGTGTATTCTTTCAGAGTTCCCCTCGGTTCCAGGTGCTCGAGAAGGCCCGCTAGTTAACTGGCTCGAGACAGAATATCTAGATGAATGCGACGAAGCAATTCATGCCATTTTATTGTTTTTAACGTTGAAATGACGAGTGCAACAGGTGAAGATTAAGTTGTGGCGGAATTGTTGTGAGTTCCCTTTTCAAGACGACAATTCAGTGAAAAGACGGACATTATAACGCCGCGCGTGTGTGTCTACAGAAGGTCCAGTTGTGATAGACACGGTTCGCCACTGGATTAAAGGCAACAAACAAACGACATTTCAACAACAGTGCAGAGACTTCATTTTCTTAAATAACCTCCCCTTCTAAAAACAAGCTGGAATAAACTGTGAGGGGACGAGACTGCGTTAAATTAAGGATTTTCTTGATGTGTATAGTTCATCACCTTAAGCCTTGCGAAGTCTTTTAACTTTGCACGTCTATCTGGCTTTTACCGATCCACAATCCACGTTACAGTGTTTGCCATTTGGCTGTCTTTGTTTTCCTTTAAAGACACATTTCATTCATGTTCGTACCGTCCGTAATGGCTCACACAACCTCTCTCCTATACGATCATCTAGTCTTGTGTCTTTCCATCTTCTTCTTAGCAAACAAGCTACAGGTTCATACGCCAATAACTGGACAGGAGTGTGGAGCTAAACTGGATTTGCATAAGGGGCTTTTGCTGAACGTACAGGACCCTCGTGGACGGGACTAATATCGCGATTTGCATCATCAGGAACGTGTCCGCAAAGTTTAAAATGGCCTTTGCTCCTGTCCTGTCATACGCACTACGTCCACTAGAGGTCTTGTTATATTCCTTTTTGTTGGTGATGTCGGAGCTGGAGCTTCTGACCCACACCTTTGAAGCTGATGAAGCCCATTCAATCATCCGATAACCGGGTTTTTCTGCGTGCGTCATGACATGTTCGTCAGCTCTATAAAGCAGCACTTCCTCTCCTGTTCGTCGTACAGCGATTCCGCCTGTGCCGACCTCGCCTCCTCTTCCACCTCCTGTCCTGCGCTGTCGTGCTCTTGCTCTGCATACTGAAGATGATGATGGCGTCCAGGGATGTGTCTGAGAGCCTGCAGCGGACAGGGTCCCATTTTAGGACAATGGGAGATAATGACTGATAAAGGAGGCCGAGAAACCGCCACCAAACCTCCCCCGAGAGTCGAGATGTGAGAGGAACATCTGCAGGAGCTTTCACAGCTGCTGCTGTTACTGCTGTGTTCAGTACAGGCGTCAAAGTTTATCCCGTCCGCTTTGAGTCTCATGGAGTTGCGTCTGCTGCTGCCGCTCTCGAAGGTTTCCTGCTTTCGAAGGATGTGTCGGCGGATAATCCTGCGAAAGGTTTTCCTGAACTCCCGGATTCGATAGGCATAGATAAAAGGGTTGATGACGGAGTTGGCGTGGGAAAGGATGATCGCCACGAACATGATCCACACTGGAGGACCAGCGCAGTCCGGACAGAAGAGCGTGAAACAGTTTATGATGTGTAGAGGTAGCCAGCAGATGGCGAAAAGTCCTACGATGATGGCTAGAGACTTCGCCGCCTGGACTTCTTTCTGCAGCGTGGAGCGAGACTTCCCCCCGTGCACCGCCTTCACCTCCATGAATTTGAGTTGGTGGCGAGCGGCCATGAAGATGCACAGGTAGATCCCCAGCATCAGCAGCAAGGGGATGAGCACGCAGGCTAAGAAGTTGAAGTAGACCATGTACTCCATGACCACCACGTCCTCAAACAGGCAGGGCATGAGGCCCGGGGGGCAAACGGAGCTGTTGCTGCTGTCGGGGACCTTGTGCCATCCCATCATGGGGGTCAGGCCGATGATGATGGATAACACCCAGCAGATGGCGATGATGCCCTGAGCGCGCTGCCCCGTCACCAAGCTGTTGTACCTGGGGAGGAAGATGATAGAAACATCAAATATAATATAAGAATGCTTTCCCCCCCCCTAAGGACAGCCATACTTAAAGAGTCCTCTCCTGCTGATGTCCAGGTGTATATCAGTATGTAGTGTCTCTACTTCAAAGAGTCCTCTCCTGCTGATGTTCAGGTGTATATCAGTATGTAGTGTCTCTACTTTAAAGAGTCCTCTCCTGCTGATGTTCAGGTGTATATCAGTATGTAGTGTCTCTACTTTAAAGAGTCCTCTCCTGCTGATGTTCAGGTGTATATCAGTATGTAGTGTCTCTACTTTAAAGAGTCCTCTCCTGCTGATGTTCAGGTGTATATCAGTATGTAGTGTCTCTACTTTAAAGAGTCCTCTCCTGCTGATGTTCAGGTGTATATCAGTATGTAGTGTCTCTACTTTAAAGAGTCCTCTCCTGCTGATGTTCAGGTGTATATCAGTATGTAGTGTCTCTACTTTAAAGAGTCCTCTCCTGCTGATGTCCAGGTGTATATCAGTATGTAGTGTCTCTACTTTAAAGAGTCCTCTCCTGCTGATGTTCAGGTGTATATCAGTATGTAGTGTCTCTACTTTAAAGAGTCCTCTCCTGCTGATGTTCAGGTGTATATCAGTATGTAGTGTCTCTACTTTAAAGAGTCCTCTCCTGCTGATGTTCAGGTGTATATCAGTATGTAGTGTCTCTACTTTAAAGAGTCCTCTCCTGCTGATGTTCAGGTGTATATCAGTATGTAGTGTCTCTACTTTAAAGAGTCCTCTCCTGCTGATGTTCAGGTGTATATCAGTATGTAGTGTCTCTACTTTAAAGAGTCCTCTCCTGCTGATGTTCAGGTGTATATCAGTATGTAGTGTCTCTACTTTAAAGAGTCCTCTCCTGCTGATGTTCAGGTGTATATCAGTATGTAGTGTCTCCACTTTAAAGAGTCCTCTCCTGCTGATGTTCAGGTGTATATCAGTATGTAGTGTCTCTACTTTAAAGAGTCCTCTCCTGCTGATGTTCAGGTGTATATCAGTATGTAGTGTCTCTACTTTAAAGAGTCCTCTCCTGCTGATGTTCAGGTGTATATCAGTATGTAGTGTCTCTACTTTAAAGAGTCCTCTCCTGCTGATGTTCAGGTGTATATCAGTATGTAGTGTCTCTACTTTAAAGAGTCCTCTCCTGCTGATGTTCAGGTGTATATCAGTATGTAGTGTCTCTACTTGGACATGTCTCCATGCTTTAATGTTCAAACAGCTCTTTATTTTTCTCGTACAGCTTGTCTTTTCACCCTCTGTCTGAAACCAGGTGTGAGGGAGAGAAAGTCCCTCTGGAGGGAACACAGGGAGTTTAGCTGTTAGGATGTTAGATTTTGGTCACCAAGCTGTCGTGCCTGGAGAGAAAGACGATTTATTTTTCTATGGACATCCATACTTTAAGGGGCCTAGTTTATGGTTGCACATGATGTTTAACCAATCCACCGCCCTTCCCTTTCTCCCGTTTATAATACTCCACCAGACTTTCTATTTCAAACCATGTTATGATTACAACCACCAGAGCGCGCCGTTTAGCTACAAACGGAAATATGGTACATCTGCATCGACCTGGCCTTTTCTTTCAGAGAAGACCAGAGGTGTAAAGTAACTAAGTACATTTACTCAAGTACTGTACTTAAGTACAATGTTGAGCTACTTGTCCTCTACTTGGGTATTTACATTTTATGCTCGTTTGTACTTTCACTCCACTACATTTATTCAGTACCTTTAGTTACTTTGCATATATGATAAACAATAGGATCAACACTTAAACAATACTTTCGATAAAACTGGATTAAATTAATAATTAGTTCAGACTAGCTGCACCTTCACCAGCTCTGAGAACACTTTCATGATCAATCATTATAAAACATATCATATATATTATTCTGAAATGGACCAATCTGCACAACGACTACTTTCACTGTCTTTCACTATATTTAGATGAGAATACTTTCTACTTTCACTTGAGGAACATTTTGAATGCAGGACTTTTACTGTAACAGAGTATTCCTACACTCTGATACTTCTACTTTTACTCAAGTACAATATCTGAGTACTTTTCCTTTTACTCAAGTACAAGATCTGAGTACTTCTCCTTTTACTCAAGTACAAGATCTGAGTACTTCTCCTTTTACTCAAGTACAAGATCTGAGTACTTCTACTTTTACTCAGGTACAAGATCTGAGTACTTCTACTTTTCCTCAAGTGCAAGATCTGAGTACTTCTACTTTTCCTCAAGTGCAAGATCTGAGTACTTCTACTTTTCCTCAAGAACAAGATCTGAGTACTTCTACTTTTCCTCAAGTACAAGATCTGAGTACTTCTACTTTTCCTCAAGAACAAGATCTGAGTACTTCTACTTTTCCTCAAGTGCAAGATCTGAGTACTTCTACTTTTCCTCAAGAACAAGATCTGAGTACTTCTACTTTTCCTCAAGAACAAGATCTGAGTACTTATACTTTTACACAAGAACAAGATCTGAGTACTTCTACTTTTACACAAGAACAAGATCTGAGTACTTCTACTTTTCCTCAAGTACAAGATCTGAGTACTTCTACTTTTACTCAAGTACAAGATCTGAGTACTTCTACTTTTACACAAGAACAAGATCTGAGTACTTCTACTTTTCCTCAAGTACAAGATCTGAGTACTTCTCCTTTTACTCAAGTACAAGATCTGAGTACTTCTACTTTTCCTCAAGTACAAGATCTGAGTACTTCTACTTTTCCTCAAGAACAAGATCTGAGTACTTCTACTTTTACACAAGAACAAGATCTGAGTACTTCTACTTTTACACAAGAACAAGATCTGAGTACTTCTACTTTTCCTCAAGTACAAGATCTGAGTACTTCTACTTTTACACAAGAACAAGATCTGAGTACTTCTACTTTTCCTCAAGTACAAGATCTGAGTACTTCTCCTTTTACTCAAGTACAAGATCTGAGTACTTCTACTTTTCCTCAAGTACAAGATCTGAGTACTTCTACTTTTCCTCAAGTGCAAGACCTGAGTACTTCTACGTTTCCTCAAGAACAAGATCTGAGTACTTCTCCTTTTCCTCAAGAACAAGATCTGAGTACTTCTACTTTTCCTCAAGTACAAGATCTGAGTACTTCTCCCATCTCTGTTGAAGACGACTTACGTGCATCTATGCAGTTTAAAAATATATTTCATATGGAAGTCATTTCATAACTCCAATACGGCCACTTCTCCAAATCAAAAACAAAACGAACCCTGACTTTGGCGATTAATAAAAGTGTGATTTTCCATGTGATCCAAAAAAGTACAAACCTTTCCGATTAGCTATTTTACCAAACCTTGTCCATGTCAGATTTTGAGACGTTACAATCATTAGAACAAATATTGTGGCTGTGTACGTCTTTGGGCCGTAACGAGTTGATAATATTCAGTATTCGGTATATATGAGGTTTCCCTGGACTTGTACTAGATTAGCTGACGGCCCGGTGGAAGCACTTCTCATGGCGGAAGTAAACGAGCCAGAATAAACAAGCGACGGTCCTGCAGGCCGCAGAGGAAGGTCTATTCTGGGGAGGCCTGTGTGGGAGAGCAGCTGAGATATTTGGCTTGTTTCTATCACATTCTTCAGATGTTAAAGTGCAGAGGTTAATGTTGCAACAACAAGTTTTTGTTGCAACACATTTTCCTTATTAAATGTCCATTTTATATTTAAATATTGCTTCTTTTATTTGTATCTCTTTTAGTAATTCATTATTTTTATTTATTTCTCGATATTTCCAAATGTTGTATTAACTCTTCTTTTTTTAATCGAAACATTTCAAAATGTAGTTTTTTTGTTAGTGTGCATTACATTATAATGTTATAATCTAGTAAGGGAAGCATGCTCGCTTAAACCCATAATGGTGGTCGGCTATAAAAGGCCACAACGAGCCCACTCACTAAGCATGGGAGTTGATGAACCTTTCTGTTGTGACCGGTGCTGCTTTAACTGCCATCACATCAACACAACAACCATTAATCATCACCACATTTCATTCAACACCTTTCAAACTGTACACATTGTATCAGAGTACTCACTGTACACATGAAGAACTGCAGTGAATATACAAAGAATGAACATGTACTGCGTGTGCCAGGTGTGATCCATGTGGGGGGAGGGGCACATAAGAGCGGGAAACGTGTCAAATTGTTCTGTGTGTGTGTGTGTGTGTGTGCGTGCCAGGTGTGATTCACATGGGGGATTGGGCACATAAGGAGGGGAACACATCTAGAGTGTGTGTGTGTGTGTGTGTGTGTACTAGCATTACTATACTGTTTACACAGTCACGTGTGGGGACTCGCCTCCCTTATGGGGACAAATTGGAGGTCCCCATAAGGGGGATCATTAATTTTAGGGTGAAGACTTGATTAGGGTAAGGGTTAGGGTTAGGCATGTGTTGGTTATGGTTAAGGTTAGGATAAGTCTCCAGCAAATGCATGTAAGTCAATGTAATGTCCCCTGAAGTGATGTATACATGGTATGTGTGTGTGTGTGTGTGTGTGTGTGTGTGTGTGTGTGTGTGTGTGTGTGTGTGTGTTGTGTGTGTTTTATCTGATCCGGATGGTTACACCATGGGTATTACAAAGTTGACTAAGTCATCCAAAATGCAATGAAAGTGGTGATCAGCAATTGTATATGTTCAAATGACCCGAGCCCAACAGGAGGGTTGAAGAGGTCATATTCTGCTCATCTTCAGGTTCATACAGGGGACACACAGGAACATTAGCCTTTGCAGACCATTTACATGCACTAAAATCACACATGAGGAGAGGGAAACCCCAGAACAGAGCCTCTTTAAGATCTGAGTTAATGTGATGAGCTGAGAGGTTAAATATCTGGACACATACAGTCTAATTTGATAACTTAATCCAGGCCGACATTCAACACAAGTGGTTTAATAAGCGCTGTGTTTCACCAGTTAAAATATGAAGTAGGATCACACACACAGGGGGTTTGTCACAGTCTGTGTAAGTAATTAGAGCGCCGCTCGTTGGATTCCCCCGGAGGGAAGCGGCCTCGTGGGAGACGCAATTTCTGGAAACACTTAATCTGCCAAGGGTTTCTGGATCAAATGTCAAATCTCGATACTCATAAATAGAAAATGAAATATGCGGTTTTATTGTGAGACCTCCACTCGCACGGGGACCAGCAGACGGATTACACTGAGCTGAGAAAAAAAATATATAGGAGTGCCATGAAATTTGTAGGATTATTTGTTAACTATCTATTTATTTATATTTTGACATTTAGCTATTTACTTCTTTGTTTTGTTTTAAAAAAATATTTCCGCATTTTTGTATTCACTCTTTGAAATTCCTCAATTTCTTTGCTTATTTAAAATGTATTTGTCTTTATAAGGGAGGCGTGTGGCGCAGTGGATAGTGCATTGGTGTTGGGATCAGGTTCAAACCCCACATGTCGTTGTGTCCCT
This sequence comes from Champsocephalus esox, assembly GCA_036324585.1. NCBI lineage: Eukaryota > Metazoa > Chordata > Actinopteri > Perciformes > Channichthyidae > Champsocephalus > Champsocephalus esox. Next base: position 42,907,257 of record CM070487.1, read on the forward strand.
GGGCAAGACACTTCACCCCAAACTGTATTGAGTATGTAAGTCGCTTCGGATAAAAGCATCGAACAAGTAACATGTATTTCATTATACTCCCATGCAGAGGTCGCGTTAACCGAATACGGATTTTTTCTAACAACGACGGGAAAATCTGAAAGCAGTCCGTCATTTTGACAGATTAGAACACAACTCGGAACAGCGCCAAAATGTCCACCAGCGGCCAACATTATATTACATCCTTAGTGGCCAGGTCGACTGAGGGCGATCTACTCTACTGTAGTCTGTAACTATTATTTAGGAATTCACACCCCTGTCCAGTTGGTGGCGAGTGTGTGCATATTAAGTAGCTATTGTCTAGTCTTGTTTTTAACCTCGTTGATTAACCGGCTTTATCAATCGCAGCGGATCGGCCGAAGCTTTTTTAATAAGCCCAGTAGTTGTGATGGTGTGGATAAACGAGGTGAAAAGAGGGATTGATGCGGTGGAGGATGAAGGACAAGCCAGTAAGACTAAAACTGACAACGTTCAGGCGGCAGAGGGGCAAGCAAGTGGCAAGGAGTTGAAGCGGGAGTACCGGGTTCAGTGGGAATAAGAGTTTGAGTGGCTGAGGAGGGAAGACGGCAACATGTTCTGCGACATCTGTAGAGAAGCTAAGATGAGTAACGGATTTGTCCGAGGGTGCACGACGATGCAGAGATCAGCGTTCAGGCTACAGCAGGTCAATTGAGTTGTTCTTGTACATGTTTTGTTCATATTCTGATTGTAATCGTCTCATTTAAAACGATGGCATTGTTCATATTCGCCTGTTGAGGCCCAATGGTCGCGGTGTTTCTAGCGGCCTCTGCCCCTCCTCTGCTGTCGGTCAGTGCAGGAACAAATAAATCATTCATGTTCGTGTTGACATGAAAAGTGACCACACTCTGTTCATCCTTTTGTTTCTCCATGCCCTTAAAAGTTCTGTTCTGTATGAATCATTAAAACATGAATGAATGAACATTTGCTGCTCAGTACCCAAACATAAATATTACACGTCTCATCTCATCATTAAAACATGAAAAATAAAATTACGGGTAATAATGGATTATGACGGAAATTTTACGATCCTGTCCGTCAAAATGACAGACAACGACAAAGTCTAACGCAAACACTGGTCCCATGTCTCCACACCCCGCTCCACTGACCTGAGTGATATCTTGATGGCGATGTAGCGGTCGATGGCGATGGCCAGCAGGCTGAAGATGGAGCTCTGCGTCAGCACCAGAACGAAGCAGGCGATGAACAGGCAGCCATAGAAGTTGGAGCAGAACCCGGTGCTGATGGCGATGGAGAAGGGGATGGCGAGGACCCCGACGGCGATATCTGCCACCGCCAGGGACACCACGAAGAAGTTGGTGATGCTCTGCAGGTTGCTGTTGAGGCACACGGCCCAACACACCAGAACATTTCCCAACACGGAGAACACGGCGATCAGCAGCTCCAGCACGATGTAGATGTGGAGGTAGTAGTTAAGGGGGGGTTCTTCAGACATCGTGAAGGAAAGGTCAAAGGTGAGGAGGGAGGAAGCCTCGCCTCAAACACCATCGCTGCAGCCGGGCGCCTCACCTCCACAAACATCCACCGCCAAACTTCTGACGAGAGAAACTTATTTACTCCTCACTGCACACTCATAGGGTCCAGATAGAATCCTCTGCTGTCCCCTTCCCTCAGGTCCTCCGCTCTTAAGTCCTCCCCGCTCACAGCCTTCTTCCCATGAACCTCTCGAGGGGCTGAGATGATGCCAATAATCACTGAGGCATCGTGACGCTGCAGAGACAAAAGAGGAAACGCTGTTACAACACGGAGACATGTCCCAGTAGAGACACTACATACTGATATACACCTGAACATCAGCAGGAGAGGACTCTTTAAAGTAGAGACACTACATACTGATATACACCTGAACATCAGCAGGAGAGGACTCTTTAAAGTAGAGACACTACATACTGATATACACCTGAACATCAGCAGGAGAGGACTCTTTAAAGTAGAGACACTACATACTGATATACACCTGAACATCAGCAGGAGAGGACTCTTTAAAGTAGAGACACTACATACTGATGTACACCTGAACATCAGCAGGAGAGGACTCTTTAAAGTAGAGACACCACATACTGATATACGCCTGAACATCAGCAGGAGAGGACTCTTTAAAGTAGAGACACTACATACTGATATACACCTGAACATCAGCAGGAGAGGACTCTTTAAAGTAGAGACACTACATACTGATATACACCTGAACATCAGCAGGAGAGGACTCTTTAAAGTAGAGACAATACATACTGATATACACCTGAACATCATCAGGAGAGGACTCTTTAAAGTAGAGACACTACATACTGATATACACCTGAACATCAGCAGGAGAGGACTCTTTAAAGTAGAGACACTACATACTGATATACACCTGAACATCAGCAGGAGAGGACTCTTTAAAGTAGAGACACTACATACTGATATACACCTGAACATCAGCAGGAGAGGACTCTTTAAAGTAGAGACACTACATACTGATATACACCTGAACATCAGCAGGAGAGGACTCTTTAAAGTAGAGACACTACATACTGATATACACCTGAACATCAGCAGGAGAGCACTCTTTAAAGTAGAGACACTACATACTGATATACACCTGAACATCAGCAGGAGAGGACTCTTTAAAGTAGAGACACTACATACTGATATACACCTGAACATCAGCAGGAGAGGACTCTTTAAAGTAGAGACACTACATACTGATATACACCTGAACATCAGCAGGAGAGGACTCTTTAAAGTAGAGACACTACATACTGATATACACCTGAACATCAGCAGGAGAGGACTCTTTAAAGTAGAGACACTACATACTGATATACACCTGAACATCAGCAGGAGAGCACTCTTTAAAGTAGAGACACTACATACTGATATACACCTGAACATCAGCAGGAGAGGACTCTTTAAAGTAGAGACACTACATACTGATGTACACCTGAACATCAGCAGGAGAGGACTCTTTAAAGTAGAGACACCACATACTGATATACGCCTGAACATCAGCAGGAGAGGACTCTTTAAAGTAGAGACAATACATACTGATATACACCTGAACATCATCAGGAGAGGACTCTTTAAAGTAGAGACACTACATACTGATATACACCTGAACATCAGCAGGAGAGGACTCTTTAAAGTAGAGACACTACATACTGATATACACCTGAACATCAGCAGGAGAGGACTCTTTAAAGTAGAGACACTACATACTGATATACACCTGAACATCAGCAGGAGAGGACTCTTTAAAGTAGAGACACTACATAATGACATGAACCATTACAGGAGCATAATAGGGCTTTGCTTTACTTGGAGACGCCAAACACACATTTTCACTGATGCAAACAATAAAGAAATCCAAAAATACTTGTTTTTAAGCAGGTGTTTCCCTTAGAGATAGAGACAGAGGTGATAAAGCAAAGGTCAACCTTCAGATCGCTTTTCTTTAAGAGTAATTCCTGGAAAAACATCTTTTCCCAACTCTTGAATAATTCCATCTGTGGGCCGTCGGCCTCAACAAACAGGAATCTGCTGTTTTTGAGTTGAAGAATCCCCTCAGAGAGAATCTTTCTGGAGGTTACGTTGAGTTTTGTGAGATAGCAGCTGCAGCCTCTGCTCTCTGAAGCAGGGCTTCCCCTCTGGGACGAAGACACACTATTTATTAATAAAGAAAACGTGTTATTTCAAGGTTTTTAAGTTCTATTTGACTCACAGATACAGTTTGTGTTGCTCTCCTTCCTCTGAAGTCAGGGTATCCATGTGTCTTGGTGTCAGAGGGATGAGGTGTTGCATTGCAGTTTATTTTAATGTATTAAGCAGCACACGAAGAAATCCCAGAGGAGAGCGAGGGGAATAATAGATCTGTGAAATCTAGGAGGCTCCCATGCTATCAATGCATCCTGCAACAACAAGAACACACTACACAACACTCGAAGGTCAACAATGTGTCCTAGATAACTCCCAGGTGCAGGACTCTTCCCGTTAGACTAGGCTTGGTTCATCCCAAGAAATAGTCTTTATAGGAATAGGAAAATAAATACATACATATTAGTGCTGGGCAACAATTACAATGATTAATTGCATGATTGTCTGCGATTAATTGCAATTACCAGTTATGTTCTGTTTCGGTTCATGCGAGCGCTGCAGCAGTTTAGACTTTCTTCCATTTTTAAAGTGTTGAAGATTTGAATGCCTTGCTGCTTTAACAAAACAATAGCAATTTGCAATCAACAAAGTACCTTTCCATCTATTTAGGGTAAATGTTCTGTCCTTATATACCGTCTTTATCCATCCATCCATCCATCCTTCTATCCATCCATCTATCCATCCTTCCTTCTATCCATCCATCTATCCATCCTTCCTTCTATCCATCCATCCATCCATCTATCTATCCATCCTTCCTTCTATCCATCCATCTATCTATCCATCTATCTATATTTGAATTCGACATCATGAGGGGATCTTGTGCTAACTATAAAAAAAGATCAATAACTCCTTCTTCTTCTAACGACTCTTTTTACCAAGAAGTGCGGCTCCGGAGATAAGTGTAACAGTGAGGTCTCTTTATAAGGATTTGATCACACGAGCACCCACAGGACACGCTCAGAAAACACATGTAAGGGTGTCTTTATACTTGCATGTATTAATGATCTTTGCTTCATCATGAACTGCCTTGCAGAGGAAGTGAAGAGGAACACACAGCACACCTCTCAGCTTCCTGTCAACTCTACGCAGGATCAAAGTGGCAGCAGGTCTGCCTTAAAACGTCTGCTCTGATGATAAGAGACTGCTATCGCTGCAGTTTTAGAGATTTGTCAATTTAATTTCTCTAAAACAAGACTTAAGAATGAGATCCACAAAAACAAGAATCAAAGGACAGAGAGTTGGGCGATTGCAACTTCAAAGTCTATATAGGGCAGAAAAACGTTTTCAGAGAAGTGCGGCGATAACGTGCCACATGATGATCTGTGTTACCAAGAATTACTTCCCCCTTTTTTATTTCACACCTTGACAGCCGACACTCCTGCAGTGAAGTTTCATTTCTGCAGTGAGGTGCATTTAGCTCCCTGGGTTAAATTATCACTTTTTCAAATAATAATTTGTTTTAAATGTTCTTAACACAGTGTGCACAAAGAGGATTTTAGCCTTTGCAGACCATTTACATGCACTGAAACATATATACAGTACAGAAAAGTGAAACCCCCCCCAAAAATACAATAGGGTCTCTTTAATATTACATTGAATGGAAAACACATGGACCCTGTTTGTTAGCTGTTAGCGGTTAGCAGTTAGCTCGTTAACCATTTATTCACGGCGTTAACATTGTTAGCTTAATGTTTCTTGACACAGACCTATAAACCCACTGTTTACTTTGCATTGTTATTTATTATTCAAACAAACTACAAGTACCTCAGATGTGTACTTAATCGCTGGACATGAGTAAATATACTCAGTGGCTGTCAGACCTGTCAGTCCAGTTAGCATCTAAGCTAACTCTCAAATAAATTAAATAAATAAATCAGAAAATGCAAAAAAATGAAGGAAATATTTGAAGAAGTAAAAAATAAAAGACATTTTGAAATACAAAAATAATAAACAAAATGTGTGGAAATTAAAAGACAAAAACGAAATCAAACAATAGAAATAACAATTTGTATTTTTATTATTACATTTTATTTTCCAATTTTTGTGTTTATTTTTATATTAAACATTATTATAGTTTCATATTTATTTACAGAAAGTCATTGTTATATCTTGTCGCGATTTTGCTTGGCTTTCCTCTATTATCTGATTCCTCTTTATATATCCTTCGTTGTTAATTTGCGTATTTATTATTCTATGCAAACCACTTGATATCCACATTAATCTCCTTATTTGGTTACAGATCATTATTCTTTTATCGGCACTCCATACGCACGGAGCTCTACACGCTGTCTGCCACATGGACATTATTTATCATATCAATCATGCATGTATCACAAGCTCATATATGACGCTTAATAGAGTAAAAACACTCTTATTTTATGAAACATTTAAGTTGTTATCGATCCAAACGACTCACCTTTCTCACAAAGTAGATTTCCGACACTGATCAGGTGTTAACACGTCCGACACTTTCCAAATATCGACAAATGAAACTTGAAGAAACCAAAAACCCGGTGAAAGTCTGCTGCACGCGGAGAGAGATAACAGCCATACGAGAGAGACTGAAGACAGATGAGAGGAGCGCTATCTCACTCTCACACACACGTACACACACACACACACTTCTCTGCAGGGGGCGGGGCAGTTTATATCTGTCGAAGACACACGCTAAACCGCAGTGTTGTAAACCTGAGGCAAATTAAACAACAAAGTTAATATTCAAAATCAAATATTACACTTGATGACAAGTAGCCAGTTATTACTGTTTAAAATAATATAATATATATATAATTAACAATATCAACACAATATATATATAAACATACTAATGAATAATAAATACAAAAAGAAGATAGATAATAAATGTGGCTCACCTTTTTGACGTGTCTTTGATTCCTTTTACAAAAATATGTAAACATTATAACATTTTTATTCAATCAATACCAGATATCAATAATTATACTGAACCAGAGGTTGGAGAAGTACTCAGATCAATTGAGTAAAAGTAGAAGTACTCAGATCTTGTACTTGAGTAAAAGGAGAAGTACTCAGATTTTGTACTTGAGTACAAGGAGAAGTACTCAGATCTTGTACTTAGTAAAAGTAGAAGTACTCAGATCTTGTACTTGAGTAAAAGGAGAAGTACTCAGATCTTGTACTTGAGTAAAAGGAGAAGTACCAGAGTGTAGGAATACTCTGTTACAGTAAAAGTACTGCATTCAAAATGTTCCTCAAGTAAAAGTAGAAAAGTATTATCATCTAAATATAGTGAAAGTAGCGACAGTGAAAGTAGTCGTTGTGCAGATTGGTCCATTTCAGAATAATATATGTTTTATAATGATTGATCATGAAAGTGTTCTCAAAGCTGGTGCAGCTGTACTCGACACCATTCAAATGTATTTGAATACTTAAACACATTTGGTTTATTGGATCAATGCAGCGTTGTGTTACTATAATACAAAACATATCGTGACATCCTTTGAAATAATAACTGTAAACTAATTGTTTATTTGTGCACACATGTGGGGAAAAAACGTAGTTCCTGAATTATAGCATTAATAATTTAAAGTATTACAATTAATTTTGAGGTATGTTATGCTCTGGTTTTACTGATTTGAACAAACAATGATCACTCGAGACATAATTAGCAGATATTTGCAGTCCTATCCAATAAGCTCCACAATAACCAACTGCGACAGTAAAATGTCCTTTTACATTAATGCAAGTAATGATACGCTCAAAATATAATACAAACAGTCAGAGGAGGATATACTGTGACGACAAAAACCACAACAAACAAGAGGCCGTTTTAATTTTAATTTTATAACTATTGCCAAAAAATAAAGCAACATAAAAACAAACATCGTTTTTCTTTACAACTGATTATCATCGTAGTGTGCACTTAATACTGTAGCTTAGTCCCTTCACTCACTCACACACACACACACACACACACACACACACACACACACAATGCTAAAGGGACCATTTCACTGCATGTAGTGTGATCAGGAAAATATATATAATTCACACCAAAAAACAAAAAAAAGGCAACATTGGAAACTAAAGCAGGTTCAGTGGATCAGAGCATTTTCAAGTAAAGACAAAATAAATGTGATGAAGTGGACCCTTTAACTGTTTTTAGCTCGTTGTGCTAACGCTACGTGTTCCTCGTGGCTCTGTGTGCACGTGGAATGAGATTCTTTTAGCGTACGTCTCCTAAATGTCGTTTACCACTCCCGCTGCACCTCGTAAAGTCCAACAGAAACACATTCCCAGCGAGCAGAGGCTTCAGATGTCAGGGGTTTCTGCGGGGAGCGATAACACACGCAGAAAACAAACAGTTGGATGCTAACCACTTAGCATCACGGCACCACAAACCCCTTTAACGACCGTACAGGAAAGGAACGTTGTTTTGATAAATTCCTCACGCTGTGTTTCCATGACGACCGAGCTTTTTGACTTGCTTCCACGGCTAAAGAATATTATAAAAACTGAATCAAAACAACCCGTTTATCCAGTCGTAGTCTCACTGCTTTACTAACACATGCCCTTTTCCTTAAAGTCTCACATTATTGCAGGTGTTCAACACGTGTTTGAAAAGTTATGGTTTTAGTAATACCGTTTGTTTAACGGGCATTCAACTAAATATGCAGGGCGTTATTTTTTATTCAATTAGGCATTTCAAGGTCACACGAGTAAGAAACCGATTTATAAATTAGTCATTTTCTGGGTAAAGTACACCTTAGAAGATCATTTCGTGAGTTTCAAGGGTAATAACTTCCGTTTTTTTCAATGTGGACCCCATTTTTGAAATGTTTTTGTGTCCAATAGGAACTTTTATTTTGAAATGTTGCACCAATATACTGTACCTCATTTGTGGACGAAGCCGAGAAAAACACATTTCTCTAAGAATTCAAGGTTTCACGAGTGGGAAACTCATGTATTAATGGCCATATTGTCACGTAGAAGGCCATTTTCAGAGTTTTAAGCGTTATACCTTAGGTATTGTTCAACTTGGACCCCATTTTCTCAATGTTGTTGTGTCCAATAGGAACTTTTACTTTGAAATGTACCTCATTTGTGCATTTGTGGACGAAGCCGAGAACAACATACATTTCTCTAAGAATTCAAGGCTTCACGAGTGAGAAATGTATGTATTCATGGTCATAGTCACTTAGAAGCCTATTTCTTAAAATGTTAAGGGTAATAACTTAGGTATTGTAAATGTTTTTGTGTCAAATTGGAACTTTTACTTTGAAACGTTTGCAAAACCTCCCGCTCCTGCACAGAGGGCATCATGTGTTGCAGATGCACACGGTGTGAAGACGTGGCGTAGTACAGAGCAGGATGCGCTTCTGAATCGAGACACAAATGTAGTTTCTGATGTTCTGCTATTGATACCAGCTGGGGTGTTTTGTATCTCCCTTGTCTGAGGAGAACAGATACGCGCGGTTTGAAGGCCGCGTGTTAAGGCAGGAAGTTAGTGTCGGATATAACAATAAAAAGCTTATCTCAGTGTAATAAACTCACACACACAAAAACACACAAACTCACTCACACAAAAACACACAAAGCCTCACGACAATGACGGGAAACAATGCAAATAAATACAGTGAACGTGGCAAGAAGAGGCGCGAGAAGCAGTCTGACAGCATCGCATGGTGCTTTAAACCCCAGCTTATGTTTGCATTTTAAAGCACTTTATGAATATTTTACAATAGGGCTGAAATATGACCGCTTATTTTCAATTACAATGAATTGCATTTTGCTTTCTAAATGCGTTGTTTAGTCTATAAAATGTTGAAATGCATTGTTTTTTCAGTCAGAAACCCACATTATTTCTCATTACTATGATAAGAAACAGAAAAAAAACATATTTGAGAAGCTAATTTAAATATGTTCTGAAATGTTTGCATGAAAAACTCAAATATCAAATGAAATAAGTGTTCAGATCAATCGATTAACAATTGCCGCGGTGGTTTATAACTCACTATAAAGTAGGTTAAAGTGATTATTAATGCATGTCTATCACCATAACTCCTGCTGTGGACACCCATATGAAGATAATGAAGTGAAACACAGCGACTATAATAATGTTACATAGGTGTTGATAGGAGAAGTTATCATATGTGACATCAAAAATGTCCTTAAAGCTGCTTATAACTACAATAAAACGTGTTATTAACGCGTTAAACTGCTTATATGGGGATTCAAAGTGTCATACATTACTATTGCTGACATTCTGTACTTTAAAGAGTTTCTATAGTAATGTTTAGTGATACAGGAATTTCAAAAACGACCTTTCTACAGTTTTTGAACAGTTAACCGTCTGCAAGAATGGGAATTCCCCAGCAACTTGAATGACTCTTTTAATGAGACGAAGTGTTTGCACGAACCATCGCTTCCAAACACTCGAGCACACTTTTCTCAACATGAGGTTCATTATTAGAGATGCTTTTTCCCACTCAGGCTCAGGCTCAGGGAAACGGTCACTTTTCAACGTGTCCACATGTTTTTGTGTCAAAGTAAACAGCAATTATTGATATGTGTAGTATATGTAATGTGTAACGTCCACTAAAAGTTTGTTTTGGCTCGGATCAATATAATAAAATGCCTGACAAATGAATGTATAGTATTAGTATGCTTATATGTAGCTACAGCCAGTCGCTAGTTAGCTTAGCTTAGCTTAGCTTAAAGACTGGACTGATTCTGTCCAAACAGATCCCGTCTACCTTCCCCTTAAACTCACTAACTTGGGGTTTTTCGTGACACTAGATGCATTTCTTTAGCTTCATTTGTACAAAATCTAGTGACAAATGATTTCATTGACTTCACATGTAATTTGAGACTCGAGGAAGCGGCTAATCGGGACAATAAGTTAGAAAATGATGTGGAGTTTTAAGAGAGAAATGTACATATTTTTGTCAAAGTATAAGTTTGTTTTAACCACTGATATGTGGAGGATCTGACGTGGGACTTCAGGGAGGGACTACGGGAGCAGATCGAGGTAAACAGATAAAGAAATATGATTAATGCCTCCCTGTCAGACCCTTGAATAATCAATGTAAGTTTGCGGGGGGTAAAAACAAACTTTTAGTGGATCGACTTTGGCAAAACGTAAAGAAAAGTTCCAATTTGACACAAAAACTGGTAAAAAATAAATCCCCTTAAGTTCCTCTGATCTAAAAACAGAACTTGAAATAAAACACTTTTATCAAAAGACTAAGTACTACTCACTCATATTTTGGTTACGATGAAACGACGCTGTGTGTGCCCAATGGAATAAGTGCAGGAAAGTGAATGCAAACACACACATCAGCCATTATCTCCAGACGCTGTTGAGGAATGATATTCAAGTGGAAAACCTACAAAGAGTGCCGCTCAATACAATGTGTAGTCGTGTTGTGAAACGTAGCATATTTTCTGTGCGTGAAATGACCGACACTCAAAAGGCTCCGAATACATATTTGGCAACGACTCCTCAAATCTTCATCTTCACAAACTGAAGACAAAAAAATCTCCTGCATCAAAGCTCACGCAGGCACTTTGTCCGTGTTGAAAAGGAAAAAAAAGGCAGCTCAGATGTAGCGGTGACGTCTGGAAGACTCGGTGCAGAAAGGCTGAAATCAATTCCTGTCTGAAGGGCGTTTCGGGGAATTCCAACATCACTGACTTTCACCTTGATAGACAGGGGCTTTCACTAAATATCCACACGCAAAGAACTGAAGAAATACAATGATGTTCCACTTTCCCCCGAACATGAGAACACAAACACCACAACTTCTGACTTCCCTATTTGGGGTTTTAGCAGCTTTCATTCTTGTACACACCACATCCAGAATATGCATCCATGCGTTTCACCGCAGCGCATTAGCTCTGAATCAGTGTTAGAAACTATTCAAAGTATTCAAAGTGCACATCTCTTGTTGGACGTAGACAGCCACTTTTAAACAGATCAACAACTTGGATATGAACTCGTTTTGGTGCACGAAAGCTTTTCAAAAAGTGGGATGAAGGAATGGAGAAGGAAGCCGCCTCTCACGTTGGAAGATGTGGAGATATAAGTCAATCTAATAGAGGAATCATTCGAGTGCCCTGAAAAGTCAGTGTTGCAGGAATTCCCCCGAACGCCCGGAAAGCTGTTGGAAAATGATCTGCAGAAGAAACAAAGGCACTGAGTTTGTGTTTGATGCTCCTTTAGACGCGGTTTCTGGATCTCATCGTCAGAGGGACTGTAACAGCAGGAGAGATCGACGCTTAATACTGAGGACCACATGCAGCATGGTGTGTGTGTGTGTGTGTGTGTGTGTGTGTGTGTGTGTGTGTGTGTGTGTGTGTGTGTGAGAGCGTCAGTGGTGAGGTATTACAGTTGCTGGGAGCTCAGGAGGCTGGCGTGGCTCTGATTGTGCTGCAGGACAGCAGCGTCTCAGGTCTCAAAGTACTTGTAGATGGCGGTGACGTAGGTCATGACGCTCTGCCAGTCGGGGCGCTCCGTGTGCACCATCTCATTCAAGTCCTGCAGCGGGGGAACAACAGTCTCTTTGTTATCTCGCCATTCATGACATTAATGCACACGATGCACACGTGTTTTATTATCACGTAGCCTTGTGCATATGACAAGAAAACCTTTGCATTTCAATCTTGAATATCCGTTTTCTTTTTTTATTACTGCCGAATTGTATTCCATTTCAATGTAAATACTGCTATATTTTTAATATTACTATAGTGTTCTTAAAATAGTTCTCTGTGTTTTAAATGTTAGTTTGCTTTGATGTGTCAAACATCACGACATCAAGTCAAATTCCTCGTACTTGTCAACTTACCTGGTGATAACCCGTTTCTGATTAACTTATTTATCTAAATAGTTATCACTGTAATTTCATTTTGTCTTACTGCACAATATTCATTTTACATTCTGTTCTTGTATATATCATATTCTATTACGTGCAAATAGACTTCTTACAATATTTTGTATTTTATTATATATAAAGTGAACCGTCTCCTAGCTACCCAATTAAATGTATTTATTCTTTACCGACTCCTTTTGTCCTGAAATGTACTTTGTAATGGACGGTATCTTATTGCACAGTCTGACCGTTTCTTATATGTTCATAACCCTTTTTTTGGTTTAAATAAATCAAAACTCCAGATTTTCTTTTCCAGTTGTTTTGTTTGTGATGGATTCCACCACACAGATATATCTGAGCATCATTTCGTCCAAACGTATCCCAACATGCGGAGCCTCCTGAGACGCTATGATCTCCACCAGAGGGTTCAAACGATGCCTCGCTGCACAGCTGGGGTTTGAAAGGGACTGATTTATGAGGTTTAAGAGATAACAAGCAGAACTAGAGACGTCAAAGTGTAGTACTGCGTCACCTGCTGCAGTTCTTCTCTGGTTAATGATTGCTTTAATGTGTTTACATTATGAGGGAGATCAGAGCGAGCAACGCACAGATACACGTTTCTGTACGCATTCCTCCCCAGACATGACGTCCAAATCAAGGCATTTCATCGGACCTGAAGTTGTTTCTGTGATTTTCTATATTCTTTATTTACACTAGAAGTAATGATGTTTAACAAATATACATTTTTATTTAAATGTATTTATTTGAACCCATCTTCACCTCAAAACCCAGCTTTAAAAAAAGGCATTATTTCTGTTTTTTTATGTTGTATTTTTAAATATATATATTAAAATACATATATATTTAATATAGGCACTTTAGTCAAATAGATTGAAATAGAATAAATGGATAAAAAAAAATATATAAAAAACAAATGCGTTTACCTCAAATCCAAAGGCAGATTCTTACATGAGAAAAAAAAATACTATTTATTACATATTTAGAAAGAGAGATAAAATAAAAAATGTTACAGTGCTTCTGTGACCTGTTTATCATACCATCATTTTTAAATGTATCGGTAACACTTGCAGACTCTTGTGAAAAAGACAAATATAGATTCATTCATTCAATTTAAATAAGTAAAGAAAAAATAAATATTCATGGCCTTAAAAGCGTTTAAGATCTCCCTTCTTCTAGCCACGATTGTGCCGCTTCCACAGAGGTGCAGGATGAATACCATCAGTTGAATATGACGGGAGCAGACCCTGAACTTGCCAAGAAACAGAAGTGATTTGATTTGGATATTGAACTCACCAAAGTGCATTTGATGCCCACGCTCTCTGCAGCCTGGAAGGCTAAGGTGAAGTTTCTCCTCTGAGGACAGAAGAGTCAAAAGTCACAATAAGTGGATTTAGATTTGGACAATCTGCTGTCCTGGAAAGACCACACTGAGCACATCTAAAAGGACAAAACAAAGAATGAGGTATTTCCGCTGCTTGAGCTTATTTACGGGCGCGTAGACCATTTCCTCTTGTTTTCCACACCTATGATTGAGAGGGTTTCTACGGTATTGCCATGCTCCATGGTACACGCGTTAAAGTCTAAACACTAAATGTGAATCATAAGAAAGATGGCAGGTCAGCCCTTTGAGAAACTGTGGATAAGCCTACCATAATAAGAGCAGATATGAATCGTTACCATGACACCGGAGGTACAGGATGCCACGATTTGATAAGTTAAGACTACAGTCAATCCTAAATCAAATGTACGTTAAAGGGATTTGAACACATCGTCTTCGGTGATTGAAATGTTAAGTTAAATATTTGTGTCACGTTTGTCCTGTGATGTTGCCAAAGGAGCCGATATAATGCAGGAAACCTTTCAGACTAGATCTGACGATACAGTCAAATGGTATTGTCAGGTTAGGTAAGGTATGTTTATGTATAAGGCACATTGTCAGACACAAAGTGCTTTACCCTCATCATTAACACTTAATAAGACGACAACAGAAAGGAACACAACACATAAACACACTGGAATAACAGATTCATCAGAACCATGCAGAAAAGAGATTAAAAAACAACATTGTAAATACAGTAGGTGCTAACAATGGTGTATTGTGTTAAATAGTGGTGTTGTCCTGGCTGCTGAGCTCCTGGTTTAATACAGAATTTAATCTCAAATCAAATCCACGCTAAAGGGTAAGGAACATATTGTCTTCAGTGATTGTATTGTCACGTTGCATGTCTGTTTCCTTGTGTTGTACGATACAAGGAAATGGTCAGACTGGATCCGACACTAAAGCATCAAAGTATCATATCGTGCATGTTAAATAGCCGTGTGGCCTTGCCTTGTCCTGGCTGCCGAGCTCCTGGTAGGGGATGTGAGCCGGCAGGTAGGTGTGCAGCACGGCGCAGAAAGCTAGCCCATCGTTCCAGCTGCTGCTGAAGTTCGTGATGTCAATTTTCTGCCAAAAAAACAAACAAAAAAACAACCAACGATTAGGAATGGGAGAAACAAAAAGGATCGATTGTCTAAATCACAAAAAAGGACCGGTGAATCTTTGTATAAAATGCCTTTACATGTTCGATCTAAATATAAAATATGACGTATTAAGACCTTCTTGAACCTTCCACACTAACCCTATAACAGTATTAAAGTTTGCAACTTATATAAATCAATATTCCAATTACTTGTATAGATGAGAGTAACACCTACGTCACTTCCGGGCGAAAATGACGGCCACGCCCACTTTTTGGGGAAAACAAAGCTGTCATTTGAACGGCGGTCAATACAAATTCTGACGT
The DNA here is from genome assembly GCA_036324585.1 of Champsocephalus esox. NCBI lineage: Eukaryota > Metazoa > Chordata > Actinopteri > Perciformes > Channichthyidae > Champsocephalus > Champsocephalus esox. The sequence continues at coordinate 42,922,636 of CM070487.1, forward strand.
TGTTGCCAATCCGATCAGAAATGTTTGAAAACCGTGGATTTTCTGATGTTCAAAGAGCCCGGTTACGACGGCCAGTCAGGCAAACCATCACATTAAATCATTGGTAATCGACAATCGGGCTCGATATATGGTTAAATATAAATCTGTAGGCCAGGCTGTAATTTCGCCAGCTGTTACTCTACTGAGCGAGGCAGAACATAATAGTGTTACCATGCCAACAAGCTGCTGTGTCGTTTATTGCTCCTCAAACATTAAAACAAATCCAAAGTTCAGTGTTTCTGTACTTCCTCTATGAAGAAAGGAAAGTATAAGAAGAGCTCTGTGGTTTCCCCGAAAAGTGGGCGGGGCCGTAAAGTGACGTAGATGTCACTCTCATCTATGGACTTCGATCGCCTACTGCTATATTTAACCATATATCGAGCCCGATCGTCGATTTCCAACGATTTAATGTACCGTACTTTTCGGACTATAAAGCGCACCTGCTGGAGCCCGCCGCTTAAAGGTGGCGGGCGCGGACCGGTCATAGAGCCCATAGAGTTAAAGGTGGTTCATTTTACCTGTAAAATCCATAGATCTAGGAGGTTCCCTAGTGGCCGTTAGCTGTACAAAAAAAAATGGGGGAAAAAGTCGCGGCTTATAGTCCGAAAAGTACGGTAATTGTTTGCCTGTCTGGCCGTCGTAACCGGGCTCTTTGAAGATCCACGGTTTTCTTACATTTCTGATCGAATTGGCAAAAACTTCAGAATTGACATTGACCGCCGTTCAAATGACAACGTTGTTTTCCCCCAAAAGTGGGCGGAGCCATACTTTTTGCCCAGAAGTGACGCATGTGTTACTCTCATCTATATATAGACTATTCTGAACTGTTTGTTATATTCTATTTACTTGCACTATTTTATCCGTTTTATTGTGACCTAATATGGTCATGTGTTCATATCTACACTGTAGCTATGAACACATGACCATAAAAGCCTTAAATCTAGTGTTGACAGAAGCATAAATTGCGTCCTTAAACTCCCCTCTTCTCCTCGGCGTTCTGCACTTTGTAGATTGGTTTATTGTTTTTACTAAACTGCTGTTATTTTGATTCTGGTTTATTTTGTGTTCTCACCATTATTTGTTTTTCTTTTGTGAGACTGTGGGACTTTGTATTTCTCTGGTCTGGAGGTTTCAAAAAAGGGATTTAGAAATAAAGTTGGAGTGGATTTAATTTTGATGCGTAAACCTACAAATGCTATTTATAGAATTAAAAAGAGTATTTGTGGAAGTTTAGCACAAATAAATGTAAATACACCTTTTTCTCATCTTTATCTTTTACATGAACTAAAATAACTCCATGATCGAATGGTGAGATACAAAAAGATTTTCACCTGACACACTTAAAACACGACATTTACGGTCCAGATAAAAATATATAAATCAGGGTCAATATAATGTCACGCGGTGCTTCGGCTGTGAAACACCGTGCGACATTATATTGACCTGATTTATATATATATATATATATATTTATATATTTTTCAACAGTAAAATGACGTCAATAAATCCAGCTTTAATGGTACTATTTAAAATGATTTAAAACAAGACACCAACAGCAAAAGAATATTTGTAACATTCACACACTCATTTATACACACTTTACCACTAAAAACATACAGTTGATTTTCTGATTTATGGAGTCAACAAAGAGATATCCCTCTGTAGAAACCATTAGGTGCTTTCACACCAGAGTACTTCTCCCAGGAATAGTTGCGATAGTTCTTGGGATTTTGCGTTCACACCAAAAAGATCTGGAACTAGAACTAGTTCATGCGAACCTTTTCACCCCCTTTTTAGTCCTTGCTAGAGAGGTGGTGCTCTCCTGGGGAGGAAAAGGTTCCAATTTCTGATTGGCTGGGCGAATTGCAAACCCCGCCCCGTAAAACTCCCAAAGTTTTGTGAAGCCGCCATTTTATTTGCACGCATTAGCATTATTAGCATTAGCCCAACGCACCAACGGAGAGAGACTAACTTATGGCAACACAAACTAAAACGTGGGAGCGGTGGAGATGAGGAGGTGTCGGTGCTTCTGGTGATTTTCCCGGGACTTTGCGTGAAGTTGTTTGCGGCCTGCCAGTAAACCCAGAGCAGAAGAAGAAGAAGTGACGTCAGCGGCTTCATTTGCGTAATCCTCCCTCAGGGATTCATTCCGGTGTGAACGCGATTTACCAGGACAGTTTCGAGACTAAAGAGTTCGGCGGGACAAAGTACCGGGGACCAAGTACAGCTATTGACTCTAATATGTCAACAAAAGGAAACAAGGATTTTGAACCTGGCTTTATCTAATGTTTAGACACACTGTACATTTTACATTTAATGTATTATTCCATTCCCTACACTCCTAATGTAAATAATATCCTGCTTTATATTGTGATTAAAGCCCTTCAATAGTTTTGTAAATGTCAAAGTTTATAGATGTATTTTTATCTTCCATACTGTATATTTTCTACTTTTCAATAACATTTTAATTCTATTTTGAGATGATTCACTTCTAGTATTTTTTATTTCTACTCTTTAATTACTTATGTGCAATGCCTTGTTTTGTTTTTGCAAACATGTCCCAATTTGGGATCAATAAAGTACCTCTTATCTTAGACTTCTGTTCTTGAAATGTATGCAAATTGGCACATATTTTACAATATAATGCTTCATTTGCATATTAACCCTTGTGTTGTGTTCGAAAGCGGTTACCGTTCATGGTGTTCGCGGGTACATTTTGACCCATGATTTATCTCAGTCCAAAACACTCAAAAAGAATGACTATCATCCAATATTGTTCTAACTACATCATAACTAACTTATTATGCATTCATAACCGAACAATCCCGTTGCAATTTTATGTTATGGCCCGAAACACATTACACACATATTGCACATATGAGTTCAGGTTCAAGTGTTAGTGTACATATTCTTTGAGAAAGGTCGAGTTCCCGTGGGGGGAGGGGTGGCAGAGGGAGGGGAGGGGAGGGGGGCAGAGGGAGGGGAGACCAGGTGCATGTTGCGAAAAATTATTGTTACATTGGATGAAGGTGGGGGGGGGAGGGGCGTCTAAAGTTAAAGATGAATCTTGATTGGGCCACATTTGACCCCGAGTGACCCACAACAATTCTGCTGGGTCTCCCCAGACCCGAACACCAAATTATTATTTTTACAGACCTTCAGACTTGGCAAAAATGGTCAAAATCAGTTTTGTAGTGTTTATATAGCTGTTGTGGAGGATATCATGAAGCCTTGATGCGATACAGAAAACTAGAGCTTAGATATTATATAATTTTAACTTGAAACGGGTCACGGGAGACCCGAACACAACATAAGGGTTAAAACATAACCTTTCAGAGTGTTGTAATACATGTGTCTTAATGTCAGGAATGAACTTGGTAAGTTTCATGGTGATATCTAAGTGTTATTTGTTTTACGACATCCATCTGCAGTGTCCTTTAAAGCAGCTTGATATGATGCTGAGAGTGAATGCGAGGCTCTCCATCACTCCTCAGATTGATCATCTCTTCCACAGTTTAACCTTTGCAGGGCCGTAAACAACCTCTGAGCCTGAACACAACAACACAGCCATTACTATACTCTGGACTTTCTGAGGGGGGTTAACTCGCAGGATGTGTGAAATGTGGCACACTTCCTGTAGAGGCACCAAGCTGTCATGGTAACCACAACTCACAGCAGTTAGAAAGGGGTAAACATCACTTTAATATGACGAGAGACTCTCCACACACCGGCTGAGTGTCGTTATAGTCCCAGTCATTTCTCGGTTTATGCTTTAAAAAAAGGGATTTATTTTATGAGTCAATGAAACTGCACTTAAATCAACATTTAGACCGGTGCATCGGCAACACACTGCACAGCTCTAAGGTTAGCTCCACACATCCAAATCAATATCTATGTATTATTGCAGTGTTTCATTTTACATTGTGTATATTGTTACTATTTTATGTAGAAATTGTTGTTATTCTTGCAACTTTTATCTTATTCAATAATTATTTAGATGTTTTTTTGTACATTGCATGTTGCATTGCTGGAGGAACCGTCAAAGAGAAATGTGATGGTAAAAGTTTGAAGTTAAAATGGTTCTTATCGTGGACGACTTTTCCTGCAAAAGCCCTTAAATATGGTGGCCGACAGGTGCGAAGGTGCTACAACGGCACAACACATTTCCATTAGGGAGAACAGGGGACACTAAAGAGTGACGCACACAGCTGGGAGACCAGGGGACACTAAAGAGTGATGCACACAGCAGGGAGACCAGGGGACACTAAAGAGTGATGCACACAGCAGGGAGACCAGGGGACACTAAAGAGTGATGCACACAGCTGGGAGACCAGGGGACACTAAAAGGTGACGCACACAGCTGAGAGACCAGGGGACACTAAAAGGTGACGCACACAGCTGGGAGACCAGGGGACACTAAAAAGTGACGCACACAGCTGGGAGACAAGGGGACACTAAAGAGTGATGCAGGGAGACCAGGGGACACTAAAGAGTGATGCACACAGCAGGGAGACCAGGGGACACTAAAGAGTGATGCACACAGCTGGGAGACCAGGGGACACTAAAAGGTGACGCACACAGCTGAGAGACCAGGGGACACTAAAAGGTGACGCACACAGCTGGGAGACCAGGGGACACTAAAAAGTGACGCACACAGCTGGGAGACAAGGGGACACTAAAGAGTGATGCACACAGCAGGGAGACCAGGGGACACTAAAGAGTGATGCACACAGCAGGGAGACCAGGGGACACTAAAGAGTGATGCACACAGCTGGGAGACCAGGGGACACTAAAAGGTGACGCACACAGCTGAGAGACCAGGGGACACTAAAAGGTGACGCACACAGCTGGGAGACCAGGGGACACTAAAAAGTGACGCACACAGCTGGGAGACAAGGGGACACTAAAGAGTGATGCACACAGCAGGGAGACCAGGGGACACTAAAGAGTGATGCACACAGCTGGGAGACCAGGGGACACTAAAAGGTGACGCACACAGCTGAGAGACCAGGGGACACTAAAAGGTGACGCACACAGCTGGGAGACCAGGGGACACTAAAAAGTGACGCACACAGCTGGGAGACAAGGGGACACTAAAGAGTGATGCACACAGCAGGGAGACCAGGGGACACTAAAGAGTGATGCACACAGCAGGGAGACCAGGGGACACTAAAGAGTGATGCACACAGCTGGGAGACCAGGGGACACTAAAAGGTGACACACACAGCTGAGAGACCAGGGGACACTAAAAGGTGACGCACACAGCTGGGAGACCAGGGGACACTAAAAAGTGACGCACACAGCTGGGAGACAAGGGGACACTAAAGAGTGATGCACACAGCAGGGAGACCAGGGGACACTAAAGAGTGATGCACACAGCAGGGAGACCAGGGGACACTAAAGAGTGATGCACACAGCTGGGAGACCAGGGGACACTAAAAGGTGACGCACACAGCTGAGAGACCAGGGGACACTAAAAGGTGACGCACACAGCTGGGAGACCAGGGGACACTAAAAAGTGACGCACACAGCTGGGAGACAAGGGGACACTAAAGAGTGACGCACACAGCTGGGACGGAGCGCTTGGTGACGTTCAGGATGATAAAGTTGAACAACTGTCTCTGTTTTATTTTAACAACGTGATCACATGACTCCGTCTGCTGTCACTGCAGATCTGCTGTAAGCTAGCTCGCTAACGTAGCTAACCTAGTCATTTCAGATACACTTCCAGTTATGAGACAGACTAACTCTGCCAACTGTTCACTCTGAACTTAGTTATAGACTCTCAGATCAGATGGTGCCTTCAGGGACCTACTGTACCTGATAACCCTCAGATCAGATGGTGCCTCAGGGACCTACTGTACCTGATAACCCTCAGATCAGATGGTGCCTTCAGGGACCTACTGTACCTGATAACCCTCCGTCTTCTTCTGGCACCACTTCAACAGAGCGTTTCTCTTGGAGCCTCCGTACTCTCGGGCCAGGGCCGACAGCGGGTCCTTCCTCTCTTCTCTGGAGGAAAAACACAGAAGAAGAGAGACGTGAGGAAGTACTCCACCACAGTTTAAAAAGATTGAATAATTTCACTTTTTACACAACAGATTAGGTTGCGATCATTATTGCATCTATGACGAGGTGAAGTTTGACGGGTTATGATTACAGATAAGACTGAAAACTAATTCTCTACAGGTGTGAATAACGCAGATCATAGTTTTTTAAAGCTTAGCTGGAGTGAGACATTTAGTGTTGAGATAATAAGAAGCAGATTTTCTGGAAATCTGGTTAAAATGTTCAACATTAACTGAAATATAGGCAATAACACATCTCAATGCCAGATCAGTAAGACACAGAGCATGAAAAAGATCAAATAAGAAAATAGCTAACAAAATTAACACTTTTTAGGTTAACCAACTTCTAATCATTGCATAATTAGTAGAGGACGGAAACAAGGTTTGGAATTCGGGTAAAATGTGTGATCAATTCAAATAATAACCAGCCATTGATAAGAGCATATGTGACCTGCTCTATCGAAATCAGTCGCATTGACACGAAGACACATGTTGAGTTGTTGGAAAGAGGAGATTCCTAGCTTTCTAATGATATCGGGATTGTTGTTTTTCTCCAAATATTAAGCAACATATGTCACATTATATAACGACCGTCACCGAGTCCTCATTTTGAGAAAAAGGCCTTCAAAGTTTCCACTTCTCTGGAATCCATCGATCTGATTGGTTATTAGCAAATTATCAAAGTAGTCCGGAGGGAAAATCTTTTCGTCTGGATTACTGGTCTGGGGGAAGCTCGCGAGTGTGTGTGTGTGTGTGGTGTGGTGTGTGTGTGTGTGTGTGTGTGTGTGTGAGTATACGTGTATGTGTATTTTTGTGTTTGTGCGTATTGGGTTTGTTTCCCGGGGAAAACCCTCACGAGAAACACCGGCTGTTATGCCTGCTGTGACGTCAAGTTACTCCGCTTGTAATTATGCCGTCACAAGCTTCCAAGTTGTATTTATCATCCGAATTTGCCGAAATAAGTTTAATATTCTGAAAGCCAAGACTTTGTTTTCATCTGATTTCAAATAAACAAACTGTCACGGACAGTGGCGGTTCTAGACCAATTTGACTGGGGGGCCAGTTATTTTCTGAGGGGGGCTCAATAAATGCAGGACGAAAAAAGATAACAAGACAGTATGAAGTAATTGCGCATACGAAAACAATGCAATCCAGTTATTGGTATTTGTTTCAGTACACTTATTTATTTCAGATAGATCTTATAGTAATTGCTGTGAGTTATCGTGCAATGTTTGCACTAACACCATATTTATATAAAAATAAAGGCAATGAACAGTTACATCTCTACTTTACATAAGGGTGTCTGCACAATCTCACATCACAGCAACACAATCCTGCGGTTTTTTGGAAAACCGAGTACCAGCCCTTGGCCCCCCCTAGAACCGCCCCTGGTCACGGACCCTGCCGTGTTAACTATGATTACTATACGCCTTACATTCATAATTTCAGCGGGAGGGGAGGGGGGGGCGGCGTGCGGCCGAGTACATTGAACACACTTTTTGTAGGAAGCCTATTTTCTTAGTCTCTCAAATTGTTTATATTTTTCTGTTTTTGGTCAGCGGTGCTTGAAAGGTGCCCTTAATTAAATGTTTTCTCAAGAGTCTTGTTGATGAACTGTTTCTGATCTTAACTGAATTGTAACTTTTGATGGGGGATCAATGGGAAAGATAATTCTGTAACTGGCAGGGATATTATTTAACAGGTAAGCTTTTAAACAAACTAAAGTTAACAGCCGAGTGGCGAGTGAGAGCTGTCATCTTCCCTTTACGAGCTTCAAACATGTATCTATCGTGTGATTTTGGAAATAAAAGTTTCATATTCTGAAAACCAAGACTTTGTTTATTTAATATCAAACCCCGAAAAACTAGTTAACGCAAATCCACGTTTATTTTTAAATGAGCCGTCGCGACTTCCGACTGATTTCGATAGAGTGGGTCACATATTAGGAAGTAAGTAAAATGTATTTATAAAGTGCTTTCCCAGACATAGTCACAAAGTGCTTGACAAAGCATTAGAATACGTTAAACCGTACACCCTCAGCACGTGCTCTACGCTCTGCATCAACCAAACGACTCGCTGCACCCTCGCTGCGAGGGGGACCCAAGTTCCCATCAGCAGAAACACGTGGGTTTGCTATCCTGGCTCCAAAATGGTGGAATGAGCTCCCATTGACATCAGGACGGCAGATAGCTTACACACCTTCCGGCGAAGACTGAAAACTCATCTCTTTCGACTCCACCTCGAGCGATAGAACTATTAACAAAGCACTTATATACTAATAAAGAGCTGGCTTACCTAAAGCCAGTTGAGTAGCACTTGAAATGCTTGGCTCTATGAAACCTGATGTACTTTATGATTCTGTTTTTTTCAAGGTTGTGTCTTCCTGGTCGAATGTACTTATTGTAAGTCGCTTTGGATAAAAGCGCCAGCTAAATGTAATGTAATACGATACGTAATACATGTCTGTATTTATGTATAATTTGCCAAGACTTAGAAGGAAGGGGTAATGTATGTATGTGTATGGACTGTAAACTGAGGCGGGTGTGATTTTTATGTACATCTCCATGTATGTTATATATTTGTGGAATACATCATGCAAGTCATAAAGGATTAAAGGACCACACAAGCCACGTGTTAAGAAGTGCTACAAACACAATCAAAACACAGAATAAAAGCAGGATTATTAGCAGGAGTACAAGCCAAGATCACACCCCAGTTGTAGAGTTTTCTCAGAACAACATAAAGAGGATTTGGGAGTTACCTGAGGCGGCTGCGGGCGGTGGGAGTGATGGAGGCGGTGGGGGAGGAGGAGGAGAGGGAGAGAGGAGAGGAAGCAGCACTCAGAGCCATCAGGGAGGAAGAGGAGGAGTCCGGAGCAGACATGTCCCTCTTCATCTCCTCACTGCTGCGGCGGGACACTGGGGACAGGATTAGAAACATCATTATCAAAAAGAGAGAGTTCGATTTTATAGGGAAACTTCAGCGAGTATACGATCATTGAAATATGGAATAATCAGCCCTTGAAGTCTTGAAGAAAACTTTTTTTGCATGACTTTGCAGTATCCGAAAAATCATACAAATCTGAAAGGATTTAAGTATATCCCGGTGTAGCTACCAGATGTGCACGGCCTACGAGATCAGCCCGGGGTCCGTTACGCTTACCAATGACGTCACGCATTGGCTGTACGGCAACCCGAGAGGACATTTTACACGGCCAAATTCCATAAAGAATATTAAAAAATAACAATCGACAGTGAATGTCTGTTAGTGGAACTGTGTCAGGAAAGTGAAGTGTTAATTAAGGAATGTTATTGAAGAACTGAAATGCATAAAATAGAAAGTTAATATGTAGCATATCCCTCCGAAATATGGTCGTAGACTTTACTGGCGATTTAGAATTTATCCAGACTCAACGTAAGAGCTTGTGCCTTCTTGGGGGGTGCTAACATTTAAACGTTTACTTTCTCCGTCTTTATATGTAGAAGATATAACTTTTCTCCGTCATTTTGTTTCCATAGCAACTTCCTGTCAACATCGTAAACTCGCCTTCAAAATAAAAGCATCTAAATAAGACAGGAAGTTAACCTAAATTGCATTTAAGACATACAACTGCAACGAACGTAACAAAAACAATGAAATGTCCTTTTCAGTTTCACAGAACACAAATTGGGTTATTTACATAAGATGTTTACATGATTTTGTTGTGCAATAAAACAAACGGAGAATATTTTTCGGAGGGATATGCTACATATTAACTTTCTATTTTATGCATTTCAGTTCTTAATTAACATTCCTCAAAGGTGGGGACTTTCCTGACACAGTTCCACTAACATACATTCACTGTCGATTGTTATTTTTTAATATTCTTTACGGAATTTGGCCGTGTAAGAGGTCCTCTCGGGATGCCGTACAGCCAATGCGTGACGTCATTGGTAAGCGTAACGGTCCCCGGGCTGATCTGGTAGGCCGTGCACATCTGGTACCTACATCGGCTGCGTTTAGAGACAGCAAAACAGTGACAGAAATTAAGAGGAAAATGTAAAAAATGCCCGAAAGACATATCTCAGAATGTCCCTTAAATCCATCGAAAATGGTCCCGCAAGATTCATTTAAAAAAAGATACGAATTAAAAAGATATTTACTGGGTTAGCAAATATTCTAATAGTCTTATTGAAGTACCTTACATTTATTTTATTACATGTTTTACTTTATGCAATAATTATAGTTTTTTAAGTTATTAGGAATTATCTAAAAATATCACCAATATTTTAGACAGTAAAAAGTTTCCCTTAAATATATCCCACACCGATCAAACGATGTCAAACATCTCTTAAAAACTCACTTTAATATCATTTTGCTGTTAAAACGCGTCCCCAATTGACTTCAATTCATCAAAAGATGTCTTTGTTAAAAAAACTGAGAAATCTGCAGGAATTCAATTCAACACGGGGCGAGAAATTGATCAACAAGTTATTCTTTTTGTGGTGAATAATAATTTGATAATACATTTATAATTGTATCATTCAGACATCATGTCTAACCTGATATCGTCTTGTTGGAGTCCATGTTGGAGACCCTCTGGATGGCCGAGGCGGGGCGGCTGGATCCGGATCCCCTGAGCAGGTGATCAGCTGTGGACACATAACAATAAATACAAAAATAAAATACATTAAGAGGAAGAAGTGTATTTAAAAATAGACCCACTGTATTACAATATATAACATAAACGAATGTGTAAAATATGAATACAACAATATAAATGGAAGTGTATTAATATGATGATAGAAAGGCTGAAAAGAGTATTTTTAAAGAATAATGTATAGTGTAATACATGTATATTATTGTAATAAACATGGTAGTACAATATGGACATTTTATTTTAAATTCTTATGTTTTTATAAATATTTGTATTTCATTTTATTGGACATTTAACTTATTTGTTCATTTAAATATATATCTTATTTTTACTTCTAATTTTGATATAGATTTAATCTTTTAAGTGCACAGTCATACTCAACATGCTTATTTGTATATACACATATATTTAATCTATGGTATCTTTTTATTGCAGTCTTACTTTAATTCCTCCCAAAATGTAATATTGCGATTGTGCGTAATAATTCCACAGTGGTGTGAGTACTGCAGAGTTGTTTAACTACTGAATCATATTTAGTGTTTCGATAAGAGACTTTCTCTGAAAGGGAATAACCAGGTCAGTAAAGAAACACATTCCAGTGACGCTAAGCTCGGGGGAATACTGACGAAGGAGAGGCAAAATAAACCAATAAATGATGGAAAACTAGGAGGAACATCGGAGGCTATGGCCAAGTCTGCACGTTCACATTAAACACTGAACTGATGAACTGTGGGAAGAACTACAGCGGAGAATGGTGGATCATTGCTCCCCTCTTATCATCCACTCGGGTGTTTTGATAAACTGACACAGGAAACCTGCTCACGCCATCCTCCGGGGGAAAATAAACGTTTCTCATGAGGAGATGGGGGGTCAGATCCTGATCATTGTTAGTTTACCGAGGTGAAGCAGAGGAGTGGCTGATGTGAAATCCTCTCAAACCAGTTTTAAAAGACAAGTTTCCTTTTTGAAAATCATACATTTCATCAATTATCATGAGAGGGGGAAGTAGTGGAGTACAAATACTTCGTTACTGTACTTAAGTACATGTTTCTGGTATCAGTACTTTACTCCACTACTTATTTTTCTGATGACTTTTTACTTTGACTTCTTACATGTTGAACCCAAATACCTGTACTTTCTACTTCTCACATGTTGAACCCAAATACCTGTACTTTCTACTTCTTACATGTTGAACCCAAATACCTGTACTTTCTACTTCTTACACTTTGAACTCAAATACCTGTACTTTCTACTTCTCTCATGTTGAACTCAAATACCTGTACTTTCTACTTCTTACATGTTGAACTCAAATACCTGTACTTTCTACTTCTTACATGTTGAACTCAAATACCTGTACTTTCTACTTCTTACATGTTGAACCCAAATACCTGTACTTTCTACTTCTTACATGTCGAACTCAAATACCTGTACTTTCTACTTCTTACATGTAGAACTCAAATACCTGTACTTTCTACTTCTCACATGTTGAACCCAAATACCTGTACTTTCTACTTCTTACATGTTGAACTCAAATACCTGTACTTTCTACTTCTCTCATGTTGAACTCAAATACCTGTACTTTCTACTTCTCTCATTTCCCAAACAGCTGGTTCCTTTAGTCTGAATGTGTGTTTGGTGCGTGATCATTATTCTTTAGAGTCATTGCCTATTGATTGGAACACGATCCGTGTATCCATCACTTCCTGGTCTTCTCTAAAGAAGAGGGACCAATGGAAACGTTGTCATGTTGCCGTTGTTCACCATGGAAACATTCATTAGCTAACAATGACATGTTCTATTAATATAAAGGGAGGTCAGGTACTCTTTAAAGCAGCTGCTAGCTATGGGTACTTTCTACTGAAGCACACTTCAAAGCCTCTTTACTTTCACTTAAGTAAAGAAGTTTAGTCAGTTCACCAGAGTATTTTTAAACACAAGTATCTGTACTTCTACTTGAGTAAAGGTTGGAGTACTTTTGACATTTCTGATTATCATAGCCGCAAACTGAAAGAACGTCAAATTACTGTTGAATTTTAACATTTACGACGGTCTTTGAACAGATCGTGGAGGACGAATGGCAGGACACCCTTTCAGTTTGTGGCATTTCATTTCCTAGAAGATTTTGTTCCATTTACGTCAGCAACACGCACTACTTTTGCTAAGCAATTTAAGATAAGGTAAGATTAGATGGACCTTAATTTATCCCTGTGGGGAAATTCAGGAGTTTAAAGCAGCAACAGAGTGAGAGTGAAGAGGATAGTAAGATCAAAACAACATTATATAAGTAACTGTTAAAACGAGATATCACAACAAGATAAAACGTTGGTCATTTGAATGAACATATATACATACATGCTTTGGGTTATTAAATATATTTACATGTATGTGTGCAGATGCGAGTGCAGGTACAATCAGGGCAGGTTTTACGTATGTCCAGTAGGGTGGTCCTTAGTGCCATGTACATTTTCAAATTCATTTATTTTAAGCTCCAACCACCGGAATGTGCTCTGAGAGTCAAGACAACTCTCCTGGTGAATGTGTTCCTCAATCTGACAACATGTACCCCTCCCTCATGGACCGGGGCTGCCACGGCGCTGCCACTGAGGCTACACTTTCAGGTCCATGAGGGAGGGGTACATGTTGTCAGATTGAGGAACACATTCACCAAGAGAGTTATCTTGACCAATAGAATGAATTCTGGGGGTTGGAGCTGAGACTTTCCCACTTTCAACTTGAAGGACCGCCCTAATGTCCAGTACGCCTTTATTGGGTTACATGGTGAACCCTTGGTTGTGCAGTCTAATGGCTTCAGGCACAGAGCACTGTCCGAGGAGGGACGAGTCGGAGGCTGAAGGTACTCCTCACAATTTGAAATTCTTTAAAAATATCATTATCGTAAAAGAAAAAAAACACATTTTGATTCATTTTCACTCCAGCTAAAATGTTATTAACACATCGTATGTTCTATATTATTTACATAACATAGGTGGTATGGTCGGCATTTTGTTTACTAATCTTGTTGACATACCCAAATCTGCTCCTTTTGAATATTTCTGTAAAACACACAGGATGTAGACCGTTTCCCCCAACATCTGTAACTCTTGTTTGCACTTGGGAAAAGGTTTTATAAGTAGTTTGAATTGTTATGCTTCTTAAAATGAATCTATGGCATTAAAACTGATCTACATATAGATACAGTGTTGCTTTTGTGTTCTTAAGCTATACATTGCAAAAGAAAAGTGGCGAGAGTTTCTGCAAGGTCTCAGTTTCAGAGGGTTAGCAGTACTATGTTTCTGCATGTGTAAAGTTATGTATCCATAGCGTGGGACGAGTGTGGCGTGTCCCTCACCCGGCATGCTGATGTCCGTGTAGCTCGGCCTCTTGTCGCTCAGCGGCTTGGCAGCTGACATCGAGCCAGGTAAGGAGTGTCTCTGGAATGAAAACAACATAACTATTAACAAACTAGGAACAAATATTATTAGAACAATTATACAAAAATGTAGTAATACATATTATGGAGTGTCTCGAAAAAAATATATAAACATACACATATATATATAAATAATAAAATTGCAAAGAAATATTAGAAATATCTGGAAAGAATACCCGATGTATCAACGGAGTGTCTCTAAACCACAATTACATAACGTAAAATGTATACATTTAAAAAAAAAGAGTGGATAAAAAGTATATATGGTCGGCAACCCCTGGCAGGAATAAGTGGAATAAGTGTGAAAAATATAAAAATTAGATTTCCGGATCCTGAACGAGAGCGAACAGTGAACAGTCTCCCCGTTACCTGCAGCAGGAAGCCACGCACGCAGCGCAGCCCCGCTCTTAACGCCAGGCGACTTTCTGCCGCGTCCCTCCGTGGTGCAGCGCTGATAGTTTCCCCACGGAGGAAAGCACTTCACAAATTGCAGTACCCATAAGGAGCTGTACAAATGCCGCAGTTTTTGCGTGGCTGTGTCTTTAGTTGAAAGCCCAGGCGATCTGCTCATAACATGCTACACGGGGGCGGACTGGCCACCTCTGTTCTGGAGAATCCCAGAACGGACGGTCGTCCTTATTATTATGCCGTTTAAACCAATTATTTAAATGTGTTTAAACGGCATTATGTAAGTGGCGCTGACAGGTGAAAGAGGTCCACACACTGCTTCCCCGCAGCGAGGCTGCATATCAAAAAGGTTGCCGACCCCGGTTCTAATCTGTACACCTGAATCAGATGCATTACATGATAACATTTCAGATGTGTGTCACATAATGCCGTTCCTCCTGTACCTGTATGGGGGAGACGGCGGCTGCCGGGGGGGTCTTCATGGGGCTCGGGCTGAGGGGGGTGCGAGGCAGCGGAGAGGCGACTGCTGTCGGAGGAACGGAGGGAGGAACAGTCGCAGTGCCGTTAGCCGGGGGACCTGAACAGAAGATATAAAGATCAGTTAAAACCCGCTGCACTTAGAACTGAATATGTCATGACTTGAATCAGGAGCCCAGCTTTCTAAATGCGTTCATGTCCCTGATAAACACTGCATGAGTTAAGGGTCCCCCATTGTACTGTTTTTCATCAATATATAACAGGTCTCAGATATATACAGAGCCTGTCTCTGATTGGCTGAAACACCAAACAGATCATTGCAGCATTACCCATAATCCCCTCTGTTTCAGCCCTGTTTCCAAAGTGCTGATTCTCTGTCTGTGACTTTAGATGAAAATAAGGAGCCCCTCCCCACGCCCCTCTGAGAGACATCTGGTTACAAAGAACTCAATGGAGCTCTAGAGGAGATTCAGGTGATAAGGGTTACCTTGTTGCTGATTGGCTAATGGTTACACAAGACACAACATCGTTATGACATCATCAAGTGGCCAAAATCTGATCAGATCATTTTCAGACAGGTTTTTATAGAAATGGATCAAAAAGAGAGAGAATCTTTGTTCCTGAAACTTTCAGAGTGTCTTTCCACAGAGGGGACACATGTTGATGTAGAAGAGACATGGAGAAGAGGGGACACATGTTGATGTAGAAGAGACGTGGAGAAGAGGGGACACATGTTGATGTAGAAGAGACATGAAGAAGAGGGGACACATGTTGATGTAGAAGAGACATGGAGAAGAGGGGACACATGTTGATGTAGAAGAGACGTGGAGAAGAGGGGACACATGTTGATGTAGAAGAGACATGAAGAAGAGGGGACACATGTTGATGTAGAAGAGACATGAGGAAGAGGGGACACATGTTGATGTAGAAGAGACATGAAGAAGAGGGGACACATGTTGATGTAGAAGAGGGGACACATGTTGATGTAGAAGAGACATGAAGAAGAGGGGACACATGTTGATGTAGAAGAGACATGGAGAAGAGGGGACACATGTTGATGTGGAAGAGACATGAAGAAGAGGGGACACATGCTGATGTAGAAGAGACATGGAGAAGAGGGGACACATGTTGATGTAGAAGAGACATGGAGAAGAGGGGACACATGTTGATGTAGAAGAGACATGAGGAAGAGGGGACACATGTTGATGTAGAAGAGACATGGAGAAGAGGGGACACATGTTGATGTGGAAGAGACATGAAGAAGAGGGGACACATGCTGATGTAGAAGAGACATGGAGAAGAGGGGACACATGTTGATGTAGAAGAGACATGGAGAAGAGGGGACACATGTTGATGTAGAAGAGACATGAGGAAGAGGGGACACATGTTGATGTAGAAGAGACATGGAGAAGAGGGGACACATGTTGATGTAGAAGAGACGTGAAGAAGAGGGGACACATGTTGATGTAGAAGAGACATGAAGAAGAGGGGACACATGTTGATGTAGAAGAGGGGACACATGTTGATGTAGAAGAGACATGAAGAAGAGGGGACACATGTTGATGTAGAAGAGACATGGAGAAGAGGGGACACATGTTGATGTAGAAGAGACATGGAGAAGAGGGGACACATGTTGATGAAGAGGAGACATGGAGAAGAGGGGACACATGTTGATGTAGAAGAGACATGGAGAAGAGGGGACACATGTTGATGTAGAAGAGACATGGAGAAGAGGGGACACATGTTGATGTAGAAGAGACATGGAGAAGAGGGGACACATGTTGATGTAGAAGAGACATGGAGAAGAGGGGACACATGTTGATGTAGAAGAGACATGGAGAAGAGGGGACACATGTTGATGTAGAAGAGACATGGAGAAGAGGGGACACATGTTAGGAAGCGGTTAATATGTAAATACTTTGCGAGGCGCTGTCGAAGCTCTTGATGAGCGTCTTGACGGTGGGCGATGGCTCCGAGGAGGTGGAGGACCTCCTGCTGAGCCCCATCCCCTGCCGGAGGGCCGCCAGGTCCCTCTCCACTGTGTTCATGTAGTTATACACTCTGCCCCGCTCCTCATCCTGCCTGGGACACACACAGTACTCTAATCAGTGAGGACACTCAGAGGATAGATACTGTACTGCATTATGGGTAAAGAACCATTTCTATTCAGAGGTTAATATAAGGGCTGCACAATTAATCCAAATGTTAAGTCATAACATGTATCTCCACCAGATGTTAAAATTAAAGTTATGATCACATGAATGCATCTGTAAATTAAGTAATTAAAAGCCATAACTTAATATATGTATGCACACGAATGACAATGGCCACTTTGGATTAAAGTCACAGTCATATAAAAACAATGGATTCACACGGACTGTACGGGTAATAACTGCTCCCGTTGAGGGGCAATAACATTTGGCATTAGACCTAATAACACTTAGACACTTGGCTACGAAATAAACCATATCAATAGATATTTTTTGCCCTATTTTTTTTAAACTGTGGGATTCAATCTGCGCTCACTTTGCTTACAAACACAAGACAGTAGATGTCAGAGGCCTGCACTACGAAGCCAGTTCAACAGACCCTGGTATGTTTGAGTTACTCGTCTTAACGAACCCAAACAAACGCGCTCTCGCTAAGCGGTCCCAAGACGCTGGTTATCAACTCGGTAACTCAAACCAGGGTTTCTCAGCCGGACAGAGAACTGATGAAAGGGGCGGGGCTAGCAACATTCGACCAATCACAAACATGGAGAAGCGCACTGACAGCGCAGCGTCATACTTCCTGAATGAAAAGTGAACTATAATATTAGACATATGAAGAAGTTAAACTTCAAACATCCATGACTTAAACACTTGATCAGGATAAAAGCCTCAGAGCTGCACCTGCAAGGTGAATACAGCTGGTAACAGAACAAGTGTTTGAATGCGTACATTAACAGGTTTATGAGATCACTGCCCGTCTAAAACACGATCTGACTTCAATTACATTTGTCTCGAGTGTTTCGTCAACTTATGTGTTGCTTAAATTAATACTTCTGCATACATGTGACACTGTGAGTGTTGCACGGCCAGATACGGCTCAGCTGACTCAGATCAGGAGATATATGATACATTATGATGTGATATGCCGCGGACTGTACTTAATGTACTCTGATCCGGTTACTTATGTTGTGGCCGATATTTAAGTAAGCTTTCTTAACGCTAATGTTATAACAGTCAGACTGCTCTGAAGATGGAGGTGATATTCTATTAACGTTCACACAGTCGGTGATTTTTGCCGGCCGTCTTTCCTGCGACGGCAGCTTTTCTGTATGAACGGCTAACCTGCTCCGGGTTAGGGTTAGCCGTTCAGCATAGGTTACCATGGAGATCTAGCCCGGTAAGAAGAGAACCAGCGCCGTAGGACCGGAAACCCAGAGTTTCCCCTGAAGTTAGCCGCTAAGCGAAGATCCGGCTTCGTAGTACAGGCCTCGGGAGAGGGGTCTTGACTTCCATATTTTATTCCATTCCATTTCGATGTAAATACCGTTATATTTCTCCAGTTCTCCATCTCTGGTTTTTTATTTTTGTCTTACTTTTATGTACGCAGCACGACATCAAGTCAAGTTCCTCGTGCGTGTACCCTACCTGCTGAAAACCCTGTTTCTGATTCTGATTTTTTTAAACCGTGGGATTCGATCTCCCCTCACGTTGTTCCCAACCCTGACGCAGTCGAAGTCAGTGTGACATTCAGGCGTGTCTTACTTGCGGGTCTTGACGTCGTCCAGCTCCTTGCACAGCTTCTCGTTCTTCTCCTGGTTATCCACCAGGCGGCGCCGCAGGTCTCCGATCTCCTCCTGAGCCTCGGACTTTATGTCGTTTGCGATGACAACGGCCGTCTGAAGGTCGGCCTGAAACTGACGCCACTCCATCGACTCCTCCTGCAACACACACACACACACACACACACACACACACACACACACACACACACACACACACACACACACACACACACACACACACACACACACACACACACACACACACACAACACACACACACACACACACACACACACACACACACACACACACACACACA
>CM070487.1:42944284-43056784 GCA_036324585.1 Champsocephalus esox
TTCTTCATGTCTCTTCTACATCAACATGTGTCCCCTCTTCTCCATGTCTCTTCTACATCAGCATGTGTCCCCTCTTCTCCATGTCTCTTCTACATCAACATGTGTCCCCTCTTCTTCATGTCTCTTCTACATCAACATGTGTCCCCTCTTCTTCATGTCTCTTCTACATCAACATGTGTCCCCTCTTCTTCATGTCTCTTCTACATCAACATGTGTCCCCTCTTCTTCATGTCTCTTCTACATCAACATGTGTCCCCTCTTCTTCATGTCTCCTCTACATCAACATGTGTCCCCTCTTCTTCATGTCTCTTCGACATCAACATGTGTCCCCTCTTCTTCATGTCTCTTCTACATCAACATGTGTCCCCTCTTCTTCATGTCTCTTCTACATCAACATGTGTCCCCTCTTCTCCATGTCTCTTCTACATCAACATGTGTCCCCTCTTCTTCATGTCTCTTCTTCATCAACATGTGTCCCCTCTTCTCCATGTCTCTTCTACATCAACATGTGTCCCCTCTTCTCCATGTCTCTTCTACATCAACATGTGTCCCCTCTTCTTCATGTCTCTTCTACATCAACATGTGTCCCCTCTTCTCCATGTCTCTTCTACATCAACATGTGTCCCCTCTTCTCCATGTCTCTTCTACATCAACATGTGTCCCCTCTTCTTCATGTCTCTTCTACATCAACATGTGTCCCCTCTGTGGAAAGAGACTCTGAAAGTTTCAGGAACAAAGATTCTCTCTCTTTTTGATCAATTTCTATAAAAACCTGTCTGAAAATGATCTGATCAGATTTTGGCCACTTGATGATGTCATCACGATGTGTTGTCTTGGTAACCATTAGCCAATCAGCAACCAAGGTACCCCCCCCCCACCCTTATCACCTGAATCTCCTCTAGAGCACCATTGAGTTCTTTGTAACCAAACCTCTCTCAGAGGGGCGTGGGGAGGGGCTCCTTATTCTCATCTAAAGTCACAGACAGAGAATCAGCACTTTGGAAACAGGGCTGAAACAGAGGGGATTATGGGTAATGCTACAATGATCCATTTGGTGTTTCAGCCAATCAGAGACAGGCTCTGTGTATATCTGAGACCTCTAATATATTGATGAAAGACAGTATAATAGGGGACCCTTAATTCATTTACACACGGCATCTGTTGCACGTCTGTCCGTCCTGGGAGAGGGATCCCTCCTCTGCTGCTCTCCCTGAGGTTTCTCCATGTGCCCTTTAAACTGTGGGTTTTCTCTGGAAGTGTTTCCTTGTACGATGTGAGGGTCTAAGGACAGAGGGTCTACGGACAGAGGGTATAAGGACAGAGGGTCTAAGGACAGAGGGGGTCGTATTGTCATACTGATATTCAGCACACACTGTGAAGTCCACTGAGAGAGATGTAACATTAGTGATATTGGGCTATAAATAAACATTGATTGATCAACAAGCCATGATCTTTACACTTTAACACGAATACAAAATATGTATTTTAACACAACAAGTGGGTCAAATGTGGCCCTCGCTCTGGAGACCCGACCGCAAAGGGCTGATCCGGCTCTGCTCCATAAATAAAGCATGCTCTCTTTAGGTGACCTCAAACTGGCATCCTCTTTGTTGCAGCCTAGTTTAAAGCTCGACTCAGACAGTCACTGCTTCAGGAAAACGATGCATCTGGATTTCAAGTTCCAGGCGGTCACATTCAAACTGATCATTTCATTTATTTAGTATTTGAAGAGGACATTTTCAGGCTCAGAGTTGCTCTGATCTGTTAGCTGGCAGGCTCTTCTGTGATTGGTCAACCACTTAGAGATGTCCCGCCGCTCACATTTCATTTCATGTCAATTGTGTTGGAGCACTAGCCAATGAGTGAGTGAGTGTTACACAGTGATGTCACAATGTTCCTGAAGTTAACAAAAGGAGTCAGTGACATTCTAATACCCTGCCCTAGGGAATACCGCCCCCTACTGGACAGGTGGTGTCGACACTGCGCTTGTTTGATGAATGCAAGCTCCTCTTCTTCTTCTAGTGATCGGTTATCCTTTCACTGTCTGAGCTGTGATGATGACCGTCTGTGTTTCCAACTGCTCTGCACTGTCAGTGTGCCGTTTGATTCGCATGCTGCCGTGTGCATCGTTGTAACTCTGGCACAACCATTTCCTTCTGGATAAATAAAGCCTCATCTTATCTCACCTTACTGAATGAATGCAAGCTACTCTTCGTATAATTGATCGGTTATCATTTCAATATCTGAGCATAGGGCTGCTCCGTTACGGCAAAAATCATAATCTCGATTATTTGGGTCAATAATTGTAATTGCGATTATTAAATGACTTTGAAAACATCCATTTATTGGAGAAAAAAACAGTGTTTTTAGAACAGTTGATTCCCCTGAACTTTAAGTTTAATTCAACTGAAAAACCAAAAAAAAATTATATATAAAAAAAGAAGTAATAATGATAAAAACGTTTTATTTCCATTACGTTGTTTTCATAATCGTTGCAAGCCATAATCGTGATTAATTGAGCATCCCTATCTGAGCATTTTCTGTAAATCAAAGAAATAAATATATAATAATAAAACTACATTTGATTTATATAGCGCTTTTCCTGGCGCTCAAACTAAGCGCTGCACAAGAAGTAAAGAAGAGAAACAACAACGAGAGTGGAAAGTGCTGAGCGAGGTGGAATACGGGCGAGGGGCTCGAGGAGTGGGAGCTGAAGGCAAGAGGTTTTAAACACGATGCATCCCTCCTCGGGCTTTGACTCACCTTGCTGAAGGTCTCCTGCAGGCGTGTGAGCTCACTGTGAGCTTTCTCCAGCTCCTCCTGCAGCCTCGCGGCCTTGGCCTCCGCCTCCTCCTTCCCCTGCCTCACGCCCTCCAGCAGCTGGCAGATATCGTTCTTGTCCCCCGCCGAGTGGAGCGAGTAGAGCTCTGCGACCCTCTGCCTCTCCTGGTCCAGCTGAGCTCTGCAGCGACTCAGCTCCGCCTGGTCGCTGCTCACCGCCATCTTATACTCCTCCAGCGCCGCTCCCATGGCGGCCCGGCCCTGCCGCTCGGACTCCATGATGCGCTCCATCTGGTGGTTCCTCTCCTTCAGCGCTCCGATCATCTCCTGGGAGTCGGCGTTGTCCTGCTCGGCCATCTTTAAGGTGTTGGACAGATGTTGCTGAACGCCCAGCAGCTGCTCCCTCTCGAAGCGGGCGTTGTCTGCCAGATCCCCGTATCGCTGCTCCAGCTCCAGGTAGCGCCCGCTCTTGATGTCCTCCTCCAGGCTGTAGGAGATGTGCTGTTCCTCCAGGAGGCAGCGCAGATACTCGATCTGCCGGCCGTACAGCTCCAGTTTGTCGCTCTGCTGGCACAGGGAGTCCATGAGGATCACCTTCTCCTCGCCCAGGCGCTCGTTCTCCCCGTTCAGCTCCTGGGTGATCTGCTGCAGGTCGGACAGCTCCTGTAAGGTGGCCTGGAGCTCCTCCGCCGTGCTGTGCTGGTTCTCCTCCATCTGGTGGATGCGCTCCGTCAGGCAGGCCACCGACACCTCAAAGTCAAAGTTATTGTCAATCAGTTTGTGTGTACAGAGAGATCGAAATACCGTTTCCCACAAGCCTGAATACAAATATATATAAAAATATGTTGTACTGAATGTACTCTTCCAACATGAGAGCAACATGATGACAAAGCTATCCCAACTGTAGCTGTGAACATGACAGGATGTGTGAGGACCTGGAAGAGCATCAGGACTGTTTGAGGCAGATGATAGCTATGTGATTAACATGATGATTCAGCCTCTATGGAGAGAGACATCAAGCATGCTCATTTCTGACGTGGAGCTAATCTGAAGTAAACATTGAATACTGCTTTCTATTCCTCCATCTTGTGACGGTGTGACTCCCTCTCTTGTATGTCAGCATGTGAAGGACACTGCTCAGGAACTAGCTGATGCTCTGCATGTGATGACTGCTTCCATTCTGGAGAGGATCACAGACACATGGATCCTGAGGTTGAAGCTCAGTGAGATTTCTCTCACATCGATATGGACACACACAAAACACACCTCGCTGGCGTTGTCGCTGCTGCCCCTCCGGGAGCGCTCCCTGCTGGGGGCGCACTCTGACTCCGAGGAGGAGGAGGCTCCAGAGGGGGCGTCCAGAGCGTCATCGCTGGAGGTCACCGTCTGGTACACCTGGAGGCGACGGAGACATCAGAGAGGTTTTAAGTTCGCTGCACCATTTGGAAAAGTGATGCCATTTTTCATAGGATACGATCGTATGACTCCCGACTCATCTTCTGAAACTTGATGTTTTATTGATAATTATAACAAATATCATTTTATTTGATGTTATTTTGGTCATAAAATATGGAAATTGAGGATGTGATTTGAATGTATTATCTTTAGCTATGTAGAATGCACCACCAATGTTGATGTGTATTTATAGGATATACATATTTGTATTTTTGTGTTCGGGATTGTGGGAAACGGTATTTCGATCTCTGTCCGTACACAAACTGAAAGAATGTTAATAAAGTTGTCTTTGACTTGACCGTATGAATAAAGGTTTATTGATTAATATTCTAAGGGTTTATAACTTCTTTCCTTGATTGAAGTGCACCCTCACCTCGCTGGATTCACTGTCCAGGTTGTCTGCGGAGCCTCCGTGCTGGTGTCCGGTGAGCAGATCCTCCAGGGACCCGGGGGCCGATCCCTCCACAGAGGAGGAGGTCAGCGTTCCTCCTCCTCCTCCTCCTCCTCCTCTTCCTCCATCACTCTGCGATCCTCCTCCATCACCCAGGGAGGCGAAGCTGAACAGTTTGTCGGAGGCGTCCAGCCGCTGCTCCAGAGAGAATCCCAGCGCGTTCAGCCGGTCTTTCAGCATGCGGTTCTCGCTCTTCAGCAGGTTCAGCTCCTCCCTGATGGCGTGGTTCTGCTCCTGCAGGAGGATCAGGGTCGACTCCACGTCGGCTGCGGTGATAGCTGACACATGAGGAGGAGGAGGAGGAGGAGGAGCAGCAGGAGGAGGAGGCGGCTTCTCCACCTCTTCTTCCTCCTCTTCCTCTTCCTCCTCTTCCTCCTCCCTCGTGTCCTCCTTCCCTCCCAGGCCCAGCTGCGCCCTCATGCCTCTCAGCTCGCTGCGCAGGTGATGGATTTCCACGTCCTTGCTTTGAGCCAAACCCAGCAGGTCTTTCACTTTGGTCTCCAGAGCCACTTTGTCGCTGATCTGACCGTCAGATTTAGATTTGCTCATGCGGCCTTCGGACTCCACCAGGATCTGGCTGCGGGAGCGTTTCCCCGACGCAGCATCGCCCGCCGCTGCCCCCGACCCCGGCTGCTTCTTACAGGCCGCCGTCCTGGAGCTGCGGAGACGATCCCGCGAGGAGTTTGTCTCCTTGGCATTAGACGAGGCTGCGCGCCTCGAGGAAGTGCCTGGTAGGAGTGCAAAGAATTATACTCACTAAAGATATATTAGTGTTCTTTCTGACCATCACTAAAAACTTTCCAAGCTACTTTTTACTACGTCCATCATAACAAACATTTATTTTATTAGCTTTTCTTTTTTAATGCTTAATGACTTTAATTTAAATTTGTTTGTAAAGCACTTTGAATTGCCTTGCGTTGAAAAGTGCTACATAAATAAACTTGCCTTGCCTTATCACTTATTTTTTCCAATTATATATATTTGTTTATATATTTATGTACGAACCAATAGACCCAGGCAAGTGTGAAAACCTCGTTGTGAATTAACCATGTCATGATTCTGATGCTCACTAAAATGCTATCGTTTTTGTTGTTTGTTTTGTTGACAGAAGTCTGAACAACATCACATGTAAACAAATGTATTTTCGTTACCTGGTAGAAGAGTGTAGAAAGTATTTAAATGCGTTGTGTTACCTGCTGTGGTCTTTGGCTTGCTGTCCAGGTTGCTGACGTTGGTCCCGGTGGAGGCCGTCCTCTTGCTCTTGTTGACGGCGTTGTTCGATGCAGGAGCTCCTCCCGCCATCGCTGCTAAAAGGTCATCGTTGCTTTTCACCTGAAACACGTTTTTAAAATATCGACAAATTCACTTACAGACAGAAATGAAGCTGGAGCGATCGTTATTCTCTTACCGTCACTTCGGTCAAACAGTCACTTACACTTAAAAGAGCATGTATAACAATGTGAACGATTGAAATGTAATACTTATAATGGGTTAATTAATACCAAAGACTAGTATTAAAGTTTTTATTTAAACATTTAAAATATTTATCTGTAGATTTTTTTGTTTGTTTTTTTACAATGTAATGATTTCATTTTGATTTATAATGAAAATAATAAAACAGTTTTAATCCTTTCAAATATAAACGTCCTGCTTTTTCTCCGTTATATGAAATCAAAGCTAAGAAGTCTACATTGTTCTGACGTTGTCGATACCAACATCAGAGACTTTGAGTCAGCAGACTAGAACCACCCAGTAAGGCTGTCCATCACCTGCGACCCAAAGCATGTTCTGAACCGCTACCATCTAATGGGATACAGGGTCCCGCGATTCAATAAAGTCAGACTGAAGCGTCCTCAGTCGACCTCTCGGTAAACACTGCCGTTATATTCATGTTTGTTTTCCATGTGTCTTGATGTGTGTCTGTTGATGTGACGCAGGGAGCTGCTGGGACGCAAGGAGCATGTCAGACGTGGTAAAAGATGCTACATTGAGTTGAGAGCTGCAGCCCTCCGTGTGCCGCCGACCAGTTGATCCTGTGCGGGCTCTTACCTTGGACAGCGGTGCAGCGCTGCTCTTGGCTGCAGGCTTCCCGGTGCCGGTGTTTCCCTCCGCCTTCCCTCGCTCCCCGCTGGCTTTACTCACCGCGGGCCGCACCGACTTCTTCATGCTGCGCCCTGGGCTGCGGAAACATCTACGATCTGTGCACAGAGAGGAAGTGTGTCAGCGCTCAGAGGGACGGATCCACTTCTTCCACGAAGGAGGAATTCTTTCCACGAGGTTATTCCCTTGACTCTAGAAAACACGGAGACCACAAAGAACAGCTTTGCAGCGTTTGTGGATATTGTGTTTTTTCCTTTGTCTGTTTCAAGATATTTGGTGTTGAGAAATCATTCTGATTTTCCTCCTGATCCCTACAGGTATCAATTCACCACCTCTGAAGAGTCCAATCAGGGTTTATTTTCAGAGAAAGCAGAGTTTGAAGCAGCCTGCGGGTCCCTTCCCTTTTCCGTCATTGAATAAACCAAAGACCCCGATTAAGGGACATCTTTTATGGATATTCTGTATTATATTCAACAAAGGATTCTATGAATATAAAACACTTTCAAAACAAACTAATATGTAATTTAAATCGTTTGTTTGGTAAATGGACTGTACTTATATAGCGCTTTATCCAGTCGAGACCCCTCAAAGCGCTTTACATACGTGTCGTTCACCCATTCACACTGAGCAGTGTATGTTAGGACATGCACTAACATACATACACATTCACACACCGTTGGCCATCGGGAGCAACTCAGGGTTAAGTATCTTGCTCAAGGATACATCGACATGTTGACTGCATGGGCTGGGATCGAACCCACACCCTTCTGGTTGAAAGACGGCCGCACTCCCTCGCAGCCACAGTCGCCCTGACCTTGTTTATGTCCCTCACTTCCGTTTCACTTCTCATGCACTGATTCTCTAAGCTGAACAGCCAATCAGAGTGATTTCTTTGACCCGACAGCCTACCGATTCGACACAGAGGCCAAAAAGGTGTCGTCACGGCCGAAAAGACACGGCGGTGCGGGGGACACCAATCTGAGTAGGGCGACAGGACGCTCATCGTCGGCCAGACATCTATCGACGGCCCAAAATCGTCTCGGTGTGTCCGGGGCTTTACGAGACTAAATTGAAATCAAGACACCATTATAATTGACCTTTGTCCAGCACTAGTTTGATCTGATTCGTTCCCGTTTCCAGACCATCTTCTGTACTACTTTCAATAATGGTATAGATGTTAGAGTTTAAAGATGTTGCTAATTTATATTGATATCATTATACATGCAATTTAAATCATTTTAGCTTCAATGCAGTTACACATGGTAGCTATGGAAACAACCGTAGGAGATGATAAGGGAACCTATAGTAGAGCAGAGACTGAAATAGAGGCTTTAAAAAGGCTAAATCATCTCTCCACTAGATGGCGTTAAAGTGTTCGTGACGGTTCACAGAACAACTTGCCAACGATAACAAAGATAAAGCTTTTTGAATCTGATGTCTTCCGAGTGGGTGGCTCCTCTCCTCAGCGCAGACACAAATGGGCAAGACGGAGTTATTTTGGACTGTTTGTAGAGAAATCAGCAGCGCCAAAAAAGGAAAAGTGGATTCCTTCACAGATCAAAGTGAAAGCTCAAACCAACACAACCTAATGCGGTCAGATTTCGTGACGCACATATGCGTGTGATCATCTTTCACTGCAAATAAACCATTTAGTGCCACTCCGGCGCACAACAACAGGTTCTCTGTTGAAAGGAGAGTTGCTTTTATCCGTTTGGCAGATTCATAACGGGAGATTCTGGGTCGGGGAAAGATTTGATCTTCAAAAATCGATTCTTTAACAACTTATTTACTACATAAGCTTAACATTGCTTCGGATGGACAGTCATCTGCACAGCATGTCAAAGCTGGGTCAACCATTACAATGAGCACCAACAACAAGGTTTTGTTAACAATATAATGTTTCAAATTAGCAAGTTTGTGAAAATAAAAAAGTAACTGAGCTAAGTTCACATCTTACTCTTTGGATCAAGCAACGTCAAAATATGTGTTTATAACTTGAAGTAGTTCGTCTTAATGGACTGAAAACAGAGAAACGCAAAGTTAATGTGCATTTATCAATATGTCTTAGTTTTGCCTTTGATTGTTTACATGGATGAATGAGTTGATAACCTTTTAAAAAACTATGAAAACTCCCTACTCTTACACACTTTGCTTTGATGCCATAACTTGATTAAGAATCGACTCAATCAGTGCGCAACAAATCAAAATATATCCTCTTCAAATTCTGTATTAGTAGTACAGTACAGCATATCGCATAGCATGTGTTTTTATATGTGAAAAGTAACTATGGTGCGAAATAAAAGGTAGTAGAGGAGAAAGTACCATATTTGCCTTCGAAATGCAGTGAAGTAAAGTACTGGATACAAGTATGTACAAATAAGATTAAAGTAACAGTTATTTTTTGACTGGTTGAGAATAAAAAGTGAGCTGAAGTTATTTTTCTGAGACAGGAAACCCCTCCCCTCTCTGTCTCCGAGTCACAGCTGTTGTTTTCCTGGGCAGACGTTTGTTGTTTTAGTATGGAAATACATATAAACAAAAATACAAGCGGTAAATGAGACTTTGAATAGAAAAACTGTGAGAAGCGTATCGTAACAGGAGCACAACTATTTAAATTATTCACTCAAAACACTTCTACGAATCCTATCTGAATAAAAACACTACAGAAATAAATCAATATGTAGGATCTGATACAGGAGGAGCAGCTAAACGTCTCCTTCCTGAAACTTCCAGATGCAACAACAAATACTCTGACAGCGTTTCCCTGCAACAAATCTTCCCTTTCAAGTCCAAGTGATTTCATATTTTCTTCTGAAGAGACGATATTTGTTTTGTTTTCTTATTCCTGTCTATTAATAATAATAATAATAATACATTTTATTTCGAGGCGCCTTTCAGGACACCCAAGGTCGCCTTACAGTGCATTTAAAAGTTAAAACAGCTAAAACAAAAACGGAACACAATTTAATCGAACCGACGAGGCAATACAGCGTAAAAGCACAGGCAGGACAAGAGTGACGGAGTGAGAGGGGGGATCTGTGATAGCAGCTTGAATGTGTTTTAGAGCGAGGAGGCCAGTTTAAACAGGTGGGTTTTGAATGTCGTGATGGAGTCAGACGGTTTGATGTGTGGAGGCAGAGAGTTCCAGAGCCTGGGCGCGGTGCAGCTAAATGCCCTGGCTCCCACGGTGCTAAGGCGGGAGGTGGGGACAGTCAGGAGTCCGGCTGAGGATGAGCGCAGGGAGCGGGAGGGGGTGTATTCCTGGAGGAGGTTTGAGAGATAGGTGGGGGTGAGGTTGTTGAGGGCTTTGTATGTAAGCAGAACGTTTTTGTAGTCAATCCGGTGCTGAACAGGGAGCCAGTGAAGTTGGATGAGGTGATGTGGTCAGACGATTTGGTACAGGTAATGATCCGGGCAGCCGAGTTTTGAATGATTTGGCCTATTGGCCTGCAGTGTCGTAGATGCTGAGAAACGTTAAGCTACATGCAATTCATATGAGCTGTGGCTCAGTGGGTAGAGTGCTGGACTTTGAATCAGGGGGTAGCAAGTTCGAGTCCCGCTGCAGTCAGCATGTCGTTGGCAAGACACTTCACCCCAAATTGCTCCTGTGGGGATTGTCCACACTACAGAATGTATGCAAGTCACTTTGGATAAAAGCGTCTAACAAATGACATGTAATGTAATATGAGTAAATCACAAATAGCCCCAGCCCCAAAAGAGGGGAGGGCCTAATTTACAGAATGCATTTAAACAGTTAAATTACCTCTTAAGACTTTGTACGAACCCTGTTTTGTTTAGCTGATATTGTCTTGTGTCTGACCTATACACCAATATGTTGGCCGCTGATCTGAAATTAAAGAAATTATGTGAAAGAAGCTATTAATTATCGACTGGGAAGCTTTTGTTGTCTTTGAGTCGGCCAGCTCTTGAACAGTTCTGAAGTGCATTTATTTTTAAGTGTTTTAATCTACAAGACTGTAGTATTTTTGACTTTTTGGACTATTTATTTTAACTATCCAGAATATTTTATATTGTTTGGTTAATATTTGATATAATATTTTTCATTTTATTTGTAATTGTTCATTCTCTTTTCCAGTTTAAGTATTTGAAGTATTGAATTTGAATGTCTAAACACACCTGTGCTTCTGTGACGAAATCATTTCCCAAATTGGGATCAATTAAGTATCTATCTATATCTATCCATCCATCTATCCAAACATTTATCTATCCATTAGGGGTGTAACGGTTCACAAACATTTCGGTTCGGTACGTACCTCGGTTTTTTGGTCACGGTTCGGTACAGCAGAATTTTTTTTCACAAAACAAAAACACATATCTTTTTTTTTAATTATTATTAAACTGTGAATAATGTATTCACTCAAATAAATACAAAATATAATAAAATAAACATTAAGGTGCAGCATTTCGATGAACTGAAATCATCTGTATTTGAACTGTACTGTACTAGCACCTAAGCAGCCAGTTTGACATTAGGACTTGCTTGTCATTGTATTTTCATGTTTTTTTTAAAGAAAGATGAACTTGTCCACATTGCTTGCCGAAAGGGCAGGGCTGAAGTCGAATAGTCCGTTTAGCTTAGGAACCTTCCTAAAGGAGTGAAATGACCCGGAAGTCCCTCAGTGGCAGCCATGATAAGTGCCGTTCGAATTCTCTAGAATGATGAGAATGATAGGAAAGGAGGTTTCAAACTTCCTTTATAACCTCCTTTAGCTTAGGAACCACTGGACCTCCCTACCCGAAAGGAGAGGAGAAAATGCTGCCCCACAATGCCTTGCAGCCGCAGCATGTGCCGTCACTCAACAGTCGGCCGTTCACGGAAACAACCGATTTATGACCGAGAAATAATATCATGAAAGTTACGGTGCTTATTAAGCATTTTAAAACATAGGTGGTAAGTTGCCAACGTGCTTTGTTTTGAACATTCATCAGTATTATAATCAAAAGAGAAATATGAACGTTAGTTTTTCACTGAAATGATCAAATAAAGTCAACATTTCAGTCTTTACTGAGCTGTGTGGGGTTTGTTAAACTTTTAAAAGATGTCTGAATGGTGATGTACACAGGGATAGATGTTAAGGACTAACGTTTTATAATAAATACATCTGTATTGATTTTAAGATCTTTAGTTCATACGATCATACGTATTGGGATCATTGGTATTAAATGTGGACCGGAGGGAGAGGGTGACGAGCATAAGTTTCACTTTCCTTTTTTATTTCAGTTCCAACTTTGGTCATGAAGAATATGTTTCTCTGTTGTCCACGTTCATAAAGCAAAGCAGCAGCATCAGAGCACGGTGCAGAGTCTCTGGATGAGTTTACAGCAGTCCCTCGTTCTTATTATACATCCATGTTGTAGTCCGCTGTATAGAAAGACTGTGGTTTCCATGGTTTCCCCACAGCAGCAGACGCACACAATGACGTCCGCTGGCGCATCATAAACACGTCGGATAGTGAAAGTGCATTCGATTCTCTAAAGTACCGCAGTCTCTTCTCCTAAGTCCTTTTGAATTCTCCTATCCACTATCCCTTAACCCCGTGACGTTTCACTCAGAGGTCAAGGAATAGACGATAGGGTTAGAACTTAGGAGCTGATTTTTAAACTATCCGACTGCAGCCCAGATCTGCTGGCACTAACAATGTCTCCTGCTGTGGAGAACACCCTCTCGCTAGGGACAGAGGTAGCAGATACAGCCAGGTAGCGCTTTGCTAACATGGCAACATAAGGATATTTGGCGTTTGTAATAGCTTTGGCTCGGTCTGAACTTGTTGCGAGTGGTGGAGGCTTAAATGCTAGCGGGAGTTGGGTTTGTACTTCAGTCTTTCTTCTTTTGGTACCAGTGATATTCACGTTCGGGTGATGCCTTTTCAAATGAGTGTGCAAGTTTGATGTATTGCCAGCCACGTAACCAATTTTAGTTGAACAATGCCAACAGCTTTGGTTCGGTCCACCTGTCTTTGTCCGTCATTCTTGTTCGTAACTGCAAAACCAAAATGTTCCCAAACCGGAGACTTCAATGACGCTGGAGGATTTTCGAGCTCAACTTTATCTGCGTTCGCCATTAATTTTCAACAGTTCCTCAAATTACTGACTACATTTGAACGCATCCCTCTGACTAGCTCTCATAGTATGCCCTCTCATCCAATGAAATGACTTACTCGCTCTATGACGCGTTGAACCCAATGTGAGCAAATTACTCTGAATGCTGCGACGCAGCACCTGAGATTACTTCCAAAAAGTTGTTCACGTTCTCAATTTTTTACGTTTAACGTTATATTCGTTCGGTACACTTCGGTACACACCTGTACCGAACCGAAGGGCCTGTACCAAATAATTTCGGTACGGTACGTGTACCATTACACCCCTACTATCTCCATCCATCCATCCATCCATCTGTGCTGGCAGTTATAAACAGCAGTCTGCTCTCAGGGAAGGTCCCTGAAAACCTGAAGCATGCAGTAGTCCAACTTCGTATTAAAAAACCCAAGTCTTGATACCCACAGTTCTGGCTAATTTTAGGCCCATTTCCAAAACGCCTCAAAAATCCTGGAGAAGATTGTCTACAGTCAAATTATGTTTTTTTTGGAAGAGAACAATATACTGGAGGTTTTCCAATCCAGTTTTAAAACTATGCACAGCACTGAAACAGCGCTTTTAAGAGTTTTGATTGACATCCTTTTATCTACTGACTCTGGGGACTGCGTTGTGCTTCTACTTATTGATCTAACTGCTGCTTTCGATACAGTCGACCATGACATCCTGATCTCTCGCTTGGAGCAGTGGGTGGGCATTGAGGGGAAAGCCCTGGAAAGGTTCAGGTCATATCTGAAGGACATAACTTTCTCTGTCAGCCTTGGTGACTCTGAGTCATCCACTGCTCCACTCATGTATGGGGTCCCACAGGGCTCAGTAGTAGGCCCCCTGATATTCTCCCTCTATTTGCTCCCTCTTGGGTCCATATTTAGAAAGCACGGCATCGCATTCCACTGCTATGCTGATTAGGGATCGATCGATATGGCTTTTTCAAGGCCGATACCGATTATTAGTAATCAAGGAGACCGATAACTGATATTTGAAACAGATATACATTTGCAGTAAAATCAGAAAATCTTGGTGCCAAAATGTAGAATAACACAACTTCTTTGAAATGCCTTTTTATGTTTAATGAACTTTTCAACATCTTAAAACTGGTTTCCTCTCTGTGACCCTGAGTAAAGTGAGTAAAGTAAATGAAGTAAAAATAAAATAAAAACTACTAAAACTTGTTCTGAACTTCTGATATTTGAGTCTCACTCATTTAGTAGTCCCAATTCAGCAGCACCAGATTGTGGTGCAGAAAGCAGAGTTGCTGCGAGGCTCCACTAGCAGCCGTCCCAGTCGTCCCAGCGCGTCCCAGTTTCTCCGCTGCGAGACGCTACCCGCCCACCCCCCCTTTGTAACTGGGAAACTGATAGAATTGGATCATAAGATTGTGGTGTTTTTGCAACTTCAGCATAGGGGATTGGGATGTTTATTGAACTTCGGCTTTCAACTGATTTACCTTCGAAACACATGTATGGCTCTGCCGCTCACTGCTGCCGCTTGCCTCTTTGTCTGCGTTCTTCGCCCCTGCCTGTAATCTGAGAAGGTCCCGCCTCTCTGGCTGGCTGCAGCCCGGAAAATCTTCAGTGTTGATTGACACTTCAGTAATAGCCTATCAGATAGCGCTGTGGGCGGGACATTGCTCGTGAACAGTGGTGACTGCAGCCAGAGAAACAGCCGCATCAGAGCCAAAGTTGTATCGGCAATTTGATAAAAAAAAAGGCAGATACCGATAATCTGTAAAAATGCGGAATATCGGCCTCGATAATCGGTCGACCCCTAATGCTGATGATAGCCAGATTTATATCCCACTAACAAAGAACGAGGGTCACTCAATTAGCCCACTGCTACAGTGTCTAGAGGACATAAAGGCCTGGATGGCGTGCAACTTCCTAAAACTAAATGAAGGAAAAACAGAAGTAATGGTTTTTGGTGGCACCAGGCATACATTCTGTATACCTGGGTTCCTTTGCTCAGTACACCAAGCCCACCATTATGAACCTTGGCATTAAAATGGACCGTGACTAAAACTTGAGTCAGATTAAATTGGTGGTAAAAACGAGCTTTTATCACCTTAGGCAGCTAGCCAAAGTAAAACCTTTTCTCTCCAGACAGCAGTTTGAGAGAGTAATCTACGCCTTTGTCACCACTCAACTGGATTACTGTAACTCTCTCTACATGGGGGTCAGTGGGTCCTCCCTCGCTCGTCTGCAGCTGGTGCAAAATGCTGCAGCAAGGCTTTTAACTGGCACACGGAAATATGACCATATTTGCACCATTTTGACGTCGCTCCAAATGCCAATACATTTCAGGATTCATTTCAAAATTCATGCGTTTACTTTTAAATCCCTAAATGGCATGACCCCACCATATCTTTCTGAGCTGCTACACCCTTACACGCCCAACCGCCCTCTCAGGTCAGCGAATAAACTGCTCCTGAATGTGCCCAGAACCAAGTCAAAACTCAGACGGGGCCGTTGCTTCTCTGCAGAGACTCCCACACTGTGGAACGATCTGCCCCTGCACATCAGACGGGCCTCCACACTGCCTGCTTTTAAATCACTTCTTAAAACCCACCTGTTCTCCTTAGCGTATTAACAACTTTTAGAGCGTTGCTTTTAAAAGTGTCTATTGTTTTTACTTGAACTTGTTTTATGGCGTGTGAGCTGTGCTGTGTGATTTTTTGTTTTGTTTATTTGACTGTACAGCACTTTGGTCTGGAGGTTTAAAGTGCTATATAAATAAAGCTGTATTGTATCCATCTATCTACATATCCATCTACTTACCTACCTACCTACCTGTCTGTCTATCCATAGGTAGATAGATATATCTATCTACCTACCTATCCATCCATCTATCTGAATGAAACAGATCTAAAGTATTTGACTCCAGGGTTAATGAATGCAATGGATCTGATGATGGCGGACCAGAGGAACAAGTGTTTCTCTACAGACGGCTGAGCAAAGACAAAGTAAAGTAAAGTCTGGGAAGAGAAGGAGTTTGGGGGGTAGCTGAGGTTACTCATTAAAACCCCTTCCCTGCTCTCATTCCTTATTCATGCCCTAACCGCGGGGGGGCACTTCCTTGCCAAAACATGAGCTTCCTGTGGTGGCGTCTCCAGTAAAAAGAGTAAAAGGCAGTGTGTGTGAACGAGGACAAGCAGGCACCAGTCTGCCAGACACACAGCAGACACTGAGTTTCATTCATTTATGAAACATATGCCTCTAGTATTAATGCACAAGTCGGGGATTCAATAAAGACACGTTTTTTATGATAAATGCCTGCAGTTAAATGGGATGTATAGAGGTCAGTAATGCAATGCTACCTCAACATGCAGACAGAAATGAAGGATTACTCAAATACTATACCATATTTTTAAGTTATTTTACATGTAATAATGCTATTTATAGCCTCTCATATATGGAGATGGTCTCTTATTCCATTTTATAGTCATCAAAAGTGAACATATTTGGGTTTTGGACAACAACAAAAAGTTCAAAGACTAGCTTGGAATTTTCTATTTTACAGACCAAACATTAATTAGTATAATAAATAATTCACATAATCATAGCTTTAAGACCCAATCTATTGCACCTATTGACATAATCAACCTCTCCTTGTAGAAGAAAGGCCACTTTTAACATTTGTATAAGTGAAGAGGATGTCTTTAAATGTCTTGGTTTGTCAGTACGAAGACATTTAATTGAATAAGAATTTAAACATAGAAAAATCGAATATTTCTGACATTTTTGCATACAAGTGTTCATATATAAAATCAAATAAAAAGTGTTTTAATGATTTCCGATGATCAACATAGTTTTTAAAGAAGAAAAATGTCCTTATTGCAAACGCTGAAAACATCCAAGGATTCCTGATAAGTTATTCTTGTTTAAATAGATCTCAAATACTTAATAAACAAGACAGATATTTTAAAAAGTCAACACAATTCTCAGATATTTCAGGCTTTTCTCTATTGGTTTATTTCTGCTTGGTGTATAACAAGTCAGAAAATAGTGAACTTCTCCATCCCAGTTTCTCAGAACCCAAGGTGATGACGTGGTTAAAGTGAGCTTGGTTATCAAAAACAACATATTTTCTTTCCCACTTGTTTGGGGTGAAGTGTCTCAGGGACAGAACGACATGCTGACTGCAGTGGGGTTTGAACCTGTGACCCCCTGATCACAACACCAAGGCTCTATCCACTGCGCCACACGCCTCCCTAGACTCTGGTTGTTGTCTTACCCTAAACAGTTTGTTTCTTAAAGTATTTTCCCCAAAAATAAAGCAATAATTGGCCAAACATCTCATGAGTCCTATCTGAAGACCTGGATATTGATTTAGAGAGTGGGCTGAGACATATTGCTCTTTCCAAGCTCTTCCAGGAAAGTTAGGAAACATCTGTACTCACTTCTTCTTTAGAAAAAAAGACTGGAGAGAGAGGGGATTTATGAAGATACCGTGGATAGTAACATAGTACATTTACTCAAGTACTGTACTTAAGGACGACTTTAGGGTACTTGTACTTTAATTGAGTATTTTTATGTTATGCTACTTTGTACTTCTACTCCACTATAAGCCAGTATGGTACCTTTTACTCCTCTACATGTATTTGACAAACACAACAGTTACTTGACAGGCAGATAATAAGCTGAAACAAAGTATACATAAACTGATAACTTAATACTAATAAACTAATACTTTTTAATTTACAAAGTAGTTAAGTCGAGCTCTACCTTTACCAGCTTTAATAAACACATTAATGCAGTACATTTTGAAAGGGCATATATACTTTTGTACTTTTACTTGAGTAACCTTTTAAATACATTACTTTTACTTGTAACATAGTATTCCTCCACTCTGGTACTTTTACCCAAGTACATGATGGGAGTACTTTTCCCACCTCTGCTTTTGGTATGTTAAATATATGTACATGCCAATACTGTTGTACTTCTACTAAAGTAAGATTTAAGATGCAGGGCTTACACTCTGGTATTCTTAATTAAGTTAAATATCTACTTGTTCCACCTCTGTGTGAGATATGCCACTGACAAGCTGCACCATCAGCCCATTGTTGACTTTTCTCAGGGGGCAAATTTACATTGTTCCAGGCTACACCTATATTAGCATCAGCCTTGCTAACGTTAGCAGTTACAGTTTGTCATTAAAACACACAAACACATACTTTAAGAAACAAACTGTTTAGGGTAAGACAACAACCAGAGTCTAGGGAGTTGAGACATGTCTGTTTTAATACGGCAAGAGACCAAATAGATACTTTAAACCATGGTAAAACTAAAGGAGATAACCTCAGCTAGCTGTTAGCTTTAAGGTCAGGCATGCAGGGAATTTCAGTAATTGCACTTCCTGTTTGAACGTGCGCTTTTCAAAACAAAAGCACCGATCTCGACACGTAGGCACAACCTTTCAAAAACGTTCCCTTCAACTCTAATAATTAGAAAAAACTCCCAAAGAATGAGAAAATGTACACAAAATATGAAAAAACACTTATTAGAGATAGAGAAAAAGTTAATATAGATGTGTTTTACGCAATTTATGTATCTTTTGCAGCACATATTTAGAAAAATGTTATCGCAAGTGAGTTCCAATTATCCAATGCAATTAGGGAAATGTATATATAAGTATACATCTATGTTGTGTAAAATAACATCATATAACTTTATACTCCGTCTTGATTTTGTTTATCCTTGATTTTGTTTATCCTTCCTATAACTTACTCGACTGCTCCTTTGACTCTTAAGCTTCAGGTGTAAATTAGGTGAAAAACATACCTCCAGTTTTCAAAGCTACACAAATGCAATAAAGGAAATGTGAATAAATGTATAACACTTTGTTGTGTTTTGTTTATTTTCAAATGTGTCTTGCTTTTGTTTATCTTCCCCAAC
Source organism: Champsocephalus esox (assembly GCA_036324585.1). NCBI lineage: Eukaryota > Metazoa > Chordata > Actinopteri > Perciformes > Channichthyidae > Champsocephalus > Champsocephalus esox. Next base: position 42,963,077 of record CM070487.1, read on the forward strand.
TTGTCCCTCTGCATCTTTGACTCTTAAGCTTCTGTAAGGTGCAAATGGGTTGGACAACATACCTCCAGTTTACAGAGTTAAAAGCTTTAAAAACTTAGCCTTACCAACATTATTTTCAAAAATAAAACTTAAGCTTATCTTTGAAAGATCTAAAATTAGAAATGTATCACATATTTAAAACCATTGCTGAGAATAATAAAGAGATTTGTGAAAAAAATGACAGTAAAAAAGCTGTTATTAAGGCAATTCATTAAATATGAATTGCCTAGAAGAGAGACAGAAGGCCAATACATCAAAATATATGATAAACACCGAGTTATTTTGACACAGATTAAATAATAAATGTCTAAACGTCAACATAGACATTTATTTTGAAATGTTACGTACATTACGTCAACTGATTTTTCCACCTTGACAGTTGACCAACAATCTAATGTAATGGTTAAAAACAAAGCATACCAAGCAATTTAAAACAAACACATATACAAACCGAGTCTTTGTAGTTAAAATCCCTTTAAAGTAGCTTTTTCCGTTTTCTTTTTCACTCATTAAATCCCCCACAGCTGTCAGAAACAAATGGCAAAGCTAATGCTAATGCTAGGCTAACAATGTTAGCATAGCCGGCTAAAAGAAAAAGGCAAGTGTCAGTTAAGCAGATAAAACGCTCATACCTGATGTTTCTCCTTGTTTCTGCTGTTTGATACTTTGATAAATGTCCAGAGATTATTCCTGGTTGTGTCTGGTATTTATAGTGAGTTCACAGCAGCAGCGGATCTCTCTGCTGGCAGCAGCCGGATCCTCGGCCCCCTCCTCCGGTTGCATCAGCATCTCCCACCACCCTCTTTAACAGGGAGGTGGGAGAAACACATATTAAATACTCCTGAGTATTAGGACTCAAGTATTTACTCAAGTAATGCGCTCTATAATTTAAGTGTGAGGTACTCTAGCAGTGTTGGAAAGAAACTAAGTAACCGTACTCAAGTAATGCAATTAAAAATAAATGGAGTTAATTGTGCAATGTTGAAAATAAAAGTACATTAACTCTAGTAATGCACCCACCTTCTTTAACCAACTGCTTTCACAGGGAGACACTTCACTGGCTGCAGTGCAGGAGAAACACATATTTACAAAATACTAGGTGAGGGAAAGTAACCAAGTACTCAAGTATTCACTCATCTCCATTATTTAAATGTGAGGTAGCAGTGTTGTAAATAAACTAATTGACTTTTACTCAAGTATGCACATGTAAGGTAATGTCCAGTAATGCACACCACCCTCTTTAACAGGGTAGACTTCACTGGCTGCAGGAGAACACATATACAAAATACTTCTGAGCAGTGAGGAAAAGTAATTAAGTACTCAAGTACTATTCACACAAGTAATGCACTCCATTATGTAGTACTCTAGCAGTATTGGAAAGTATCGAAGTAACTTTACACAAGTAATGCGATTACGAACAGATTTGAGGTACTTTTGCTTGAGCAGTGTTGGAAAGTAACTAGTACTCAAGTATGTACTTAAGAAATGCAATATATTCTTGAAATGTGAGGTTATTGAGCAGTGTTGGAAAGACTCAAGTCATGTACTTGCACACACAGGTATTCATGTGAGTATAATTGTACTCTTCTTGAGTATGTCCATGTTATGCTACTGAATACTTCTACACGACTAGAATTTGAAAGCAAATATTGTGCTTCTTCAACCGCTTGTATTGTAATTGTATCAGCAACTAAACATCAACAGAATAATTGTGCACTGACTGTATTTTCACCAATAATAATAATGTACAAAGAATGAAATATTGCAAGAATAATGTTACCAAGTATTTATTTACACAATCATACATACAAGAAGTCTCATCCTAAGAATCACTAACAGTTATTGCTTTTTATTTTACATAAGCCTTTAGGGATAAGGATTGTGCCAGCAAGTGTTTCGATACTTGCAGTGATTGGGAAAAAACCATATTAAAGCAAGAACACAGTGTATTTTCAGTAACACTATAGGTACATGGACGATAACCCTATGCCAGGAGACTTGAATATGAGTGAATAACTGTGCCTTAAATCGGTCCTAAGAGGAAACATTTGGTATTTAAAATCCAGGTGATTTTATTCCTACAGCAGTGTGGTTTTGTCCTTTTAAAGGTGGACGACAGAGAAGGAATGCAGCAGGAAGCAGCACATATACAGAATTAATTAAAGAGGCCCTATCATCTACTGTGTCATGTCTTGTGGAGCGGTAGCCAATAAATGTGTGAGTCTTACATAGTGATGTTACTAAGTAAACAAGGACGTCAAATGGAGGCGTTACAGGGATGTATGCCTTTGCTGACCATTTACATGCACAAAAACCTGTATAATAAACGACAGGAATGAAGAAGAAAAAAAGCACAATAGGGCCTCTTTAAAATCAGACATCAAACATGGAACAACATATTAAACATACAGACAAAAACATTTGAAATACAAATTATACACAGCACAGCATTCATTACATATCCTGGAATGATTAGCCTATTTCTTCTCTGTACCACGTCCATATAAAGCCCTCATATCGACACACAACACCACCACCAGAAGCAGCTGCAAACTGAATAAGGTCACTATACAAATCGTATACCTGCACACTTTAAAAGCTAAGGTCAACATGCCTGCACGTTGCTTTGTGTAACTACAGTTTTCAGTCTCGTATTTTTAAAAAAAACTGTACAAAATGAAGGTAAACATTTAGGGTAATGTTTGGTCATCAGCAGGGGACACATTGGCACAGGTGAGCTTTATATATCAGAAATCAATCTTAATACAGCAGAAATCCCTCCTCTGTGAATATGGAGCTAATGTGCACAGTGGAACAGAACAGCAAATCATTTTAAATTAAAAAAGGGATGATATCTTGTTGTCCTATATCTTCTTCTGACAGCAGGCTGTGGTGATTATGGCTGTTTCCAGTTTAATGTGTTGCTGAGTCCACCTAGTGGCCACATGAAGCAGTAACACAGCAGCGTCCGCCTCATTAATCCTCAGATATTCAGCCTGTGCACAGAATAATCCGTGCACCATGTTCCCGTTATACTTCAGTGGTGAAGAGGAGGCTTTGACGCTTGCTGTCGGGGGTTGGGATGCCCTCCAGCTGAAGGAAGTAGAGGAGGACTTGAACCTGGGGACACAGAACAGGAGATCAGAGCCTACAAAAGTGAAAAATGTCCCTGTGTAACTTATCAATAGAGAGCTGCATGTATGAGTCCACTTGGAAATAAGTCAGCATTTATAGCTCTGCTGGTTAACTTTTTCACCTTTAAAATATCTTAAGTGCAAACCTTAGTAGATAAGAAATGTATTGATACCAGAGGAACAATTCTGATATAGTGATAGGTAAAATGACACAGGATAAGAAAGTGGATACAAATAGAAATAACATAACAAAGCTTTATATTCACCTTTCAGTTATTACAAAGGGTGTTTGCACATATAGTATGGTGTGTATCATTGTACTAGACTATACAAAATATATAATGTATGAATACATATAATTGCAGAGGATACAGAAATTCCACATTTTACAATGATATCTATTGTTCTGAATCTCTATCTTTTTCTGCCTCTATTTTCCCTCAAGTTCAAACCCTCTAACTCAACCTGAGTTTTGATATAGTCATGTTAAGACTAGGAACATCTTCTAAAGGGTTGTGTTAAGCTAGGTGCTTTTGTTTTGAAAAGCCTACGTCCACACAGGTACAATAACTGAAATTCCCTGGATGCCTGACTTTACGGCTAATAGCTAGCTGAGGTTTTCCCCCTGTAATCATCTGGAAGTGTTTTTGGGTGCCTGAAATAAGGTCTGTGGTTAACACAAGCTGAAGAGATTTAAAAGTTTTGTTCTACAACATAAAATACGTCACCCACTGGTGGATTTAAAAACGTCAATTGCTATCAAGTGTCTAAATGAGACGACTAAACATCATCACGCCCAACATTAGCCGCCTTTAGCTTAGCGGTGGTGATGTGAAGTCATGTGACCGTGCTGTAGTTCCTTTATAGCCCAACATTAGCCACCTTTAGCTTAGCGGTGGTGACGTGAAGTCATGTGACCGTGCTGTAGTTCCTTTATAGCACAACATTAGCCACCTTTAGCTTAGCGGTGGTGACGTGAAGTCATGTGACCGTGCTGTAGTTCCTTTATAGCCCAACATTAGCCTCCTTTAGCTTAGCGGTGGTGACGTGAAGTCATGTGACCGTGCTGTAGTTCCTTTATAGCACAACATTAGCCGCCTTTAGCTTAGCAGTGGTGACGTGAAGTCATGTGACCGTGCTGTAGTTCCTTTATAGCCCAACATTAGCCGCCTTTAGCTTAGCGGTGGTGACGTGAAGTCATGTGACCGTGCTGTAGTTCCTTTATAGCCCAACATTAGCCTCCTTTAGCTTAGCGGTGGTAACGTGAAGTCATGTGACCGTGCTGTAGTTCCTTTATAGCACAACATTAGCCACCTTTAGCTTAGCGGTGGTAACGTGAAGTCATGTGACCGTGCTGTAGTTCCTTTATAGCCTATGACTATAGCTTTTGACTTGAAAAATCATAACTTGGTGTTAATATGTGGAGATTATCCTGCTGAACTAAACGTGTAAGCATCATAAGCGTTTGTTTGACACAGAGATTATTTTCTGAAATAACCATTGGCTTTTTATCGAGGGAACAAGGGAGATGTTGCCATCAGGGTCGGCCAACAAAAATCTATCATCCCTGCATCACTCTATATTCTGTCGCATGTTGTACCTGACACATGACCTCCAGAGACCAGCTGTCGTTCATAGAGATGGGCGTGGAGCTGCTGGAGAGTTTGCTGTCTTTCTCTGACGGCCGCAGCAGAGTCGGACCAAACACGGTGGCCAGGTTGTGCAAAGACATCTTGTTGACGCCCTCGTTCTCAGTCACCCTGCAAGAACAAAGCAGAACATTGTCAATGAGTCAACAGACAGCTTGAGAGTTGAGTTTCCATCCAATCCAAACATACAAAAACTTTTATATTGGGTTTGCCATAATTTTTACATCCATAAAAGTGATATAGAACATTACTTTAGCACTTTCAGGACAATTATTGGTACAAATATGAACTTTTAACAACTAATAGCGTCATATTTATGTTGTATTGTAAATATGTAAAGACAATAAATCATAATTTGCCTATTAGCTGTCAATTAATGATGCTTTTAAGTTTCCTTTGATCGCTAGGCTAGCATGTGTGACAATGACCCTAAATAGCCATTACAAATTTACATGTACCAATTACTGAAAAATGGGTAACATGCTTACCAAACAACTAAACAAAATCAGACAAATACAAGACAGAGGTGTATTACAATAAAAACAGTTGATTTGTGGAATAATTTTGAAAAGGAAATGAATGTGCAATATGAGAAATATAACCATATATTACCGCTTGAGGTGGTCGAGCAGGAAGAGGAAGGTCACCAGGTTGGCCTCCGGTAGAGACAGCAGCAGGTTCAGCATGCAGCTCTCTTTCGCCTCCCTGTCAGACAGCGCTGAGGGACAAAAACACACGAGTCAGGTCCAGACAAGTCTGTCTGACAAGTCTGACAAGTCAAATTTGAGAGTCTGGATTTAACAAGTCCCAAGTCAAGTCCCAAGTAAAGACATGCAAGTCCGACAACCAAAAGTCTAAGCAGTCAAGTGTCAAGTCAAGCCTGACAAGCCAAAACCAACCAATCTCAAGTCAAGTTCCAAGTCAAGACAGGGAAGTCCCGAAACCAAATGCCAATTAAAGTCTTCACCAGTCGAGACTAGAGTCAAAAGTGACAAATAACTATTCAAGTCAAATTTCAAGTCAAGACTGACACATGCTAAGTCTAAGCTAACAAAGCTCAAGTCAAGTTTCAAGTAACGACCCATGTTGAAATGTATAAGTTCAAAGTCAAATTCCAAGTAGTGTCAAGTCCCAAGTCATGTTCTAAGTCAAGTCCAAAGTCAAGTCAGCAAAGTCCTGGAAACAAAGTTCAAGTCAAGTCGTTACAAATCAAAAACCCACTAATCCTCAAGCCATGATCCAAGTCAAGACTGACAAATCAAGTTCCCAGTAAAGACAGAAAAGACCAAAGTCACATTTCAAGTCAAGAATGACTCATGCTAAGTCTAAACTACCAAATCTCCAGTGAAGTTCCAAGTCAAGACCCAAATTTAAATGAATACGTTTAAAGTCAAAATCTCAAGTCAAGGCAGCAAAGTCCTGGAACCAAAGGCCAAGTCCAGTCGTTACAAATAAAAAAACGGACTAATCCTCAAGTCAAGTGCCAAGTCGAAACGTACAGGTTCAAAGTCAAGTCCCCGGTCAAGACTGATGAGTCACATTTCCTGTCCAAAGTATTGTCGAGTCCCAAGTCAAAACGTACAAGTCACGTCAACTGGATGATGATGAAGTGTTGACTGACCGATGCCTCCAGCGAAGTTTGGGTACATTTCGTCGGTGAACAGCGGCTCCGGCAGCTCTCTGAAATACAGCTTCAGCGTTCCAGCGATGGCGTTCACGTCCATCTCCCTCATCATGAGAGACACGTCTCTGTTGTCTGCGGGGAAGATGAGACAACAGTTACTAAACGAAAGGCCAGCACTCTTGAATCCTTTGAAAAATCTCTCAAAAGTCACTTATTCACTCTAGCTTTCAAACTCTTACTCACACATGGATTAGGACTATACTGTTTACTGTATGTTTTTAGTTTTCTTTGTACTGTTTCTGTTCCTGATTTTATGTAAAGCGTCTTTGAGCACCAGGAAAAGCGCTATAAAAATCCAACGTATTATTTTCATAATAAACACCACATTTGCCTACAGGTATATATATATCTCTTTTTCATTAGTATAAGTTATCAGCAGAGGTGGGAAGTAGTGGAGTGCAAATACTTCGTTACTGCACTTAAGTACATTTTTCTGCTATCAGTACTTTACTCCACTACTTCCTTTTCTGACGACTTTTTACTTTGACTTCTTACATTTTGAACACAAATACCTGTACTTTCTACTTCTCACATGTTGAACACAAATACCTGTACTTTCTACTTCTCACATGTTGAACACAAATACCTGTACTTTCTACTTCTTACATGTTGAACACAAATACCTGTACTTTCTACTTCTCACATGTTGAACACAAATACCTGTACTTTCTACTTCTCACATGTTGAACACAAATACCTGTACTTTCTACTTCTCACATTTTGAACACAAATACCTGTACTTTCTACTTCTTACATGTTGAACTCAAATACCTGTACTTTCTACTTCTTACATGTTGACCCCAAATACCTGTACTTTCTACTTCTCACATGTTGAACACAAATACCTGTACTTTCTACTTCTTACATGTTGAACACAAATACCTGTACTTTCTACTTCTCACATGTTGAACACAAATACCTGTACTTTCTACTTCTTACATGTTGAACACAAATACCTGTACTTTCTACTTCTCACATGTTGAACACAAATACCTGTACTTTCTACTTCTTACATGTTGAACACAAATACCTGTACTTTCTACTTCTCACATGTTGAACACAAATACCTGTACTTTCTACTTCTCACATGTTGAACACAAATACCTGTACTTTCTACTTCTCACATTTTGAACACAAATACCTGTACTTTCTACTTCTCACATGTTGAACACAAATACCTGTACTTTCTACTTCTCACATGTTGAACACAAATACCTGTACTTTCTACTTCTCACATGTTGAACACAAATACCTGTACTTTCTACTTCTCACATGTTGAACACAAATACCTGTACTTTCTACTTCTTTCATTTTGAACACAAATACCTGTACTTTCTACTTCTTATATTTTGAACACAAATACCTGTACTTTCTACTTCTTACATGTTGAACCCAAATACCTGTACTTTCTACTTCTTACATGTTGAACCCAAATACCTGTACTTTCTACTTCTTACATGTTGAACACAAATACCTGTACTTTCTACTTCTTACATGTTGAACACAAATACCTGTACTTTCTACTTCTTACATGTTGAACTCAAATACCTGTACTTTCTACTTCTCACATGTTGAACCCAAATACCTGTACTTTCTACTTCTCACATGTTGAACCCAAATACCTGTACTTTCTACTTCTCACATGTTGAACTCAAATACCTGTACTTTCTACTTCTTACATGTTGAACACAAATACCTGTACTTTCTACTTCTTACATGTTGAACTCAAATACCTGTACTTTCTACTTCTCACATGTTGAACTCAAATACCTGTACTTTCTACTTCTTACATGTTGAACTCAAATACCTGTACTTTCTACTTCTCTCATGTTGAACCCAAATACCTGTACTTTCTACTTCTTACATGTTGAACTCAAATACCTGTACTTTCTACTTCTCACATGTTGAACTCAAATACCTGTACTTTCTACTTCTTACATGTTGAACACAAATACCTGTACTTTCTACTTCTCACATGTTGAACACAAATACCGTACTTTCTACTTCTTACATTTTGAACACAAATACCTGTACTTTCTACTTCTCACATGTTGAACACAAATACCTGTACTTTCTACTTCTCACATGTTGAACACAAATACCTGTACTTTCTACTTCTTACATTTTGAACACAAATACCTGTACTTTCTACTTCTCACATGTTGAACACAAATACCTGTACTTTCTACTTCTTACATGTTGAACACAAATACCTGTACTTTCTACTTCTTACATTTTGAACACAAATACCTGTACTTTCTACTTCTCACATGTTGAACACAAATACCTGTACTTTCTACTTCTTACATATTGAACACAAATACTTGTACTTTCTACTTCTTACATGTTGAACTCAAATACCTGTACTTTCTACTTCTTTCATTTTGAACACAAATACCTGTACTTTCTACTTCTTTCATTTTGAACACAAATACCTGTACTTTCTACTTCTTATATTTTGAACACAAATACCTGTACTTTCTACTTCTTACATGTTGAACCCAAATACCTGTACTTTCTACTTCTTACATGTTGAACACAAATACCTGTACTTTCTACTTCTTTCATGTTGAACACAAATACCTGTACTTTCTACTTCTTACATGTTGAACACAAATACCTGTACTTTCTACTTCTTACATGTTGAACTCAAATACATGTACTTTCTACTTCTCACATGTTGAACACAAATACCTGTACTTTCTACTTCTTACATGTTGAACTCAAATACCTGTACTTTCTACTTCTTACATGTTGAACACAAATACCTGTACTTTCTACTTCTCACATGTTGAACACAAATACCTGTACTTTCTACTTCTTACATGTTGAACACAAATACCTGTACTTTCTACTTCTCACATGTTGAACACAAATACCTGTACTTTCTACTTCTTACATGTTGAACACAAATACCTGTACTTTCTACTTCTCACATGTTGAACACAAATACCTGTACTTTCTACTTCTCACATTTTGAACACAAATACCTGTACTTTCTACTTCTCACATGTTGAACACAAATACCTGTACTTTCTACTTCTCACATGTTGAACACAAATACCTGTACTTTCTACTTCTCACATGTTGAACACAAATACCTGTACTTTCTACTTCTTACATTTTGAACACAAATACCTGTACTTTCTACTTCTCACATGTTGAACACAAATACCTGTACTTTCTACTTCTCACATGTTGAACACAAATACCTGTACTTTCTACTTCTTACATGTTGAACACAAATACCTGTACTTTCTACTTCTTACATGTTGAACTCAAATACCTGTACTTTCTACTTCTTTCATTTTGAACACAAATACCTGTACTTTCTACTTCTTTCATTTTGAACACAAATACCTGTACTTTCTACTTCTTATATTTTGAACACAAATACCTGTACTTTCTACTTCTTACATGTTGAACCCAAATACCTGTACTTTCTACTTCTTACATGTTGAACACACATACCTGTACTTTCTACTTCTTACATGTTGAACACAAATACCTGTACTTTCTACTTCTTACATGTTGAACACAAATACCTGTACTTTCTACTTCTTACATGTTGAACTCAAATACATGTACTTTCTACTTCTCACATGTTGAACACAAATACCTGTACTTTCTACTTCTTACATGTTGAACTCAAATACCTGTACTTTCTACTTCTTACATGTTGAACACAAATACCTGTACTTTCTACTTCTCACATGTTGAACACAAATACCTGTACTTTCTACTTCTTACATGTTGAACACAAATACCTGTACTTTCTACTTCTCACATGTTGAACACAAATACCTGTACTTTCTACTTCCTACATGTTGAACACAAATACCTGTACTTTCTACTTCTCACATGTTGAACACAAATACCTGTACTTTCTACTTCTTACATTTTGAACACAAATACCTGTACTTTCTACTTCTCACATGTTGAACACAAATACCTGTACTTTCTACTTCTCACATGTTGAACACAAATACCTGTACTTTCTACTTCTTACATTTTGAACACAAATACCTGTACTTTCTACTTCTCACATGTTGAACACAAATACCTGTACTTTCTACTTCTCACATGTTGAACACAAATACCTGTACTTTCTACTTCTTACATTTTGAACACAAATACCTGTACTTTCTACTTCTCACATGTTGAACACAAATACCTGTACTTTCTACTTCTTACATGTTGAACACAAATACCTGTACTTTCTACTTCTTACATGTTGAACTCAAATACCTGTACTTTCTACTTCTTTCATTTTGAACACAAATACCTGTACTTTCTACTTCTTTCATTTTGAACACAAATACCTGTACTTTCTACTTCTTATATTTTGAACACAAATACCTGTACTTTCTACTTCTTACATGTTGAACCCAAATACCTGTACTTTCTACTTCTTACATGTTGAACACAAATACCTGTACTTTCTACTTCTTACATGTTGAACACAAATACCTGTACTTTCTACTTCTTACATGTTGAACACAAATACCTGTACTTTCTACTTCTTACATGTTGAACTCAAATACATGTACTTTCTACTTCTCACATGTTGAACCCAAATACCTGTACTTTCTACTTCTCACATGTTGAACTCAAATACCTGTACTTTCTACTTCTTACATGTTGAACTCAAATACCTGTACTTTCTACTTCTCACATGTTGAACTCAAATACCTGTACTTTCTACTTCTCTTATGTTGAACCCAAATACCTGTACTTTCTACTTCTTACATGTTGAACTCAAATACCTGTACTTTCTACTTCTCACATGTTGAACTCAAATACCTGTACTTTCTACTTCTCTCATGTTGAACCCAAATACCTGTACTTTCTACTTCTTACATGTTGAACTCAAATACCTGTACTTTCTACTTCTCACATGTTGAACTCAAATACCTGTACTTTCTACTTCTCTCATGTTGAACCCAAATACCTGTACTTTCTACTTCTTACATGTTGAACTCAAATACCTGTACTTTCTACTTCTCACATGTTGAACTCAAATACCTGTACTTTCTACTTCTCTCATGTTGAACCCAAATACCTGTACTTTCTACTTCTCACATGTTGAACCCAAATACCTGTACTTTCTACTTCTTACATGTTGAACACAAATACCTGTACTTTCTACTTCTCACATGTTGAACTCAAATACCTGTACTTTCTACTTCTCACATGTTGAACTCAAATACCTGTACTTTCTACTTCTTACATGTTGAACACAAATACCTGTACTTTCTACTTCTTACATGTTGAACTCAAATACCTGTACTTTCTACTTCTCACATGTTGAACTCAAATACCTGTACTTTCTACTTCTCTCATGTTGAACCCAAATACCTGTACTTTCTACTTCTTACATGTTGAACCCAAATACCTGTACTTTCTACTTCTTACATGTTGAACCCAAATACCTGTACTTTCTACTTCTCTCATTTCCCAAACAGCTGGTTCCTTTAGTCTGAATGTGTGTTTGGTGCGTGATCATTATTCTTTAGAGTCATTGCATGCCTATTGGTTGGAACACGATCCGTGTATCCATCACTTCCTGGTCTTCTCTTAAGAAGAGGGACCAATGGAAATGTTGTCATGTTGCCGTTGTTCAGCATGGAAACATTCATTAGCTAACAATGACATTATTGTTCTATTAATATAAAGGGAGGTCAGGTACTCTTTAAAGCAGCTGCTAGTTAGGTACTTAGCTAGGTACTTTTTACTTAAGTACATTTCAAATCCTCTTTACTTTTACTTGAGTAAAGAAGTTTAGTGAGTACTTCTACTTTTACTCGAGTATTTTTAAACACTTGTATCTATACTTCTACAGTAAAAGTACTTTTGCCATCTCTGGTTATCAGTTTGAACTCACTTGAATCAAATGCTGCCTTCAGGGCCTGGATGTCTGTTGCGACGCCAGAGACTCGGTAGATTCCCACCTCGTCCATCCCTCGCCTCTCGATCTCCTCCACACACTGCCTCACGATGAGAGGAACCTTCGAGCGCTCTCGCCTGGTGAGGAGTGACACAGAAATATGTTTTAAAAAAGGGAATAAGGGGCTTGTGATAGATTGAATATACGCCATGTATGGTGGCTTATATATATATATATATGTATAAAAGCATCCAAGAATTGTCTTCTAAATAAGAGAAACTAAGTCAACCTTCAAAATAAGAGCTATCAAGAACTGACTTCACAATAAGAGCTCCCAAGAACTGACTTCAAAATAAGAGCGATCAAGAACTGACTTCACAATAAGAGCTCCCAAGAACTGACTTCACAATAGAGCGACCAAGAACTGACTTCAAAATAAGAGCTCCCAAGAACTGACTTCAAAATAAGAGCGATCAAGAACTGACTTCACAATAAGAGCGACCAAGAACTGACTTCACAATAAGAGCGACCAAGAACTGACTTCAAAATAAGAGCTCCCAAGAACTGACTTCAAAATAAGAGCGATCAAGAACTGACTTCACAATAAGAGCTACCAAGAACTGACTTCACAATAAGAGCGACCAAGAACTGACTTCAAAATAAGAGCGACCAAGAACTGACTTCAAAATGAGAGCGATCAAGAACTGACTTCACAATAAGAGCTCCCAAGAACTGACTTCAAAATAAGAGCGACCAAGAACTGACTTCACAATAAGAGCGATCAAGAACTGACTTCAAAATAAGAGCTACCAAGAACTGACTTCACAATAAGAGCGATCAAGAACTGACTTCAAAATAAGAGCGACCAAGAACTGACTTCAAAATAAGAGCTACCAAGAACTGACTTCAAAATAAGAGCTACCAAGAACTGACTTCAAAATAAGAGCGACCAAGTACTGACTTCAAAATAAGAGCGACCAAGAACTGACTTCACAATGACAGCGTAAAGTAGAAGTAGTAAGTAGTGAATAGATGAAACAATACAAACTGAATCTCACTTAGTAACGACGTTGATCTTCACTCCGAAGACGCCGGACTGTTTTCTCGAAGGCATTCTCTTCAGACTGAACTCTCTGCTGGTGAACTTCATCGAGAGCTTCACCTCCACCTGAAGCGAGAAGAGAAACATGGAGGAACATGTCAGCTGAGAAACAGAAGCATGTGTAGCTTCTGCTCAGCAGCACACTCTACAAACAACTCTACAAACAACTCGACAAACAACTCGACAAACAATCATAAAATCAGTATATTATCATATTTGTAATGTTGTGTTCATCTAGCACTATTCAGCATTTTTACCACTTTTGCAATAAAAAATAAATACTCAAAATAGTTGAATTATTTAACACTTTAATCACAAAATTAGGCGCATAATTGCCTCTTAATGTCATCGTATTTCTTTCCCTTTACTTTCCCCTTAAGCTCCAGAAAGGCCACTGAAAACCGGAAGCCGATTTTTGTTAATTATTTGCAAAAAGGGAAACTCAGATGCTAAATGGTTTCCTTCAGCTTTCCCTGACTTTTTTCTAGCTTTCCCTTAACTATCCTTTAACTTTCCTTTAGCCTTCCTTTAGCCTTCCTTTATCTCTCCTTTATCTCTCCTTTAACATTTCCTTAGCTTTCCCTTAGCTTTCCTTTAGCCTTCCCTTAACTTTCCCTTAGTTTTCCTTGAGCTTTCCCTTAGCTTTCCCTTAGCTCTCCTTTAGCTCTCCTTAAGCGTTCCTTTAGCTTGCCTTTAACGTTCCTTTAGCTTTCCCTTAACCTGAGTTTAGTTTTCTCTTAGCTTTCCTTGAACTTTCCCTTAACCTTCCTTTATCTTTCCCTGACTTTTCTATAGCTTTCTCTTAAACTTCCTTTAGCTTTCCCTTAGCTTTAACCTAACTCACCCTCCTTTTACACGGTTGCTTTAAAAAACAAACCTTACCCCATTCATGCCGATGACCGCCCTCTGCCAGTCTTTGTTTTGCAACGTCTGAGGATCCAGCTGAAAAATGAAACAAGAGACAAATTATATTTCCAGTTTAACTAATGTCGATCCTCTTCAGACATATTGTGTCAGGTAAGGGTTTCCTGCTCCATGCCCTCCCTCAGCCTCACATACACATAAAGTCCATATGGCCGGGTGTGTCAGATCTATTTTAGTAACCGGACTAATACCAAACTGTCAGCCTGCCTTCAGAGTGATCAGGCATGAGAACCGTGATGTAGTCCGGAGATACTTTGTTTAGTGAAAATTAGGTTTCTTATGTTGTATTTTCAATAAAAAGAAATAGAGGTAGTACAACGTGGCTTTCAAAACTAAAGGAATACATCCCAACAGATATTAAACGCAGTGTATACCAGAAATAGTTTTTTGAACACTGCCAGAAAATAAGAGGAAGCAAAAACAAGATTCTCCGTATGAGACACTGGTGGATATGGTAAAAAAAAATTAAAGCAATAGATATCATAATAACACTTTGCCAGTTGATTACTGACAGTGGGACAATATGTTTTTATATTACAAGTTTTGTTAAGTTATTTGTTAAAAATCTCAAATGAGGCAATTTGTTATTAGAAATGCGCCAAATGGCATCGATACCTAAATGGAAATGTGAGCATACAAAAAAATGAACCAACAGATATCACCATGAAACTTCCCCACTTCCTTACGGACATTAACACAATAACTTTTTATATTATAAGTTTTCTTAAATGTTGTGTCTCAATATGCAAATGAGGTATAATGTAATGCTAACTTCTGGTGAATTAAGGAGAAATCGACAGACACAGATAGACAGAGTAAGTCAAATATACTCCTTAATGTGGATTTCGTATGTTTTCTCTCACTGGTCTGAAAGACGATATATCATGGAAGTCAAACAGGCTGAAGTCAGTTGCAGCATCCTTTCCAACGAGCTCCCGTGGCGCTTTACCTTGGGTCTGATCAGTCTGCTGCGGACTCTTTCCCACAGACGGGCCCCTGTGCTCTGGGTTTTCCTCGGAGTCGAGTCGACTTCTTCCTCTTGCCCAATACAAGCATCAACAACACTCTCATCCCCATTAGGAATACCCTCACTCATACTTCCTCAACTCTTAAAATGTCACTTTTGTTGAATTATAGCAAAACAAAGCGCTGTTCCTCAGATAGCACCAACCTAATTCCCTCTGATCACATCGCCTTTAACGATCTCGATGATCTTCGTTGACGCCGCTCTGCAGAATCTCTAGATATCTTCCGCTCGTCTCCACGTCTGTCCAGTGAGATGAGAACAAAGAGAGCCATGCAGGCTGCTGACCACGCTGTGTTGTTCTACTTCCCTGCTGGATTTGTGGGATTAACTCCAGAGAATCCCCTCCTACCCTCATTAACGTCGAGCGGCTGCCAATGAGAGGAGAGCCGGACGCTAATCTAAACTCAGGTAGCATGAACAGGATTAGTTAACTCTAACACCAGACTTAGTCACATCTCATATAACCCTTATATTTCCCCAAAGGCTCTTCTTTCTATGGCTGGTCATCTTTTATGTTCAGGTTTTAAGGTACTAATACAATCTCCCTCATCAGCACAGTACAGGTTCAGGGTGTCTGCAGGAATCCTGAAGTCAAATGTAAGACCTTGTAAGACCTGTTTTAAGACGCTTTCCATAAGACCTCATCGCCGCTTGGAGTTCTAACCGGTTACCTTGGCGACACACTTCACCTCACATTCACTATATACAGTATTGATTGTCCTTCCTCCTTATCTTCCAACCATTTGGACGCAGACTTGCATTTCCCCATAACGATGTTGCTTAGCAACCGGCGTGAACGGACCTTTGCGCGCTATCAAGCAGTGAGCGTGCGACGTCCTGTTCAGATGACGTCAAACCCAACGGGATGCCATCAATAAACTCCACAGAATCACACTACTCACCTACGCCACGACTACATTCAGGCAGACGGTAGAATACAACCTCTCTGGACCATTTATACACTTATTGATAACAAGCTACAAAATGTAAAACCTAATTTTGAATAGCCTTAATTTTCACTAAATTGATTTATCAACTTTTAATACTTTTTAAGACCCCGCGGACCCCCTGAGGTTATTCCATATTATTTGAGTTTAATTGAAGTACATATGTTTCTTTATGTTATTAAAGTATATCTTGGATTTTCCAGCTGTCCCATCTCTTTGTAACTAAAATATGTTGCTTTCATCCAATTCTTTATTCCAATTAATTCCAATTCTTTAAAGAAATATAGAATTGTTTTAAACAAATAATTGTTTTATTTATATATTTTAATTGATATATATTTTGTATAGAATTTCAAATATTTGAATTATATGTATTTATTTAATTTATCATTTTGTTCATATTTTAAATTAGACTTTTTAACTATTGTTATTGTTTTCCGTTTAAAATTGTATTATACATATTTTCATATTTTGTATTAATATTATTTTTATGTACATCTAATTTGCGCACATTAAAACTATTATTATACATTTTTCTAAAATTGAATTGCTTTTGTATTTCCTTAATTATTCTTCTAAAACAATGTTATGACATTTAATAGTACTAATTTCTTACTTATTCCTATTTCTTTTGCATTAGTTTTAGAATCAATATGGTTCTTATGTTTGTTTAAATAGTATTTAACATAGTCTTTTTTAAATGTCATGTTTTTAAACGTTTTATTTTCATGTGTGTTAATAACTCTTATAAACCGTCACCTGACAGTAACACTTATTTGTTGAGTCATTGTCATTCCTCGGACCCTAAGCCCCTCAAAGGTAAAGCAGTCTCCATGACGCTGATCCAAACACCAACAAAACCACAAAAGGACCAACTGACCCCACAGGTCCTGAAGGGACATCTCTGACAGGGTCTCCAGGTTTCTGACCGACTGTCCAGCAGAGAGAGGGTTTCTCTGGCTGATCAAAGAGCATCTGTCCCCCCCGTCTCCCCCTCTAACTCATGAGGAAACAACACAAACACTAATCCTCCATCAGGGGCCTCACGCTGAAGGGCCCTAAGGGAGGACTGTTTCTCCTGAGGGTCAGTGAACGCGTCACGGTCGACAGACAGTCGTTGTGACTTGTGGCTGTGAGTGAGTGAGTGAGTGTCGTTCTGATCGGTTGGGAGTGGTGTGTGTGTGTGTGTGTGTGTGTGTGTGTGTGTGTGTGTGTGTGTGTGTGTGTGTGCTTCACATGTCTCTTCTTTCCACGTATTTATTAGCATCGTTTCCAGTCATTGTAGTGAAGCTTTATGTGTGTGTGTGTGTGTGTGTGTGTGTGTGGTGTGTGTGTGTGTGTGTGTGTGTGTGTGTGTGAGTCGTTCTGATTGGTTGGGAGTTGAGATAGGTGTGTGTGTGTGTGTGTGTGAGAGTGAGAGTGAGAGTCATTCTGATTGGTTGGGAGTTGAGATAGAGGTGTGTGTGTGTGTGTGTGTGTGTGTGTGTGTGTGTGTGTGTGTGAGAGTGAGAGTGAGTGTCATTCTGATTGGTTGGGAGTTGAGATAGGTGTGTGTGTGTAGGTGTGTGTGTGTGCGTGCGTGTGTGTGTGCGTTATTAGGGAGTGACTTAGTTCTTTGTTGTGTTGGCGTGGTTACAGCCGACACGTTTGTTCATGACTTCAAAATGTGTTCTCAGTTCTGATTTTAAAGTTTGGACTCTGAGAATAAATGTAATTCTTCGTAAGTCGACCTTCGTTTTGAGCAATAACATTGACTTGATTTCTGACCTCAAATTACTGATTTGAGCAAATCATGTCCACTGTGTTTCTCCCGTTGTGTGAACCCTCTTCCGCAGGAACACGATAGGATCCATAAGAGCTCAACATTTAGTGTCAGAATATAGAACAAATATCCAGAAAGTGTTTAAAGCTATCGTACTTTTCTGTCCCGTTGATCAGGCTCGAATCAGGTGAAGTATTTGAGTCATCCTCCGCCCGTACCTTTATCTGCCCCTTGGCGATGATCCTGTCGGTGACCTCCGCCTCCTCTCTGCTCTGCCGGCTCTTGTTGCAGCACTTCTCGTAACAGAGCAGCCTCACCGTCTGAGAGCCCTCCAGCTCGATCTCAAACTCCTTCAAACGGGAGATACAAACATGTCACTGCAGGTTTCAGACCGGTGCACAAAGGACTCTCATTTGATCCACTGGACAGTTCGACTGAGCGTCCTTGGGCCTTTTGTAAATGGTAATATGCATTTAACATCTCTAGGAAACGGTCCTTTAATACTTGACCCACAACATGACAGGTTTTATATCAACGACTCGCCCCGTGTTTCCTTGAATTCTTTGTTTTTCTCACAAGATTCAAATCACAGAGAAGATACACGATGAATTTAAGCAAATGGGGGCCATGTTTCAATAACAAGTAAAACAAAACATCAAATTCTGCAGTTTAAGTCTCATGTATCCAGTCGTATTTTCACTACTCCACAAAAAATATGCATTTTCTCTTAAAACGTCTGCATTTAAAATCCGTCTGCACGAATAGTCTCAAGCTTGTGAACGCACTTCTCGTCCAAAGTGTTTAAAATAGTGCAGTTTTAGTACGAGGGTCTCAGATTGCACGGTACAATTTATTTTTATTTAAACCCTGCCCCCATGCACTTCGATTGCTCAGGAGTACTCCACCGAAAACCGGGGCCACAGATTCACTTCACACACACACACACACACACACACACACACACACACACACACACACACACACACACACACACACACACACACACACACACACACACACACACACACACACACACACACACACACACACACACACACACACACACACACACACACACACACACACACACACACACACACACACACACACACACACACACACACACACACACACACACACACACACACACACACACACACACACACACACACACACACACACACACACTTGTCTAACTTGAACCGAGCTAAGACACTCCGCTCCACCTCCCTCCCGCTGAAACGTCACGGCGGGCACAACAACAGCCGGTGTTTCTTGTGAGTGTTTCCCCGGGAAACAAAGACAATACACACATAACGCGTAACTGATTATTTTTGCGGTATTCGGCTGCCAAACAAAATCATGTACGCAGCTCGTGACGTAACTAGGAGTCTAGTGGACGGTATCAGTACTACAAGTATTTAATTTTTTGTATTAATTACGTTGTTTATAAATTAATCTGAGGGCTGCAAAAAGAGGAGGTGGCCCCATTTGCCCATCCCTGGTTTAAGGTGACCTGAGGAGAGTGCTTGATACACAGATGGTGAAGTATTCCTTGACACACAGCGGTGGATTCTGATCTCACTCCTTCACTTTCTCTCCGCCGTCTGCTCTCACCTCGTTCCAGTTGGGCTCCGTCGAGTCCCGGTAGACGCGGGTCTTGGCTTTGTTGACAAAGTATCCGAAGGAATCCACCTCCAGAGAGCAGTACAGGTCTGGTGGGGGCAAGCAGAGCCTTTAACATTAATATGTCTACGTTTTAAATAGTTATATCTTATCACTTTATTCTGCGTGTCTTATTTTGAAATGATACCAACAAAAAAAAGCATTTGCACAACAAGCAATATCCTGTAAAAATAAATATGCTGCATTCCTGAGCAGGTCAACAGGTCAATAAAAACAGCTGCAAGACTGAAGCCTGTTTGCACACCGCAGACAGAGAGGTTCCTGTGGTGTTCAATAGGCTTTAGTGCATGTAAATGGTCTGCAAAGGCTACAATCCCTGTGTCCCCCCAGACACTCCCCAAACGCCTCCTTTGGACTACTTTGTTTACTTCCACAACAAAGTGACATCACTATGCAACACTCAAGCTCCTATTGGCTAGCGCTCCAACACATTGTACGTGATAGAGATGTCCCGCCCCTTAGCCTAAGTTGTTGACCAATCACAACAGAAACGGCCAGCTAACCAATCAGAGCAGACTGGGCTCTGGTTTCCGTCAGAGGGTGAAAAGAAGTGCTGCAGCACAGGCAGTGTGAGACAAATAAAGAGCTTTTTGAACATTAAAGCATGGAGACATGTAGAGACACTACATACTGATATACACCTGAACATCAGCAGGAGAGGACTCTTTAAAGTAGAGACACTACATACTGATATACACCTGAACATCAGCAGGAGAGGACTCTTTAAAGTAGAGACACTACATACTGATATACAGCTGAACATCAGCAGGAGAGGACTCTTTAAAGTAGAGACACTACATACTGATATACACCTGAACATCAGCAGGAGAGGACTCTTTAAAGTAGAGACACTACATACTGATATACACCTGAACATCAGCAGGAGAGGACTCTTTAAAGTAGAGACACTACATACTGATATACACCTGAACATCAGCAGGAGAGGACTCTTTAAAGTAGAGACACTACATACTGATATACACCTGAACATCAGCAGGAGAGGACTCTTTAAAGTAGAGACACTACATACTGATATACACCTGAACATCAGCAGGAGAGGACTCTTTAAAGTAGAGACACTACATACTGATATACACTCTTTAAAGTAGAGACACTACACACTGATATACACCTGAACATCAGCAGGAGAGAACTCTTTAAAGTAGACGCACTACATACTGATATACACGTGCACATCAGCAGGAGAGGACTCTTTAAAGTAGAGACACTACATACTGATATACACCTGAACATCAGCAGGAGAGGACTCTTTAAAGTAGAGACACTACATACTGATATACACCTGAACATCAGCAGGAGAGGACTCTTTAAAGTAGAGACACTACATACTGATATACACCTGAACATCAGCAGGAGAGGACTCTTTAAAGTAGAGACACTACATACTGATATACACTCTTTAAAGTAGAGACACTACACACTGATATACACCTGAACATCAGCAGGAGAGAACTCTTTAAAGTAGACGCACTACATACTGATATACACCTGCACATCAGCAGGAGAGGACTCTTTAAAGTAGAGACACTACATACTGATATACACCTGAACATCAGCAGGAGAGGACTCTTTAAAGTAGAGACACTACATACTGATATACACCTGAACATCAGCAGGAGAGGACTCTTTAAAGTAGAGACACTACATACTGATATACACCTGAACATCAGCAGGAGAGGACTCTTTAAAGTAGAGACACTACATACTGATATACACTCTTTAAAGTAGAGACACTACACACTGATATACACCTGAACATCAGCAGGAGAGAACTCTTTAAAGTAGAGGCACTACATACTGATATACACCTGCACATCAGCAGGAGAGGACTCTTTAAAGTAGAGACACTACATACTGATATACACCTGAACATCAGCAGGAGAGGACTCTTTAAAGTAGAGACACTACATACTGATATACACCTGAACATCAGCAGGAGAGGACTCTTTAAAGTAGAGACACTACATACTGATATACACCTTAACATCAGCAGGAGAGGACTCTTTAAAGTAGAGACACTACATACTGATATACACCTGAACATCAGCAGGAGAGGACTCTTTAAAGTAGAGACACTACATACTGATATACACCTGGACATCAGCAGGAGAGGACTCTTTAAAGTAGAGACACTACATACTGAGATACGCCTGAACATCAGCAGGAGAGGACTCTTTAAAGTAGAGACACTACATACTGATATACACCTGAACATCAGCAGGAGAGGACTCTTTAAAGTAGAGACACCTGAGAAATAGCATTATATGTCCTCTCTAAGAATCTCAAACCACTGATTGTTTCCCGGCTACCTTTTTGCGACGGTGAGTACAGAGTAGAGTTCGATCAGCGAGGATGAACTCGTAGTAATCTAGTAAAAACCAGGAGAATAAAAAGCCACTCACTCAAGCTCTGTTTCAGCCCCGATGCAGAGTGCACGATGACGTTCAGGAAGCCGTACAAACCGGAAGATTCATCATCTGTGGAGGAGGGGGGGGATGCACGTTGGGATGAGATGCAAACCTGCAGGTCCAGCTTGTCAACGGTACAACACATTGTGAGTGGTACCTTCTTTATTCATGGTCATTGGGATGGAGTGCACCGTCTGCAGCTTCACACACGAGTTGGTGAGCATCTGCAGCTCCAGAGAGGTCAGGGAGAAGCTCTTAAAACCTGCAGGACACAACGGAGGTAGATACAAGTTTATATAACAGTTCCATGCAAGTATGTCCTTATGGATGGGAATCAAAATGCCTGAGTTAATGTCTATCTTTAGATAAAATACATGATCAATTCATCAAGATATGGCAGCTGCCCGCCAGCTGCATCCAGTCGTTTTTAGTAGAGCTATTAAACGAAACTAAACACAACATGCACAACATAGACTTCTGTAATGTGGTTTAAAACTTCAAGCGAGACAAACTGATATGATATTAACACTGCGTCCGTTAGACTCACACTTCTTCTGCTGCTCTCGGACGATCTCCCTCCACTCGGCTCGCTCGTAGTCCGAGGAGATGAGGAACATGAAACCCTGGAAGACATTAAGAGAGGATTTAACGTGGATTATTGTACTGCACACTCATGCTGTGGTGTCCCGCTTCCTACCAGCAGAGGGCAGCAGACACCAAAGTTAGAAGTGATGGATGAAGATATTCCCATTGATGTTTTACAGGGATTAAACACCTTTGAATATCTCTCTCTGAAGGCGAGACGCCTTCTTCATGCACTGGTTTTATGAACGTTTGGGCTTGTTTCCTTCTTTCTCTCTCGCCTCCTCACCTTTCCGTTTCTGCTGGCCACTCTGAAGGCCATGGTGGGCGACATGAGGAGCAGCAGAGACTCCTGCTCCGACAGCTTCTTCCTCAGGCGCTCCATCACCTTCACTCCTTTGGTGGTTCTCTGCAGAGCAACAGAACCAAGTTCATGTCATATAAGGTCCAGTATTTTATTATTATTTTACAGTTTCATTATTTTATCAAGTGTATTTACTGTATAGTGTTATTTAGTCTTCTTTATTGATCCGTACGGACTCTAAAGAGGGTGTCGTATTGTCATACTGATATTCTGTACACACTGTGAAGACCACTGAGACAAATGTAACATTTATGATATTGGGCTATATAAACATAATCTAATTTGACATGTCACAAACCATAAACTCCACCTGATGTGTTGGTGATGATTGAGTTTCTGTGTTTGCTCACCTTCTCTCTCTGGATGTCGTTCTTGATCTGTGAGATTCTGATCTTCATGGCGTCGATCTCGTCCTCCGGCAGCAGCGGGACGGGCGTGGACTCGCAGTCCTCGATGTTCTGGAAGGTCAGGTCGGCCAGTGGGATGAACCACTTACAGTCGTACTGCTGCCCTTTGCTGGGGAGGAAGAGGGTTTTAATATAAGGCTGCACGATTAATCAAGTATTAACGCAGGAGTTTGGTTACCGCAATGAAATGGACATCGGAGGCCCCTAATTCTTAATCTTAAATCTGACTGTTTTTGTTTGTTTGTTTTACTCCTCCTTTCTGTAAAGCGACCTTGGGTTCCCTGAAGGCGCTAAATAAATGTAAGTTATGATTATTATTATTATTATTATTATGATCAACGAGTATATTAAAAAAAAATTAGGAAACATTAGGATAAAATGTATTTTAAGTCTTGACTTTGACGGAGAAAATTGCAGATTTGCAAGAATTAAGCACAAAGGGAAAGCTGTAATCCATTTAATATAAATGTAAAATCAGAATTATTAAAACATTATAATAATGATAATGTTCTCAAAATTAAACAAAATCATGGAGCTCCAGTAAAATAAAAGCATTTCATTGTATATTTATATATATATAAAAAAAATTCTATTTTTTTAATGTTTTTCATATTTATTTGTATTTTACTTTATTGTATCTTTTATTGGACATTTTACATTTATTTGTTATGATTATATAAATATCTTTATTTTCAATTCTTATATTTATCTAAATATTTTAACTAAATTATCTTTTCTTTCTTACTTACATAGACAGGTTAAATGTCTGCCAGGTCGTACTGTTTTAAAAGGAGTGGCTCTTCCAGGTCACAGCCTCCCTCTCCCCTCCCCCTCCCCCAGGACCCCTCCCCAGGAGCCCTCCCCAGGAGCCCTCCCCAGGAGCCCTCCCCAGGACCCCTCCCCAGGACCCCTCCCCAGGACACCTCCCCAGGACCCCTCCCCCAGGACCCCTCCCCAGGAGCCCTCCCCAGGACCCCTCCCCAGGACACCTCCCCAGGACCCCTCCCCAGGACCCCTCCCCAGGACCCCTCCCCAGGACCCCTCCCCCAGGACCCCTCCCCAGGAGCCCTCTCCAGGAGCCCTCTCCAGGACCCCTCTGCAGACTCACCCTGCGGCCTGTTTCTTCAACTTGGTGCAGAGCAGCAGGTCCGTGAACAGGAAGACGTGACGCAGCTTCCTGGATCCCTCCACCAGCTCCACCATGAAGCGATCCCTCAGCAGCTGACGGTGCTGCAGCAGGGAGAGAGGAGGCCCGTCAGGTCACTGGCAGTAAAACACTCCCAGATACACACTCAGAAATTATGATTTATTAACTTAGTAATAACAATACTTCTTTTATCTTATATTTCACATTCACTCAGCAGCTGGCGGTGCTGCAGCAGGGAGAGAGGCCCATCACTGGTAGTAAAACACTCCCAGATACACACCGAGAAATTCTGATTTATTAACTGAGTTAATAATACACCAGTGTGTATATTGTATTATAAAACGGAATAGTCAAATCAAGCAATCTGATTGGTTCTTAGCCGTGATAGAATGAGCGTATATCACGGGTTCACAAGTCATGTATCCCTCCGCGTCTGAGAAAAAGCTACATTACGCCCGTTACGAAACTAACTAACTAACTACCAAAGCTTAAAGGTTAACTTCGACCTCCGGGGTGGCCTCACTACGGAGGAGTGGATTGAGCAGTGCCTATCTCCAGAAAGCCCCTAAACGACCTTAAATATACTGTAAGTGCTATGTGTTATAGTACAATGTGCACATTTCTACTATAACTTCTTATGTTAAACTTTATATACATTTTTGTACTTTATTTTATCTTATATTTCACATTTTGCTTTCCTTTCCTGTTTTTTTATCTTCTGACATTTAAATATTTGTATTTTGATCTTTTATTACAAAACCTTAGCTTAACATTCTTACTTCTTTAAATATGTATATTGTTGATCTTTTATTTGACATTTTAAATGTAATGTTTTTTCGTTGGACAATTAATTTTCATTTGTTGTTTATATAAACATCTTTATTTGTTATATATTTGTATTGTATATTAACTTCTAATGTTTATATAAATACTAGGTAATATCAATACACCAGTGTGAATATTGTATTATAAAACGAAATAGTCAAATCAAGCAATCTGATTGGTTCTTAGCCGTGATAGAATGAGCGTATATCACGGGTAGAATTACTTTTCACAAGTCATGTATCCCTCCGCGTCTGAGAAAAAGCTACAACTACATTACGTCTGTTACGAAACTAACTGACTACCAAAGCTTAAGATGGAAAGATGTAAGGTTAACTTCGACCTGGACAATTAATTGTCATTTGTTGTTTATATAAACGTCTTTATTTTTTATATATTTGTAATGTATATTAACTTCTAATGTTTGTATAAATATTTTCATTTTATTGCATTTTTATTTTATTCTAAAATGGAGCAACTGTGATAAAAACGCATTTAAAAAACAAATCTGAATTCCTCGGTTGTTTTAACCAATAAGACCCCCTTGTCACTGAACCAAAAGCAAACCGTTTTTAAAATGTAAACTGCTTTAATTTGAAGTTCACAAACAATTCTTTGTGTGCTGATGTTTGTGCGTGAGTTATCTGAAACCCTGTGGTGTGAAACTGCAGTCAGATGAATGCTACCAAACCACATGGAGGAAGTAAACTAAATAACTGCAAACAATAAATCATTTGTGATAAAACTAAAACCAGGCAGTAGGCGTTTCTTTAAAAACGTGCAGCATCTGACATAACGATGCATGTTAGCATCCCGTTAGCATTTAGCATGCCTGTGACGCTCATTGTTCATGTCGTTCATTTAGCGATATGTGGCCTGTAATCCTGGTTGATCCGAGCTGCCTGAGGGTGGAAACATGTGATGACACGAGCTCATCCTGCAGCAGCGTGCAGATCAATCCCCCCCCCCGCCTTTTAACCTCAGGCTGTTTACGGTGACACTGAACACATGTGAGCCCAACCAGTGTGACAAAACAACAAGGAAATCATTGCAGCGTGGCGTCCCCTTTCCCTCTGTTTTCTGAACACAAACACTGGCCCTCGATCCTGTTCAGCACGGTCCTGGTTGCACTCTGCAGGGTGGCATCATCGACTGTATATAGCATGACCATGGATATATAGTCAATAATCCAATGGGAAACAAGCTGTATAATGTGTTGCTATTGTTATTTTATAGATATTTATTTATCATTATACTTCAAGTGCAAAACAGTGAGTTTCAATTGTATGTTGGTATGAGTTTGCAGTATCAGTGGTGGAAGAAATACAATTTTGTTCTATGCCAATAGCAGTTGAGAAGCAATACTAAAATGTGTCGTGCATTCAAAATCTTACTTCACCAAAAGTACAAAAGTGTTTATCAAAATAAACCTATATTACCAAAACGTTAAGTACTTGTTGTGCGTAATGGTCCATATCGGAATCATATATATTAACCCTTAAATGAGCAAGTACATATAGCTTTTTCGGGAAAAAAAATTATGTAATATTTGTTACATTTCACCCTGTTATTACACCCATTTAACCATTATTACACTGTTATTACACCCCTATTAAACACCTGTATTTCAACGGTGTTACACCCTTATTAAACCCTTACAACAACTGTATTACAGTGTTATGACACCCATGTTACACATTAATACACCCATTTTAGACCCAAATGAGACCCATATTACACTGTAATCAAACAGTTATTACACTGTTATTAAACAATAGTTATAACACCCATATAACTCCCGTAATCTCAACCATGTTACACATTAATACCCCTATTTTAGACCCATATTACACTGTAATTACTAGGGCTGTCCCGAATACCATTTTTCGGGCTCCGGATATTCTGTAGTAATCGGCAGTGAACCGCTTCGACACGAGTATTTCGGTGTATTCACAGCATTCATTTTGTTATTCTACAGCAGGGGTCGGCAACAGGCGGACCGCGGTCCGGATCCGGACCCAGATGCCGACCTATACGGACCCGGAGCTATAATCAATACATTAATAGGGGATTTTTCGGCGCCTCCCGCTTTTTTAACGCTGATTTGGGTGACTTGTGTAATTTGTGGAGAAGTGAAGAGTTTTCGTTTCGGGGGTGGGGAGTCCGTCCGTCAGTCAGCCAGTCCGACTGACGGACAACTTCTCACTTCAAAAAAGAAGAAGAAATCTAGACCGCAAAAATAATTAAACAAGCGAGTATCGGTTTTTCCTGGCCAAGGACAGGTTCCATGAACACAACACGAGCGTAACGTGTCTTCACGTGGTATATGTCTCGTCTGAAAGGAGTGCTGACAGAGAGCACCGGAACGCCGCTCCAGCCCTTAATATATTGCAATACCCATAAGGAGCCGTACACATGCCGCAGTGTTTGCGTGGCTGTGTCTTTAGTTGTCAGCACAGTGGCGATCTGTTGTTATTAGCATCTGGTTAGCTAGCTATGCTAACGAATTTAAAGAGCTTTTCTACAACCAGGTGGAAGAGAGCTCTCTCCTGAGAGGCTCAAATAACCTCAGCTCAGTGAGGTTAAGGCACACCTTGATGTGATCAATAGTTATTAATGAGACTAAATGAAAAACAGGTATAAAATACTATATGACAGTAACCAAAAAGTTGTTAAAAATAACAGGAATAGAGTTTAAAAGGGGAGTGATTTGTAAAATATCCAAAAAGAAAAATATGCTTACAGTTCTGTTTCATCTGGGTGTTGAGAGATGTATCCATAGATCTCTTCATGTTGCTCTCAAAGTGTACCAGATGCTTTTAACTTCAATATTTAAAAAATCTTCCCGGGGGAGCATGACCCCCCTAGAGGAGGTTAGGTCCCCCCTCCACTTAAATCATGTTCACATGGATAGGATACTAAATACATTTGCACACATCTTGTGTCCATATCTTTCTGTGTTGGTGGTCATGTCACACCGTGCACGTGCATGCATGCGTGAGTCATGGTGAGATATCTGGATTAAGAGGTTGCTTTTTCTTTGCACAGCATGAAAGGCGAAATGAGTGGGCTGTGATTTTAGTTTTTTTAAGCAGAGGTTGAGTTCAATAATTTCGAGGATGTTGTAAAAATTGAAAGGAAAAAGTTCCCCACCACCCGTTACAGCACAGGCCTTTGACAGATGGTATATTACGCTGTTTTTTTTCTGCTTCGAATAGTTCTCTCGTTTTTTCACCATACCTGTGTTTGCGTCCCTGTAACCAATGAGCTCCTGCATGTGTGTGTGAGAATGGCCCTGACTCCATGTCAGCCCAGATTTACAAACTCCTGGCAGGACAAGCTGCAGCTCAATTCTTACACTAAATTTAAAAAAAGTGAGTGAGGGACTGCAATATAAGAGGGAAAGAAAGATACACTTTAAAACTGTTCAATTATTATGATGTGTAAAGACTGATATTGTTCTATAATCGTCTGAAACAGTTACGTCATGATGTGAAACGGTTAACAAAGAAAAAGGGAAACTCAAGCTGCTGCGCTGCTGCACTTTATTTTATTTATCTAAAATTAAGCACTTTTAAGATGCACATATTTTCAAAAGCTATTTTATTTATTTTCTCTATTATATTTGTAAATGCAGCCCGAGAGGAACATTACACATATCCACCGTATTTTGTACTTTCTTTATTTGATTGGCAGTCAGCTGTTGATTACATGCAGACGTTGATAAAGCTACAGGTCACTTCAATATATTTCACACTAATTCATGAAGCAAGTTATACATTTTGATGTTCCGGACCTTTGCAAGGGGACATTTTCTCTAACTGGACCTCGTTGAATTTTAGTTGAAGACCCCTGTTCTACAGTTATTTGTTAATGTAACCCAATTTGTGTTCTTTGAAATTGAAAAGGATATCGCATTGCGTTTGTTACTTTCGTTGCAGTTGTATATGTCTTAAGTGTCATTTGGCTTGGCTTCCTATTTATGGACATGCTTTTATTTTGAAGGAGAGGTAGCGCTGTTGACAGGAAGTTGTTGTTGCTACGGAAACAATGTGACGGAGATTAACAGAGAAAAGTAATATCTATATATAAAGACGGAGAAAGTAAACGATAACGTGTATGGCTAAGTGTTAGCACCCCCCGAAGAGGCACAAGCTCACGTTGATATTAGAGATTTCAATAAATTCAATTTGGGGAAAAACGGGGAAATAACGATAAAACGAATAACGAAATTGAAACCCGAATAGTAGCCTACTCCAACGAACGAATATTCGGATATTCGGGTACAGTCTGTCAAATGACTGTTTCACCTAAAATACAGAAGCCATTTAAGGATTAAATCACTGGATTATAAATATTGATTGCACTTAAGAACTTGACTAAATGAACTTCATTACATTACCACTGCTCACTACTGGGAAGGGCTTTTTTTTTCTTACGTACTAAAATAAGACACTGAGCTGAAGCTAAACAAACTGGTTGAAATGCTTTTGGTAATTACAAGGAAAACATCAACAATGGGTGAAAATGTCGTCACGTCCACCAACAACTCCCTGTTTCAGACCGGCTGCCATGTGCTGGCATGTTCTCTGTTACTCTCCTGACTTCTCATTTATATATAAAGGAACTTTCCCTTTGATTTCATATCCCATATCCCAGGGCCAGTTCTAGGGAAAAAGAGCGGAAGTTCTCAGTCAGGTCATCTGAATCAGACCCTTACAAATGTTGTGTTCAGGGGGGTCAGGAAACGTGGGTAATTCAGTACACACCCACCCAGAAGGCTGGTGAGACAGACAGTTTGATAAGCCAAGCTGCAGGTCATTTCTGGGAAGCAGAGGTGGGAGGAGTACTCAGATATTGAGTAAAAGTAGAAGTACTCAGATCTTGAGTAAAAGTAGAAGTACTCAGATCTTGAGTAAAAGTAGAAGTACTCAGATCTTGAGTAAAAGTAGAAGTACTCAGATCTTGAGTAAAAGTAGAAGTACTCAGATCTTGTACTTGAGTAAAAGTGGTAAAAGGTGGGAAGCAAGTTTATTCAAGTACTGTTCTTACATGTAAGTAGCATTTTGAGATACATGTACTTTACTTGAGTATTTCCATGTGATGCTAGCTCGTACTTCTACTCCATACCATTCTGAGGTAAAAGGTGTACTTCTACTCCACTACATGTATTGAATACCTTTAGTTACCCTACAGATCTGGATGAATTATGTGAAATCTAACCAAGTGTTAAATCAGACTTTAGTTCCAGCTGGAGTAAATCCACCAGCTACCCTGCAGTCTACAAAGTACTTCAGACTAGCTGCACCTCCACCAGCTCTGAGAACACTTTGATGATCAATCATTATAAAACATATCATATATATTATTCTGAGATGGACCAATCTGCACAACGACTACTTTCACTGTCTTTCACTATATTTAGATGAGAATACTTTTCTATTTTCACTTGAGACATTTTGAATACAGGACTTTTACACTAACAGAGTATTCCTACACTCTGGTACTTCTACTCAAATACAAGATCTGAGTACTTCTACTTTTACTCAAGTACAATATCTGAGTACTTCTACTTTTACTCAAGTACAATATCTGAGTACTTGTACTTTTACTCAAGCAAAAGATCTGAGTACTTCTACTTTTACTCAAGTACGGTATCTGAGTACTTGTACTTTAACTCAAGTACAGTATCTGAGTACTTGTACTTTAACTCAAGTACAGTATCTGAGTACTTCTACTTTTAATCAAGTACAGTATCTGAGTACTTGTACTTTAACTCAAGTACAAGATCTGAGTACTTCTACTTTTAATCAAGTACAGTATCTGAGTACTTGTACTTTAACTCAAGTACAGTATCTGAGTACTTGTCCCTCCTCTGCTGGTGAGACAGTTTGATAAGCAAAGCTGCAGGTCATTTCTAGGAAGCAGAGCAGTTGCAACAGGGAAGGATGGGAGTGTGTGAGGAGTCGATCCCCAGGTTAATTCTCTCCGTTCTCCTCCAGTGTTTCTGCTCTGCTTTGTCTCGAGCTTCCTCTCCAGCAGACAGACGAGTGAGTCAGAACCGACTGACTCACAGTCCTGTTTTACCGCGGCTTCCAGACGCCTCGCAGCGTTTTACCAGCAACAGACAAGATATGACAGAAACTCCGGGGGCTGATGTGCGAGGCTGGATTCCACAATGCTGCTGTGATTTGTACAGCACTCGTCTATGAGTGTGTTTAATCCTCAAGTCCATATTAACAAGAGTCCTGTCAATCGAGAGCTTTAGTAACTAATTCAATCGTTGCATTTAGCCCAAAAAGAGGCAAAGTCCAGGCCAAAAGATCGAACTTACTCGGTGGCAAGAGACAGATAATTATTTAAATCTCATTTGAGGTATAACTTGAGTTACATATATGATGATTGTCAATGCAAAGGATATGTTTTGCAAGTAAAGAGAACAAAACAATAACAAAAGACTGATGTTGTTGGTGTTGTGAAGCTTATATGATCATCATGGGAATTTTAACCTTCACCAGGTAGGATTCCTCCACTCTTCATTGTTCAGGATCCACAGAGGCGTCCTCCTCTCAGACATAAGCGAACCAGGATATTAAGACGGGTAAAAACACCGAAAATAAAGTGGTTCAGTGCTTCTCAAACTTTGTTCAGTAGTGTACCCCCTTTGAAACATTTTCTCAGCCGAGTACCCCCTGACCGACCCGGAACATTTCTGATCGAAAAAGCCTATACAAATAAGTACAATATAGTGATGTTCCCTCAGTGTGTGATGTATTAACTCCTTCGTGCACGCATTACAACACACTAAGGATATGTTCATTTTATGCATTCTTCAACTGAAGTAATATCCGTTTAACAAACCAATGAACAAAATGATATATTATACAAAACTATAAAATACAATACACACATTTGACATGTTTATATGAGGACCCCCTTGGTGGTTCTAGGAATATTTTATATAACATCGTCTTTTCTATTTAACTTATTGTACTAAGATTATTTTTGTAATCATGCATGGTATTTTTTTAATTAACTTTCCTTTTTTTTTAAATCTCACGTACCCCCTGCAGTACCCCAACGTACCCCTAGGGTTCCGCGTACCCCCATTTGAGAATCACTGGTTTAGTGGATCCAGGGGCTGAGGAGCGACGAGCTAAAGGCTAACGTCAGCCTAGCTTGTTTCTCTGATAACCTCAGATCGAGACGTCACGTGACTACAACCCGACATCCGAGTTAAAAAGCA
Source organism: Champsocephalus esox (assembly GCA_036324585.1). Lineage (NCBI taxonomy): Eukaryota > Metazoa > Chordata > Actinopteri > Perciformes > Channichthyidae > Champsocephalus > Champsocephalus esox. Next base: position 42,995,915 of record CM070487.1, read on the forward strand.
CCAAGATCTAAAAAGTGGTCAAAATGTGGCTGAAAATAGCATTAAAAGTGTATTTATGACGGCTTTTAGCATGTTCAAAGAGGACACGATGCCATTACAGGAGACCAGAGGCAATGCTAACTTCATTAAAATTACACATACCTCTAAAACTACGCGTCTTGTTGTTTTGAGACATTTTCATGAGGAAATGGCGATATATTTGTATTTATTTATAAGAAGTATAGCTGTCAGTATGGTATCTATTGACCATAATGTGTCTGCATTTGGTTTCATCGAGCCTGATGACATTTCTTAGATAAAACTGGATGGATGTAATTTTCCCTATAAAGCAGGGGTGTCAAACTCAAGGCCCGGGGGCCAAATCCGGCCCGCGACTTCATTTTATGTGGCCCCGCAAGAGCTTGCAAAGAATATAATACGTTTATTATACGGTTACAGGACAATTTACAGAAGCAGGTTGCCCATAAACTACATGTCCCACAATGCATCTCGTTTTGTGACATGCACACTGAAGAGACTTCAGCTTTCAGACGTAGTTAATGACTAAGTTATTATCCTATCCGATACTAATCCAATTCAGAAGCAATAATGTAATATAATAGGCTACATTATTTTATATATATATATTATATATTTATATAGTTACAACCGGCCCTTTGAGTGCAACCTTTATGCGAATGTGGCCCGCGATGAAATTGAGTTTGACACCCCTGCTATAGAGCATACGTGAGTCTTCCACACTGACCTCTCCCTTCTGAACGGTCATGGACTGTCTCCTCGGGGTGATTTCTTCATTAATGCTGGACAGGAAGTTCTGAGAGATGCGCAGAGCGTCCTGCAGCAGAGTGTAGTCCGGGTGGCTGGAGGGGGTGTGCTTCAGGAGGTCCTGGAATATTAGAAAAACAAAACATGAAATCACCAAAAGTCTCTTCATGCCGTCAGGGTGTTGCTCCAGATGTGTGTCGACACTCACGTGCAGAACGAGCGTGCTGCGCGTCACTCGGTCCACAGGTTTGTAGAGAAGAGCTGAGACGGAGAAGGAGTCGATCAATCACATCTTGTTTATGTACAAGTTACACAGTCACATTTTGGGGCTTTGCAATTTGAATGAGACACTACATACTGACATACACCTGAACATCAGCAGGGAGGACTCTTTAAAGTAGAGACACTACATACTGATATACACCTGAACATCAGCAGGGAGGACTCTTTAAAGTAGAGACACTACATACTGACATACACCTGAACATCAGCAGGAGAGGACTCTATAAAAGTAGAGACACTACATACTGACATACACCTGAACATCAGCAGGGAGGACTCTTTAAAGTAGAGACACTACATACTGATATACACCTGAACATCAGCAGGAGAGGACTCTTTAAAGTAGAGACACTACATACTGATATACACCTGAACATCAGCAGGAGAGGACTCTTTAAAGTAGAGACACTACATACTGATATACACCTGAACATCAGCAGGAGAGGACTCTTTAAAGTAAAAGCAGGCCATTAACTTCACTCAGTACTCACTTTCCAGTGAGTTTTTAGCCGCCTGGTCTTTGCAGTCCTTTGTGCTTTTGACCTTGAGATTCTGGCAAGGGAAGAGAAAAACCCCCCTCATTAAATCACTGCCCCACAGCGCAATTAAAACAATCAGCGCGGCTCCAAAGAGCTGCGTGGCTGTTCCTCTGCTGAGAAACCGCCCCGTCATCACTTCTCTCGGGCAGCTGTGCAGCATCAAATGTTTTCCTGCTGGGATCACATACCTCAGATATCTCGGCAAACTGAGCGTTCGCCTGGCAGCACTTGTCCGCCGTCTCCACAGCGACCTTATAGTTATCCACAAAGGCCCGATACACTCCCAGCTGACTCGCCTGCAGGGCACAGACTGGATTTAAACTCCTGAGCAGAGGGGATACATTTCTCTCTGGCTGCAGCTGACACGGTGTGTGATATTAAAGCAGCTAAGTGTGGTTCAATGAAGAGCGAGTGCATCTGTATTTTTTAAAGAAAATGATTGCATTAAAAGCAGAGAAAAGTAAAGGAGTAAAGATTATTTAATCAGAACGAGAATAATTACAGAATATTATAATAATTGTGTAATCTTTCAGAGTATCAGAAACAGCTGTTTTCGGCGTCTCAAATATGGAGACTTCCTGCTTTTCTCTGTTTTATATCGTATTGAAGTGAATATATTTGGGTTACTTACGACATTTAAAGACATCACTTTGTCTTGGAGACATTTTCTACATTTTTGACAATTTAAAGACCAATGGATGAATTGAGAAAACAGATTTGATTGATTTGTTATACTTGAAAACGTTGTATCCAGTGAGTGCAATAATGTGAACACACATTGAATAAAAGGTAACAATTATGAATGCTAAACGAGCGTAAATAACGTTTTTAGTGTTTCTCATGTTTTACAAGAAATAGAAATTGTGCCTTTTACACAAATAAAAGTGGCTACCTTAAGCTAGCTGCCTTGTACTTTAGCAGACACTCAACAAGACACACACTCTGATGTTGTTGTGTAGCATAATGGTTCATCATTAGCAATGTGTAGCTTCTTATTAAGAAACAAATCCTTATTAAGAATCATGTTTTGAATCCATTTATATTCTTAGGAGACACAAATCTTCCAGGAAAGAAAGTATTCTCTCCCGTAACGTCGATATATAAATCCATGAATGTGTGCGTTTCGTAGTGTGTATCCCTCCCTGAGCTAGCCGTTACTCAGCGACCTCCTATGGAGCGCTGTGTTCTCTTAATGTGGTGAGCTTTTATCTGTCCGGGGGACGACTCCAGGCAGTCTGCTCCGTAAGATCCCCCCAAGCATTACCAACAATCAAACACTGCCACCTTTTCCCCATGAAAGTCCCCTCGTTTAACTATTATTAATGATCGAGGCTTTTAAGAAGTGCTATAATTAGTTTCTGAAAGTTACTGACATGACGGATGGTGCTTTGTTTGATCTGAAGCCAACATACCGTTAAATAACGGGAGGTTACTTTCCTCTAAAGGAGGGTTTAAATCAGCTGTCATACCGTAACCACACCCTCGTACTCAGAGGTGGGAAGGAGCTAAGTAGATGTACTCAAGTACTGTACTTAAGTAGCATTTTGAGATGTATACTTTACTTAAGTATTTCAATTTCATGCTACTTTGTACTTCTACTCCACTACATGTATTTAATACCTTTAGTTACTCTACAGATCTGGATGAATGATGTGAAATCTAACCAAGTGTTAAATCAGACTTTAGTTCCACCTGGAGTGAATCCACCAGCTACCCTGCAGTCTACAAAGTACTTCAGACTAGCTGCACCTCCACCAGCTACACTGCAGTCTACAAAGTACTTCAGACTAGCTGCACCTCCACCAGCTTTGAGAACACTTTCATGATCAATCATTATAAAACATATCATATATATTATTCTGAAATGGACCAATCTGCACAACGACTACTTTCACTGTCTTTCACTATATTTAGATGAGAATACTTTCTACTTTGACTTGAGGAACATTTTGAATGCAGGACTTTTACTGTAACAGAGTAACAGTAACTTTTACTCAAGTACAATATCTGAGTACTTCTACATTTAGTCAAGGACAATATCTGAGTACTTCTACTTTTACTCAAGTACAAGATCTGAGTACTTCTACTTTTACTCAAGTACAATATCTGAGTACTTCTACTTTTACTCAAGTACAAGATCTGAGTACTTCTACTTTTACTCAAGTACAAGATCTGAGTACTTCTAATTTGACTCAAGTACAAGACCTGAGTACTTCTACTTTTACTCAAGTCCAAGATCTGAGTACTTCTACTTTTACTCAAGTACAAGACCTGAGTACTTCTATTTTTACTCAAGTACAAGATCTGAGTACTTCTACTTTTACTAAAGTACAAGATCAGAGTACTTCTACTTTTACTCAAGTACAAGATCAGAGTACTTCTACTTTTACTCAAGTACAAGATCAGAGTACTTCTACTTTTACTCAAGTACAAGATCAGAGTACTTCTACTTTTACTCAAGTACAAGATCTGAGTACTTCTACTCAAGTACAATATCTGAATACTTCTACTTTTACTCAAGTATGATATCTGAGTACTTCTACTTTTACTCAAGTACAATATCTGAGTACTTCTACTTTTACTCAAGTACAAGATCAGAGTACTTCTACTTTTACTCAAGTACAAGATCTGAGTACTTCTACTTTTACTAAAGTACAATATCTGAATACTTCTACTGTTACTCAAGTACAAGATCTGAGTACTTCTACATTTACTCAAGTACAAGATCTGAGTACTTCTACTTTTACTCAAGTACAAGATCTGAGTATGTGTTACTGTTTACTCCTCAGTCTGACAGTTTTCTGCTGCGTTCAAGTTCCAACAAACGAAGTAGAAGCTTTGGTTCTGAAACACCGCCATGACGTGTTTTCCTCCATAACTTATTCTCATCCCAGAGTTTGTCGAAAGCACTTTTATTAAATGAATTGACATTTTAATATCAATTAAAGCCTTCTTTCCTGTGTCTTTTAAGACGTTTAGAAATCCGCGAAAACTAGGGATGCACGATATTGGTTTTTTGAAACCGATACCGATACCGATAACTTCCTGCTTCTCAAGACCGATACCGATAACCGATAATAAAAATTAAAATTACGCCACTAATTATTTTAATGCGATTAACCCATGTGTATTTTTTTCCTCGGCCGCCCCGTAGCTTCAGAGCGCATCGAGTTTAAAATACCATCTACACGCTGATGCTAACAGCCCCGCTCCTGCCGCCCGCTTGTGGCAGACCACACTTCCACGCTCACCGGCAGGCACCGACTGACCATCTGGAGGACCGGGAGGGTGCGTGTGGTCCGAGCGAGCAAGAGAGAGACCTTACGTGCATTGTTGTTGTTAGCATCTGGTGCTAGCTAGCTGCGCTAACGGATATAAGGAGCTGTTGAAATGAAAACAGAGGAGCGCTCTATCCACACTACTGCGCCGAGCACTTGACTTGATGCAGGAAGCAGACAGCGGGACGTTGGAGGAGAAGTCAGCACACTCAGCAACATGATTGCAGCGTCCAGGCAGCTCCGGTTCGAGCATATGCCTTGAGTTGCACATAGCTCCAACGCGCGCGCGCAGACACACACACACACACACACACACACACACACACACACACACACACTGTATTGTATTCTTGTCTTGGTACGCTTTTAACACACCATCGTAGCGATGGCGATGTTTCAGGTGACTGATCAGGTTCGAAGTATTAGGGAGCGCTGGATTTGTGAAGAACTCCCCTCTTCCTAAACCACTAACACCACAGTACTGGCAAAACGGGAGGAGCCGAGTGAAAAACAAGCGCCCCTCATCCCAATCCACCCACACCGCAGGATACCCAAAAAATATATTGTATATTATCGGGGCTATTAATACTGTTATCGGGTTTATCGGGATGACGTCATAATTCCTAATATCGGGCCGATAATTATCGGGCCGATAATTATCGTGCATCCCTAGCGAAAACCCTAAACTCAACCATTCAAAAATTATAATATTTGTCCGTTCTCTGGAGCAAGGACGATAGTAATTGTTTAAGTATAATTTACAAAATATGAATGGAAGTACATGAAGGGATGGATTGCTTGGCCTGCTTGTGTCGACACGTGATTACAGGTCTGAGGTAACGTGGTGAAAAACAATTCTTCACATGCTCGACTTGCAGATACAACTGTAGTTTCCTGAAGCTATCAAACATCTGATTGGCCTACCAGTTTCTGGAAGAGGTCGCCCACACAATGCTGGTGGCTCCAGTCCTGCACGCGGGGCAGCAGCGCGTCGAAGAAGTCTTTGTGGATCTCATGAAGCTCGGGCACTTTGAAGAAGATGGTCTCTATCTGCTGGATGGTCAGCATCGGCTGGGACGTCGTGGCGGCAGCTCTCAGAGGCTTCATGGGCTGGAGAAACAAACAACGGCATGATAATATGTTTGCAGGAATTAGCACATTTCTTATTATGAAAAGGACATTTTTGTGTGCATGTCAGAATAAAAGAAAGTCATCAGGAATGTATTAATTAGGGCTGTCAGTCGATTAAAATAATTAATCGCATGATTGTCCATAGTTAATCGCGATTAATCGCAAATTAATCGCACATTTTTTATCTGTTCTAAATGTACCTTAGAGGAATATTGTTCAAGTTTGTAATACTCTTATCAACATATGAGTGGATACATAAGCTTTATGCTAATGTTTATTATCATTTGAACAATGACAAATATTCTCATGAATATTAAACACAACAACCTGGAACCTCTCATACAATACAAATGGGTGTGGTGTGTGTGTGTGTGATCGTTGGAGCTATGTGCAACTCAAGGCATATGCTCGAACGGGAGCTGCCTGGACGCTGCAATCATGTTGCTACAATCATGAGTGTGCTGACTTCTCGTACAATGTCCCGCTGTCTGCTTCCTGCATCAAGTCAAGTGCTCGGCGCAGTTGTGTGGATAGAGCGCTCCTCTGTTTTCATTTAAACAGCTCCTTATATCCGTTAGCGCAGCTAGCTAGCACCCGATGCTAACAACAACAATAGCCGCGTTCACACTGCGGTACGGCAATGCACGTAAGGTCTCTCTCTCGCTCGCTCGGGCCACACAAACACACACCCTCCCGGTCCTCCTGATGGCCAGTCGGTGCCTGCCGGTGAGCGTGGAAGTGTGGTCTGCCACAAGCGGGCGGCAGGAGCGGGGCTGTCAGCATCAGCTTGTAGATGGTATTTTAAACTCGATGCGCTCTGAAGCTACGGGGCGGCCGAGGAAAAAAATACACATGCGTTAATCGCGTTAAAATAATTAGTGGCGTTAATTTTTTTTTGCGTTAACGCGTTATTAACGCGTTAACTTGACAGCCCTAGTATTCATTAAATTAGCTCCTGTTAATATACGATTAAAATAATATTGATGGTGAAAGGTTATACAGTAAATGCGCTTAAGAGCAATTAGGTTTCTCGTTTTTTTTCTACAGGCTCATGTTGTGGTTTTTCTGTGTGTGTGTGTGTGTGTGTGTGTGTGTGTGTGTGTGTGTGTGTGTGTGCGTGTGCGTGTGCGTGTGTGTGTGTGTTAAACATACTATCAGTAGGGCCTCCAGATGGCCCAGATATGTCTCCTCACTGGCCAGGATTCCTGACAGAACCCACTTCCTCATCTCCAGCCCCTTCTCCTGATCCAAGTCCACCTGAAACACACATGGCGGGGAGAGAGAAAATCCATCATCAATCATAAAGATAAAATACATTCTCCAAAAGACTCACAAGAAGAAGGCTGTGGAACGATTCGCCCCCCCCCGATCCGACTTCACCGTTTTTTAAATCTCGTTCAAAGACCGACTTGTTCTCCCGTGCTTTTGCAGACCTCGTATAACACGTATCAGTCTGTGTTTTCTAAATTGGGTTTTTCTATTTTGTTGTGTTTTAAAATGTGTTTACATCGTGTATGAGGGTTCCTTCAGTCTGTGGCTACGAGGAGGGTCTCGGTTTTGTCTAAATGTATTTATGCTGCTTTTGATATTGATGTGCAGCACTTTGGTCAACTCAATAAAGTTGGATTGGATAATGAAAACATAATGCAAACCAAGCCCCCGAGAGCCCACCCCTCTCTGCAGATATACTGTTGTTGTGGGAAAAGGTGCGGAGCAGATTTGATTACACTCTGTAGGAGTTTTACATTCCTAGAGGAGACTCCCTGCATCTTAAAGAAGACGAATGTGAGTTGTTATTCTCCCACGGGTCGGAGCCATCAGTCATCCTGGTGAGAGGAGTCAGACAGAAGTGGAGGGTTGAGGGCGGCTGTGTGAGGCTCTGAAACGCTGCTACCGGGTGTTTCGGTACACGGACGCTTAAGCTCTAAATAAGCCTTGTGGTGGTTACCTCAACACATATCCACTGGGATTTGGGATTAGTGCAGACATAAAGCTCCGTGTGGCAAAACAATCGTTGTGGTGATTTCATTTCTTTGTTTAGCAAGATCTTTGAAATGCACCAGTTTTCTGTTTTCGAAGCGTAAATGCATTCGCCAGAAGTAAAAGTTAACATTAGGCTATGATGGAGCGGTCACACGACTTCAACCGCAGCACACATGGGGCGCTTAAATGATATATTGTTATGATATTGGAAATTGTTTACATTTGTTGAGTTATACTATATATTGTACTCGTATACTAAAACTAATTTCCTGTATTGTCGTTATAAATGGACACGCGCAAAACGTTTCACTTCCGGTTGAAGCCGATGGTGTGCGTGTAGTTCTTCCTTCGTCACGTGTGAAACTATGTTCTCGGTATTCCTACCCTAAAATGGCAACGTCAACACCATGAGATACTTGACGTTCAAGAGGAGAGAACACTTCAATGTTACTCTCAGTGTCCAGAAGCGACTGAAGATAACATTTTAGAAGCTAGCAGTTGGGTAACGTCATGCAGGAAAAACAAAAAGGCAAAATGAGAAATAAAAAATATGAAATGATTGGGAATACATTTTCGCCAGATACTGGATATAATTACAAAAAAAACCTCTACATGTATACAAAAACAATATCAATTATTTATGATAGATTAAAATATGTTGAAATTGTCTAAAGCTCCTTTGTTGAAGCCCATCATCTTATAAAACCCACGAAAGTATACATTTCGCTCTGATTTGTACTAGCTGAACCGACTGTGTATCTTAGCTTCTTGTTAGCAACAGCCTTTATTTAAACAGTATATTTCCTGACGTACATCATGTGAAAGAACAGTCAGAAGCTCCTAGGGACGTAACGATACCAAAAACTCACGGTACGATAATATCACGATATTGAAAAATAAAGTGAAACAAATGTGAATTATTTATTTATTTTTACTTGAATTGTTTTACTTTTTAAATAATAGATCTTAGTTGTACAGCATGTTAGTAGGATAGTAGTATTTTAAAGTGTCAACAATATAATAATCAGACCCTGCAATAGAATAAATCAAGCTTCACTTTAGCTTTTCAAGTAACTCACACTCATCACTCACTCACTCACTCACTCACTCACTCACTCACTCACTCACTCACTCACTCACTCACTCACTCACTCACTCGCGTCATCAAGGTTATCTTTCAGGAATATGAGCACGTCCACATGTCCAGGTGGAAGCTGGGATGTTTGGGCGTTTGCAAAATCCCCTGCTGTGGAGACAACTCTCTTGCTTGGTACTGGTGTTGCTGGGACAGAGAGACATGCTTTGGGCAGTGGGTCAAACTGTGCATCGTCTCTCCACCACTTCAACAACAATACAGTTGTTGCCAAGAAGGTGAGGCTTATCGACAGAGATATAAATATACTGTTGGTACTTGTCCATGTCTCTAGGTGTGTACATGTAGCCCTGTAGATACGAGGTCCTTTTGTGTTATCTGTTGTTTTATGTTCATGTTGTAACCTACTTGCTGCCGTGTTGGACGGGTCTCCCTTGAGAAAGAGATCGATGATCTCAATGGGACCATCTGGTTAAATAAAGGTTTAAAAAAAATAAAAAAATAATGTAACTTTTTTTTTCTCTCGACGGTATTGACACATTTATTTACCGCGATATCGCGATATTCAATATATCGTTACATCCCTAGAAGCTCCTGAACCCTGTTGAACCAAAAATACCTTTGACTTGGAGCCGAGGGAACCGGAAGTGGGGAAACGCGAACTCATTCCCTAATTCCTAAATCCTGCAGCACTCTATTATATGAGCCTGATTTGACAAAGAGCTGACTTAGCCCCTCTCTCTCTCCACGGCCATTACGATGATTTGGACTTTGAAGATCCCACATCAGAGGATAGTTATGCCACAGACCGTACAGGCACAGAGTGGAGGGGGAGGGGAACTCTTTAGACATCTGTTCGCAGAGAGTGTTTGCTGAGTGTGTTCAGTGAGCCTGTAAAGAAAGCGTTATAATGTCCCACCGGATCGGAGGAGCAAAGTCTGAGAGAAAAACCTTGAGTCCTTGATTCCTTTGAGCGTGACGCTTTCTTAATGTAGGCTTAAAGTCTGGTTACCACATTCTATTATAATACTTCAGCTCCTCTTGAACTTGAGTAGAAGTACTCAGATCCTGTACTTGAGTAAAAGTAGAAGTACTCAGATCTTGTACTTGAGTAGAAGTACTCAGATCTTGTACTTGAGTAGAAGTAGAAGTACTCAGATATTGTAGTTGAGTAAAAGTAGAAGTACTCAGATCTTGTACTTGAGTAAAAGTAGAAGTACTCAGATCTTGTACTTGAGTTAAAGTAGAAGTACTCAGATCTTGTTCTTGTGTAAAAGTAGAAGTACTCAGATCTTGTTCTTGTGTAAAAGTAGAAGTACTCAGATCTTGTACTTGAGTAAAAGTAGAAGTACTCAGATCTTGTACTTGAGTAAAAGTAGAAGTACTCAGATCTTGTACTTGAGTAAAAGTAGAAGTACTCAGATCTTGTACTTGAGTTAAAGTAGAAGTACTCAGATCTTGTACTTGAGTAAAAGTAGAAGTACTCAGATCTGGTTCTTGTGTAAAAGTAGAAGTACTCAGATCTTGTACTTGAGTAGAAGTACTCAGATCTTGTTCTTGTGTAAAAGTAGAAGTACTCAGATCTTGTACTTGAGTAAAAGTAGAAGTACTCAGATATTGTACTTGAGTAAAAGTAGAAGTACTCAGATCTTGTACTTGAGTAAAAGTAGAAGTACTCAGATCTTGTACTTGAGTAAAAGTAGAAGTACTCAGATCTTGTACTTGAGTAAAAGTAGAAGTACTCAGATATTGTACTTGAGTTAAAGTAGAAGTACTCAGATCTTGTACTTGAGTAAAAGTAGAAGTACTCAGATCTTGTAGTTGAGTAAAAGTAGAAGTACCAGAGTGTAGGAATACTCTGTTACAGTAAAAGTCCTGCATTCAAAATGTTCCTCAAGTGAAAGTAGAAAGTATTATCATCAAAATATAGTGAAAGACAGTGAAAGTAGTCGTTGTGCAGATTGGTCCATTTCAGAATAATATATATGATATGTTTTATAATGATTGATCATGAAAGTGTTCTCAAAGCTGGTGAAGGTGCAGCTAGTCTGAAGTACTTTGTAGACTGCAGGGTAGCTGGTGAAGGTGCAGCTAGTCTGAAGTACTTTGTAGACTGCAGGGTAGCTGGTGGATTCACTCCAGGTGGAACTAAAGTCTGATTCAACACTTGATTATATTTCACATCATTCATCCACATCTGTAGAGTAACTAAAGGTATTAAATACATGTAGCGGAGTAGAAGTACACAGTAGCACACAATTGAAATACTAAAGTAAAGTACAAGCACCTCTAAATGTTACTTAAGTACGGTACTTGAGTAAATGTACTTAGTTACTTCCCACCTCTAACCACTAGTGAGTGTTTTTCAATACCATAACACCTACTAAAGAAACAGTGCTGTAGGACGTAACCATTGTTTTAAAGTCAGAACTTAATATAATGTCGGAAAGTCAGTCTATAGTACAGTTGTATATTTTTAGAAGGATAAATCTTAATCTGTAAAGTAATCAGTAACTCCAGCTGTCAGTTAAATGCAGTGGAGTAAATGTTGTCTTTTAAAAGTTGTATCAAATTGAAAGAAGAAGAAGAAGAAGAAGAAGAAGAAGAAGAAGAAGAAGAAGAAGAAGAAGAAGAAGAAAGAAGAAGAAGAAGAAGAAGAAGAAGAAGAAGAAGAAGAAGAAGAAGAAGAAGAAGAAGAAGAAGAAGAAGAAGAAGACACATCAGGGACACCTCGGTAGCACTTGGTCTTTCCGGGACTTGAACTGGTGACCTTCCAGCTGCCAAGCCAAGTTCCTATGGACTTCGCCACCTCCGCCCCATCGCGTAAAGATATCACATATCTTTTATTCGTGTATTTTAAACCTGCCCTATCGTCTCGACTGTTCTTGAATGTATTTCAATTCAATTTAACGTCATTATTCCACTATCAAATCAAAGGTTATTTATAAAGCGATGTTTGGTCGGGCCAAAGTGCTGTACGTGTAATAAATACTACAATCACTTAATGCTTTAATTGTCTTTTTGGTAAGCACTTGTTAAAATGTGCGGAAGTGCAGGATGGAGTCCGGAACACGTTTCCTTATGGGGACAATCAAATATCTCGTATCGTATATAAATAAACTTGCCTTACACAAACATGTCATCCGGGCGCACATACCAATACAACTTGTATGTCATTCTACTGTCAGGGTACAAAGAAAACAAGCAGTCAGACCCTCTCGATGTCACATGGTGTGGGTGTGTGTGTGTGTGTGTGTGTGTGTGTGTGTGTGTGTGGTGTGTGTGGAGAGGGCAGTGAATGCAGCGGCAGATACAAGATGGATTTGGAGGAGGGGGATTTGACCCAGTGACCTCACCGACAGCGTGGACTCCAGAGAGCCGGAGGACTGGGTGTCTCGACTGCTTCTGCTCTTTGATCGGAGTCGAGGTGAGGAGGGGGGAGAGCCGGGCAGAGAGGGGGGGTCGCTGCGAGGCTCCAGATCATATCCATACGAGGGGGGGGTCTCACTGTAGGGAGCCTCTGTGAAGAGACGAAGAAGACGAAGAGTGTGGTTAATAACGTGGAGCCGTCTCAAACACCGTCTGGTGGGTTTCTGAAGACGGTTTGAGCGAGGCTCCAACAACATCGCAACGTAAGACAAAGACATGTAAGTGCAAGGAGACATTTAGCAGGTGACTTTCTTTGTGTCAAGTTTCTTATCGTATAACTTTAGAGTCCTCACATAGCGAGAAACCCAGGTTCGACACCATGTGAGGTCATTGAGTCTTCTCTCCGTCTCTTTTTGGACGTCTTGGTTTGTATCACTTTGAGCCTCTTTTTGGTTATGTCGATTTAAGGAATATTTGTGTCTTTTTTTGTGTTAATTCCCGTCTACCTCTTTGACTCCGATATGCTTATGCGTATAGTCACCGCGAGGCTCCAGAACATATCCACACGAGAAAGGGGACTCGCTGTACGAGCCTCTGTGGAAGATAAAGAACAATGTTTCTCTTTTTGAATCAGCCCGATTAATCGAACATGTGTTGTTTTGAAGTTGATTTGGATGCATCTGTACATAAATCCCTCCGTTGTTGCCGTCTGCCCATCACATGTTAACCCATACGATCCAATCCAACTTTATTTATATAGCACTTTAAAACCTCCAGACCAAAGTGCTGAGATACCTCACATATAAAATCACACAGCTCAGCTCACAAAACATAAAATAAATACATTTACGATAATCCTTTGATGGTCAGATCAAGTCTGACATGCTCCTTGCATCACAGCAGCTCCCCGTGTGTCACATCAAGACACAACACATGGAGAACGAGCCTTTAACATATCAGCACGAGCAGTGAGAGAGAACCTGCTCAAAGCGCCGGCGGCGTGCGTCTGATCTGGGATCCAGGTCTGAAACGGTTTTTCTAAAAGCAGATTAATGGAGATTTAAAAGGCGAACAAAGATATTCACTTTTTCCAGATTCAAAGACTTGTTAAGACGCATGTTAAGACCAGGGCTCCTCCAACAACGCAACTCTTACCAAATGTAAGCGCAAGAAAAAAGTTTGCAGGATTTTTACATTTTTTGTTTCTTCTTGACAGTTTGCGACCGCTTTGCAGTCCTTCCCAGAAGCCCAGGTCATGTTGAGGTCCTTTTGTGTCTGCTTTTGGTTATTTGATCTATTGGCAGGAATTCTGCGTCTCTTTTGGACGGATTGCTCGTCTGCTGTGGTCATTTTGCATGTTTCATGTCATTCTGAGCGTCTTTCAGAGTCAGAAGCAGAAGCAGGTTTATTGCCAGGCAGGTTCGCACATACTAGGAATTTCACTTGATGTCACGGTGCATACATACCATATCAAAACAAGAAATCTAACATAAAACAAAACGTCTTTTACACCGTAATAAAATATAGTTAAAGGTGGGGTAGGTACGTTCGAGAAACCGGCTCGAGATACACTTGTTGTTATATTCCATGGCATGCTCTTCACATCCCGATAGCAATGAATATCTGAAGTGCTTTGACAAAAAATCCATAAAGAAATGTCACTGTGGAAGCCGTGGCGCTGTAAAAAGCTCGACCAATCATCTGAGCCGGCCCGGCTAAAGTAAGTGGATGGCCTACCTGCCTGTCAGCCTTCCATCGGGGCACACACTGCCCTCATTGGTCATGTGCGCGTTCGTGTGTGTTGGGGGAGGGGCTCTGTGAGGAAGTGGCAGATTTTCTCCGGTTGTGTATTTTCAAATTCTAGCGCACTCGAGCTGGATTCTCCAAAATCACCTACCCCACCTTTAAATAGCAATAACAATTAAAATAAAGTACTGATTTACATGGAAATAGAATGCTTTGAATGCATTTTAGAATATAAACTATGAAATGTAAAATAAGAATATGTGCAGTAAGGAGTATGAACATTGTTTCTGGTTTGTTCATGTCGATTAAAGGTCTATTATTGTCTTTTCTTTGGTTATTTCACGTCTATTTGCAGACATTATGCCTCCTTGACTCGGATCCTAAATACTTTTTTCTGGTGTCACCTGTGACTTCCCAAGAACAAATATTAGCACCATGTTTAGAAATTGGCTTGGCAACTGGAAGGTCACCAGTTCAAGTCCCGGCAAGACCAAGCTTCCGAGGTGTCCCTGAGCAAGGCACCGTTCCCCACACTGCTCCCCGGGCGCCGTTCAATTTGGCAGCACACTGGATGGGTCAAACGCAGAGAAACAGTTTCCCCACGAGGGATTAATAAAAGTCCATCTTAATCTTAAATCCAGGTTTTACACCATGCTGCAGAGTGTGTGAGCCAGACCCAAGTGTAACACGTCATATATATACACACACGCCGTGTCGTGCTTATCCCCCCTGTGATTTCAGACTTTTGAGGAAACCCTGAAGAGGATCAACAGCTCGTGTATCCTGTCATTACCCCTGACTCACCACCACTTATCATCATTATCCTGCAGAAAGGATCCATCCACCGACAGCAGTCACAAACACATGTCGGAGTGAGGAAGGTATGTTGAGAAGAGGCTACAAAACAGGTTGGAAAACAGGAAGGAGAGGATTCCGGAAACCATGGGAGAGGATAAAGCCGAGTCACCCAGAAGGACGGCCAGGATGACAGCCACAGAGACAAAAGACAAACACAGAGAGGCTGCGTTAGAGAAAAGGACGAGTGTCAGAGAGCAGGGGAAGTCCATGTGAAAGGCCACTCTGTGTTTCTGTGAGATTATAAATCAGCGTGAAGAGCACATCCTCTCTCAGACAGCACGGACTGCTTCCAGGGAACGAAACACGAGTAAGTTACAGTCAGAGGAGGATATGTGTTGTTAGAGGGGATTCTAAAACACACCAAATGACCATGACCACTTTTCACACACGCCTCGACAGTCAACGAAGAATCAAAGAGACAGAGAAACAACGGAGAAGAATCTTCATAAATTGAAGTAGATTTGTATCAAATGATATCAATACATCCATTTCCAAACCCTCACACTACTGGACAAGTCTCATTTCTCCATTCGTATGTCAGGTGTATATCAGTATGTAGTGTCTCTACTTTAAAGAGTCCTCTCCTGCTGATGTTCAGGTGTATATCAGTATGTAGTGTCTCTACTTTAAAGAGTCCTCTCCTGCTGATGTTCAGGTGTATATCAGTATGTAGTGTCTCTACTTTAAAGAGTCCTCTCCTGCTGATGTTCAGGTGTATATCAGTATGTAGTGTCTCTACTTTAAAGAGTCCTCTCCTGCTGATGTTCAGGTGTATATCAGTATGTAGTGCCTCTACTTTAAAGAGTCCTCTCCTGCTGATGTTCAGGTGTATATCAGTATGTAGTGTCTCTACTTTAAAGAGTCCTCTCCTGCAGATGTTCAGGTGTATATCAGTATGTAGTATCTCTACTTTAAAGAGTTCTAGTTAATAGAAGCGTGAGTGTTACACAGGGAATTTAGCCTTTGCACAAAAACCTATAACACATTACAGGAAAGGGAAAAATAATAATAGGGCCCCTTTAAAACTTAAATAGAGATATATTTGTATTTTAAACGACTTGTTTAAATGCATTTCGCTGTCCTAAGTGTGAGAAAGTGGATCTGACAATAGACGCTCAGTGATCACAGGGTCGATACGGAGGAAGTGTCCAGGCAGGTCTGCCCGGAAAGTTCTGCTATTCATCACCTTCAGAGCGGAAACAGGCTTTCAGCACAAGGTCGTCTTTTACAAACAGTCCCCCCCCCCTCACACACACCCACTCAGATATCACCCTCTCACACACCAGCATTTAACCTTAAAAACACTTTCAGACCTACATGGAACCAGGTTTTTACTATTTCCAATACACCTTTGTTAAAATGAAGCTCTATTTCTACGTATGACCCAGTTTTGCGCCTGTTTTTGTCCCCGTGTAACCTGTTCCTGCGTCCTCTGTGTAACCTGTTCCTGCGTCCTCTGTGTAACCTGTTCCTGCGTCCTCTGTGCAACCTGTTCCTGCGTCCTCTGTGTAACCTGTTCCCGTGTCCTCTGTGCAACCTGTTCCCGTGTCCTCTGTGTAACCTGTTCCTGCGTCCTCTGTGTAACCTGTTCCTGCGTCCTCTGTGCAACCTGTTCCCGTGTCCTCTGTGTGGCCTGATGGTGAAACAGTACTCACCTTTTCAACAAGAGCTGAGCAAATAAACCGAAGTGTAGACAAGTGCAGTTTGTACAAACAAAAGCATAACTACGGGTGAAATCAAACGTATATTTAAGAGTTTAAAACAATGACTTACAAGGTTACTGATGTGGAGATGTGGGTCAACAACTAAAGACAACAAAATGCGAATAAAAAGGCAGCAAATTAAGTTATATTTAAACTATAATGTGAAAAAAATGTAAAAATTGCAGCAAATATGAAACATTTTAGGCAAATATTTTTTCATTTAAATTATGTTTGGAAAAATAAGACTTTAAATTATAAAATTGCAGAAAACGCTTTTCAATTGAAACTATAATGTGAAAAATAAGACTTTAACCTATCACACATGCAGCTAATGTATTTAAATATAAGATGTAATGAAATACTCAAAGAAATACAAATGTAGGAAATGTTTTTTACAATTATTCCATATAATATCCATCAACTAATCTCATTTAAATATTTAAAAAAAATGCTAAATAAAGTCAATAATCTTCAGCATATTGCCGTTAGATTTCATTTGTAAATTGTATTTCTTAATGATAATGTTGTATTTGTTTAAGGCACTCCTATGCCAGTATATGTGATCAATAACAAACCATCAGGAGTGTGTGTGGAGACCAATCTTTCTGCAGCTGGTTTACACGGCGCCAGAGAGCCGTAATAAATACGCTCTAATGCCGTTACATAAGATCCGACAGCTGTGAGGATCAGAGCTGGTTCGTTTCGCACTGTCTCTGAACTCTGCGTTTTCAAGAATTTCATTTGCTGTTTTTCCCACAAGTCACGGTTTTATACGAGTCGGATTACTGCGAGAAAAATAAAGCAAGATTATATTTGAAATCACGTTTTAATGCACAGAGACGTTGTTTTTCTGCCTAGCAACACGGAATACTCTGTATCGCATCATGGCTTCATGATATCCTCAGCTTTATAAACACTAAACTGATTTTGACCATTTTTGCCACGTCTGAAGGTCTCTAAAAAAAAAGTGAATAATTTACCCAGCAGAATTGTTTTGGGTCACTCGGGGACAAATGTGGCCCAATCAAGATTCATCTTTGACTTTAGACGCCCCTCCCCCCCTTCATCCACTGTAACAATAATTGTTCGCAACATGCACCTGGTCTCCCCTCCCTCCGCCCCCCTCCCCCCACAGGAACTCCACCTTTCTCAAAGAATATGCACGCTAACACTTGAACCTGAACTCACCAACACATTACAGGAAAGGGAAAAATAATAATAGGGCCCCTTTAAAACTCTGATTGTGTCCCAGCTGCACATCTGTCGCTGCTTTACGTCATCTCTACGGATTAGGATTAGGGCTTTGAATGTGTCTTTGCTTTGTCATCAATAGGACATGCAGTATTTCGCTGCTGTGTTTTCAAAAAATCCCTCAACGAATTACACAAAAAAAAGATTAAACAAAATATTGTCAGATCCACTTTCTCACACTTAGGACAGATATGTTTGTATTTTAAATGACTTGTTTAAATGCATATGGCCCGTTTAGCTGTCCTAAGTGTGAGAAAGTGGATCTGACAATATTTTGTTGAACATTTTGTTTAATCTTAGCTTTTATTTGTGTAATTCGTCGAGGGATTTTTTTGAATTTGAACATTTATTGTCTTGGTTATTGATATTTAATTCTTAATAAAACATGTACCGTACTTTTCGGACTATAAGCCGCGACTTTTTTCCCCATTTTGTTTGTACAGCTAACGGCCACTATGGAACCTCCTACAT
Organism: Champsocephalus esox; assembly: GCA_036324585.1. Classification (NCBI taxonomy): domain Eukaryota; kingdom Metazoa; phylum Chordata; class Actinopteri; order Perciformes; family Channichthyidae; genus Champsocephalus; species Champsocephalus esox. Next base: position 43,014,384 of record CM070487.1, read on the forward strand.
CTATGGATTTCACAGTTAAAATTAACCACCTTTAACTCTACGGGCTCTATGACCGGTCCGCGCCCGCCACCTTTAAGCGGCGGGCTCCAGCAGGAAAAGCTGGAGGCCGGAAAAGAGCGAGACAGGTAGCGCGCCAAAGTAAAAGTGGAACCGAGAGACAGAATGAGAGCAAGACAGACGGACCATGTAACTGCTGCGGCTTACATGCAGGTGCGCATTATAGCCAGAAAAGTACGGTATATATTGTAAGACATGATCATGGGTATTGTATTTTGAAAGTTAAAGACAAAAAATGATGAGGAACATCTACTGAATGAGATAAAGTCGAGGACATGTACGGACAAAACCACTTCTAACTCTCCACTCTCCTCCTGCAGGACCATCGTCCTAAAACACTGCTCCTTCCTCCACCATGCAAACAACAGCCACACCGCAGTTTAACACAGCAGCGTAATACTGCATGGCCTATTGATGACAAAGCAAAGACACATTCAAAGTCCTAATCCTAATCCATAGAGATGACGTAAGGCAGCGACAGATGTGCAGCTGGGACACAATGAGAGAGATCCACCAGCACAGAAAGCATAATGTGGCCTTAGTCCACGATCCGAGTCCAACACTCAGAACCAAAAGACGCGGGGGGCTTTACATTAAAGAGGCAGCATTACGGCTTCTGGGGGTTCCCCTTTCCTGTCGTGTGTTCAAACACACGACATGCCAGACGAATGTTTACAGCCCAATATCACAGATTAGGGAGTTCTATGAGGATCTTTGAAAACAGATTCAGTGAAAATGCATAGGAGGATACAAATCTGGACCCGTATTTATTCTAACTTAAAGGTCCCCTATTATAGTGTCATCAATATATTAGAGGTCACAGATATACACAGAGCCTGTCTCTGATTGGCTGAAACACCAAACGCAGCATTACCCATAATCCCCTCTGTTTCAGCCCTGTTTCCAAAGTGCTGATTCTCTGTCTGTTACTTTAGATGAAAATCAGGAGCCCCTCCCCACGCCCCTCTGAGAGACATTTGGTTACAAAGAACTCAATGGTGCTCTAGAGGAGATTCAGGTGATAAGGGGTTACCTTGTTGCTGATTGGCTAATGGTTACACAAGACAAAACATCATTATGACATCACAAAGTGGCCAACATCTGATCAGCTCATTTTCAGACAGGTTTTTTATAGAAATGGATCAAAAAGAGAGAGAATCTTTGTTCCTGAAGCTTTCAGAGTCTCTTTCCACAGAGGGGACACATGTTGATGTAGAAGAGACATGAAGAAGAGGGGACACATGTTGATGTAGAAGAGACACGAAGAAGAGGGGACACATGTTGATGGAGAAGAGACATGAAGAAGAGGGGACACATGTTGATGTAGAAGAGACATGAAGAAGAGGGGACACATGTTGATGTAGAAGAGACATGAAGAAGAGGGGACACATGTTGATGTAGAAGAGACATGAAGAAGAGGGGACACATGTTGATGTAGAAGAGACATGAGGAAGAGGGGACACATGTTGATGTAGAAGAGACACGAAGAAGAGGGGACACATGTTGATGTAGAAGAGACACGAAGAAGAGGGGACACATGTTGATGTAGAAGAGACACGAAGAAGAGGGGACACATGTTGATGTAGAAGAGACACGAAGAAGAGGGGACACATGTTGATGTAGAAGAGACACGAAGAAGAGGGGACACATGTTGATGTAGAAGAGACACGAAGAAGAGGGGACACATTTTGATGTAGAAGAGACACGAAGAAGAGGGGACACATGTTGATGTAGAAGAGACACGAAGAAGAGGGGACACATGTTGATGTAGAAGAGACACGAAGAAGAGGGGACACATGTTGATGTAGAAGAGACACGAGGAAGAGGGGACACATGTTGATGTAGAAGAGACACGAAGAAGAGGGGACACGTATTGTTGTAGAAGAGACACGAAGAAGAGGGGACACGTGTTGATGTAGAAGAGACACGAAGAAGAGGGGACACGTGTTGATGTAGAAGAGACACGAGGAAGAGGGGACACGTGTTGATGTAGAAGAGACACGAAGAAGAGGGGACACGTGTTGATGTAGAAGAGACACGAAGAAGAGGGGACACGTCTTGATGTAGAAGAGACACGAAGAAGAGGGGACACGTGTTGATGTAGAAGAGACACGAAGAAGAGGGGACACGTGTTGATGTAGAAGAGACACGAAGAAGAGGGGACACGTGTTGATGTAGAAGAGACACGAAGAAGAGGGGACACGTGTTGATGTAGAAGAGACACGAAGAAGAGGGGACACATGTTGATGTAGAAGAGACACGAAGAAGAGGGGACACATGTTGATGTAGAAGAGACACGAAGAAGAGGGGACACATGTTGATGTAGAAGAGACACGAGGAAGAGGGGACACATGTTGATGTAGAAGAGACACGAGGAAGAGGGGACACATGTTGATGTAAAAGAGACACGAGGAAGAGGGGACACATGTTGATGTAGAAGAGACATGAAGAAGAGGGGACACATGTTGATGTAGAAGAGACACGAAGAAGAGGGGACACATGTTGATGTAGAAGAGACACGAAGAAGAGGGGACACATGTTGATGTAGAAGAGACACGAGGAAGAGGGGACACATGTTGATGTAGAAGAGACACGAGGAAGAGGGAACACATGTTGATGTAGAAGAGACATGGAGAAGAGGGGACACATGTTGATGTAGAAGAGACACGAAGAAGAGGGGACACATGTTGATGTAGAAGAGACACGAAGAAGAGGGGACACATGTTAATGTAGAAGAGACACGAGGAAGAGGGGACACATGTTGATGTAGAAGAGACACGAGGAAGAGGGAACACATGTTGATGTAGAAGAGACATGGAGAAGAGGGGACACATGTTGATGTCGAAGAGACATGAAGAAGAGGGGACACATGTTGATGTAGAAGAGACACGAAGTCACTTGTTGCCCCAGTGACCCTTCAGTAAAGGCCGTAAAGTGGAGCCAAGCTTTTTACCGACATCTCACATCGGCTTCTTCTTCTGCAACTCTCCTCTGCAGAATGATAGCGCTTTTCACTCTCAAATCCAGACGCATATTTTACTGGAAACTATTCTGATAATGTGCATACAGTCGAACATCTTTCCTAATCTCGTTGATAATTCTCTCATCATCACATGTCACACATCGATCTGGATTATGAGCCTCATGAAGCTGCAATAAAACCCACTTCTGAGCCGCTTCGATCGACACCTTTTCTATACGGTGTTTATTTCTGGTGTGAATCCTGTCCGTCAGCTGACTGATGGTCGATACGTGCATTTCACGCAGGAGGCCGTCGGCCTGAGCTATTTAAACTCTGATCGGTGATCAGTCAACGTGGCAGCACTGCGACTATTCCCAGTGGTCAAATTATGGATGCTGCTATTCTGATCCCGCTCTTTCTGGGACACATCGATAGACCTCTGCACTTTGATTCTGTTATTTATGAGAAATGCTGTTTGAAGTTTCTTTTTAAAGAGGACATATCATGCTAATTTCATGCTTCATAACAGTATGTAGTGTCTCTACTTTAAAGAGTCCTCTCCTGCTGATGTTCAGGTGTATATCAGTATGTAGCGTCTCTACTTTAAAGAGTCCTCTCCTGCTGATGTTCAGGTGTATATCAGTATGTAGTGTCTCTACTTTAAAGAGTCCTCTCCTGCTGATGTTCAGGTGTATATCAGTATGTAGTGTCTCTACTTTAAAGAGTCCTCTCCAGCTGATGTTCAGGTGTATATCAGTATGTAGTGTCTCTACTTTAAAGAGTCCTCTCCTGCTGATGTTCAGGTGTATATCAGTATGTAGTGTCTCTACTTTAAAGAGTCCTCTCCTGCTGATGTTCAGGTGTATATCAGTATGTAGTGTCTCTACTTTAAAGAGTCCTCTCCTGCTGATGTTCAGGTGTATATCAGTATGTAGTGTATCTACTTTAAAGAGTCCTCTCCTGCTGATGTGCAGGTGTATATCAGTATGTAGCGTCTCTACTTTAAAGAGTCCTCTCCTGCTGAGGTACAGGTGTATATCAGTATGTAGTGTCTCTACTTTAAAGAGTCCTCTCCTGCTGATGTTCAGGTGTATATCAGTATGTAGTGTCTCTACTTCAAAGAGTCCTCTCCTGCTGAGGTTCAGGTGTATATCAGTATGTAGTGTCTCTACTTTAAAGAGTCCTCTCCTGCTGATGTTCAGGTGTATATCAGTATGTAGTGTCTCTACTTTAAAGAGTCCTCTCCTGCTGATATCCAGGTGTATATCAGTATGTAGTGTCTCTACTTTAAAGAGTTCTCTCCTGCTGATGTTCAGGTGTATTTCAGTATGTAGTGTCTCTACTTTAAAGAGTCCTCTCCTGCTGATGTTCAGGTGTATATCAGTATGCAGTGTCTCTACTTTAAAGAGTCCTCTCCTACCGGTCAGCCGCTTAGAGATGTCCCGCTCCTTAGTCATGTACAATGTGTTGGAGCGCTAGCCAATAGAAGTGCGAGTGTAACATAGTGATGTAACTATGTTCAGGAAGTAAACAAAGCAGTCCAATGGGAGCTTTCAGGAACACACATCTATATACTTCACTACAGGAAAGGGCAAACCCCCAAAAAGCATAAAATTGCCTCTTTGAATGATTAAATGTATTTTCGCAATGTCATGGTATTTGGTGGGAAAATATTGTGATATTCAGTTTTCCCGACATTTTCCAGCCCTCCCCTGTCGCTAATATAAAAAAGACAAACATGGGTCGTTGTTAGTGAAAGGTGGAGTGAAAAGAGTTGAAACCACTGTGTTCACAGGCTGCTCAGTGCTGCCTGTGAGCAGTCTATTGACTTTGACAAATCAAATTGGCAGAGCGGCCTCTCTAAACCTCACTCTGTAACTGGGGCAACTGTTACGGCAAAGAGCTGTGTGTCTTGGCAAACATTCATAATCACATCCTGGGCCATGTGCAGTGTGTGCTGTTGGTAAACCACAGCGAGGCCCGGCTTCAGCTCACCTTCTAATCAGAGAGTGGAAATAGCTCAGGGTGGTCAGGCTGCTCTTTGTAAAGCGCTGAATACCACGGAGAATCAAAGTCCAGTAATGGTTCCAGTCTGTGCAAACAAACATGTGGATATGAAGGCGTTGGACACACGTACATTAGTGATGCAGAAGGGAATAACACATGGCACTGAAGCGGTTTTATCAGATTACTGCGAGAAAAACAAAGCAAGATTATATTTGAAACCACCTTTTAATGCGCAGAGACGTTGTTTTGCTGCCTAGCAACACTGAATACTCTGAGTGATTGGTCTTGAATGCGTTTTTTTGTGATTTTATTGTCAGTTTTTTTTTCAAACAGCCGCTAAGCTAAAGGCGGCTAATGTTGGCCGTGATGTTACTGTCGTCGTCTCATTTAGACACTTGTTAGCAACCGCTGTTTTTAAATTCACCGGTGGGGTTTTACTCATGTGTTTTATGTCGTAGAACAAAACGTATAAATATCTTGTGTTAACCACAGACCGAGAGATTGGTCTTAAATGTGTTTTTTTTGTGACTTTATCGTCAGGTTTTTTTCAAACAAGAATCCAACATGACTTAAAATCTGTCTAAATTATTCACCAAGATATATTTCTGAAAACATTTGAGGGGAGAAATAGGCTCTAGCACTGCTGAATCTTATTTTATTATACATAACATCACATAGTTTGACAGCTTTGACAACATCTTTGCTGGCCTGACTCATATGAAGTGAGATTCTTTAAATGTATGCAAATACAGACACCTCCAAATCCCCGCAACACTCCCACAATGCACTGCCTGTACAGTGCCGTTAGTCCGTTAGATGACAAAGTGGTTAGTTTTGTCGTACTAGGTGTTCTTTATTCATATTTTAAGCTTCTCTCATGCTCAAAAACTCATATTCGAGAAACTTATGAGCACTTTGTTCAACTGTGAATTTCTTTAGTGGAGGACAGCCCTCCTTCTGTCTTCTGAAATGTTATGATTTTATCTTGTCATGTTTTAACTGTTTGTGCTTTTGCTGTACGTTGTGTCGTTTTATACTCCCGTAAGATTTGTATGCTTTTCTTATTTTGTTATATTCTGTGTTTAAACATAAAAAACTAAGAACTTGTGCCTTTAGGTCAATTTACATTGCATTGTCCCTGAAAATAAATGAATGCATTTGGTTATTTTATCGTCAAATTATTCTTATTTTACACACCTGTCGTGTCTTTAGGCTTTCATGTTTGTTTTTTAACGATCCAACACTACCACTGACTCTGCTTATTTTTAGCAGATGATGAACACACTTAAGGAATGTTTTCAGTGACCTCCAGGTACGATCAAATATTCATTTGCATGTCTGAATAGAATTAAATATAAGTGACCAAACCTGATGTGCTTTAAATGTGACAGTCAAAATCTGCCTAGCAACAGAGTACGTTTGAACAGATTAGTTTCGTCAGCATTTAATAAAGCCAATCATCCAAGATTTAGAATTCAGTTGCATTGTTTTCCTGTTGACATTTAATTGACCATACGTCTTTCTGCGGATTGATATGACTGCACATAGTCCTTAGCAACGGCCCGTTCTCCTTAGCAACAGTCTGGTAGCGCAAAATAGCAAACCTCGGGAATGTCTAGTTTGACCAATCAGAATCGAGTGTTCAATTAAGTCGTGTAATAAATGCAATATGATGAATCTGAACCCATGTATTATGATACCTCAAGATTATTTCCAATAGAGAGCCCTACATGAGAAATAGTCGACGACAGGCTAAGGGGGCGGGACAACTCTAAGTGGTTGACCAATCACAACAGAGCCAGCCAGTTAACCAATCAGAGCAGACTGGACTCTGGTTTCAGACAGAGGGTGAAAAGAGTTACACCTGAACATCAGCTGGAGAGGACTCTTTAAAGTAGAGACACCACATACTGATATACACCTGAACATCAGCTGGAGAGGACTCTTTAAAGTAGAGACACTACATACTGATATACACCTGAACATCAGCAGGAGAGGACTCTTTAAAGTAGAGACACTACATACTGATATACACCTGAACATCAGCAGGAGAGGACTCTTTAAAGCAGAGACACTACACACTGATATACACCTGAACATCAGCTGGAGAGGACTCTTTAAAGTAGAGACACCACATACTGATATACACCTGAACATCAGCTGGAGAGGACTCTTTAAAGTAGAGACACTACATACTGATATACACCTGAACATCAGCAGGAGAGGACTCTTTAAAGTAGAGACACTACATACTGATATACACCTGAACATCAGCAGGAGAGGACTCTTTAAAGCAGAGACACTACACACTGATATACACCTGAACATCAGCTGGAGAGGACTCTTTAAAGTAGAGACACTACATACTGATATACACCTGAACATCAGCAGGAGAGGACTCTTTAAAGTAGAGACACTACATACTGATATACACCTGAACATCAGCAGGAGAGGACTCTTTAAAGTAGAGACACTACATACTGATATACACCTGAACACCAGCAGGAGAGGACTCTTTAAAGTAGAGACACTGATATACACCTGAACATCAGCAGGAGAGGACTCTTTAAAGTAGAGACACTACATACTGATATACACCTGAAGATGACCAGGCGATGTCCTTTTTTAAACACTTTGTCTAAAACAAACTCTGTGTCACAACAAGGAGCCTGTGGGTCAGGCTGTGGTGAGAGAGGTGAACTCATACAACACTTAACATTTCATTAGCCGTGCCCCCCCACAGTACCAGCAGCTGAGACATTCCTCAAACACTCGGCCAAACAGAGGGCCTTTGAGAGGGATTGAAGGGGGGAGAGAGGAGTGAGGCACGAGGGAGGATCACTGAACCCCACAGGCTCGGAAGCATGCCAAAGATTTCCCTTTATTATCCATGGACGCATGTTAGAGGCTGAGCTACAGGAAAATGTGGTGTGTGCAGAGTTTCTAAATAAGTGTTTGTACTCTGTCCTGTAACGGGGAGGAACAACAAGAGCATTCATCACGGCTTCACTGTAAGAGCAGCTGGTGACGCCTGGCCTGATGTACTGCCAGCTTTTCACCACTTTACCAAGTACACTGCACAGAGGAACAGGTGTCACACACACACACACACACACACACACACACACACACACACACACCACACACACACACACACACACACACACACACACACACACACACACACACACACACACACACACACACACACACACACACACACACACACACACACACACACACACACACACACACACACACACCACACACACACACACACACACACACACACACACACACACACACACACACACACACACACACACACACACACACACACACACACACACACACACACACACACACACACACACACACACACTTCTGATTTATTTCTCTGGTGGATATTTGACGTCAGGGACTTGGCTTTAAGTAGGGTTGGTAAGCAGTGAAAGTGTTTTAATGATTCTTTTTTGTATATCTGTTACTTAGTCAGTCTCTTCTAAACTCTCAAACCAGAGTTGGTGATAGTTGGATCAGTGGAAAGACTCACAACAATGAGTTATACTGTCTTATCTCTACCTTCAGCGAGGTACAATTACTGCATTGTGGCTTTGAGGGGAGCATATAAAAGCAGTCTCTTTCCTGCATATTTGATTCTACGTATACTTATCATTGCATCGAGCCACATTTCCATCACTGCTGATTGATGCAGGATCAGATCAATATCGTGACAGCGATGACGGAAGTTAGCAACCAGAAGGCTCCCTCCGCAAAAAGGATGTTCTCCATAATCTCTGAAGCAACACACGTTTATGATACTTACACACTTTGTTCAGCAGGATAATCTCCACATATTAAGACCGCTTTATGATTTCTGAAGTAAAAAGCGAACGTTAGGCTCTAAAGCACGGTCACATGACTTCACGTCTCCACCGCTAAGCTAAAGGAGGCTAACGTTGGGCTATAAAGGAACTACAGCACGGTCACATGACTTCACGTCACCACTGCTAAGCTAAAGGAGGCTAATGTTGGGCTATAAAGGAACTACAGCACGGTCACATGACTTCACGTCACCACCGCTAAGCTAAAGGCGGCTAATGTTGGGCTATAAAGGAACTAGAGCACGGTCACATGACTTCACGTCACCACCGCTAAGCTAAAGGAGGCTAATGTTGGGCTCTAAAGGAACTACAGCACGGTCACATGACTTCACGTCACCACTGCTAAGCTAAAGGTGGCTAATGTTGGGCTATAAAGGAACTACAGCACAGTCACATGACTTCACGTCACCACGCTAAGCTAAAGGTGGCTAATGTTGGGCTATAAAGGAACTACAGCACGGTCACATGACTTCACGTCACCACTGCTAAGCTAAAGGTGGCTAAAGTTGGGCTATAAAGGAACTACAGCACGGTCACATGACTTCACGTCACCACCTCTAAGCTAAAGGAGGCTAACGTTGGGCTATAAAGGAACTACAGCACGGTCACATGACTTCACGTCACCACGCTAAGCTAAAGGGGGCTAATGTTGGGCTATAAAGGAACTACAGCACGGTCACATGACTTCACGTCACCACCGCTAAGCTAAAGGCGGCTAATGTTGGGCTATAAAGGAACTACAGCACGGTCACATGACTTCACGTCACCACCGCTAAGCTAAAGGAGGCTAATGTTGGGCTATAAAGGAACTACAGAACGGTCACATTACTTCTCGTCACCACCGCTAAGCTAAAGGCGGCTAATGTTGGGCGTGATGACGTTTAGTCGTCTCATTTAGACAATTGTTAACGACCGCCGTTTTTAAATTCACCAATTGGGTATTTACCGACTTATTTTATGTCGTAGAATTAAAATCTCTTCAGCTTGTGTTAACCACAGACCTTATTTCAGGCTAACAACCAGGAACACATTTAAAAAAACATTGGCTTTGAGACAATAGACACTCATTCATGTGCCACTCTCTTATAGCCGAATGTAACCTTTCCCATTTAAGAAGTAAAGCCAGATTTAAAGTGTTTTTCTTTGTCAAGAGGGAAAGAGGCTTGTCGAGGCGAACTCGCCTGCCCTCAGGAGTTGGCAGCACTTCCTCTTGTACATTTACTCTCGGAAAGGGAGAGGCTGAATTCTTTGGCTTCCTCGACCACTAAACCTCAGATGTTGATATCCAGGTACAATGATATGCCTGTCTAGGCTTCCTCCGGGAACCTCAAATATTCATGAGTCTGCAATTAACCCGTAAAGTCCTGCTGAGGCAGCAAGTCGTGCCCATCTCTGGACGTCCAGACAGACTCTTTCTATTAATGTCACAGAGCTGTCTACCTCCAGAGCGTGCCCCATCCTCACCGCTGACACATGCATCCTGAAGGACAAGAGCAGGAGTTTTTTGTAGGATGAAAGGGAGATATATTGTTGTCGTAGCACTTCACATTACAGCTTATTGGTAAAGTTTGATAATAAAGAGGAAATACCATGTAATAATGAAAGTAATAATTTAGTAAAAGCTAGAATCGCATTTTGATAAGACAATGGTGCCTTCACATGATCCTCAATGTCTACAGTTGGAAGGTTTCTTTTTTCTTTGGTGTGCTGATGAGTATCCACTTGTAATGTGGAAACAATATGGACACTAAGAAGATGTCATGCCTCAGAGCGTTTTAAACAACATGTTGACATCTGTTTTCAAGTTGTTCTGACTTATGTTGTCTCTGATTATTTCCAGATCACATGAATGCAGCACACACACTCTCCCTCAATGATAATGAAGAAAACATATCTTGTGTTTCCGCACCGTGTTTCCGATCCGCTCAAAACTTTAACACATTATTCTTTGGCCAATGCTCTTTCACCAAGTTTTATAACATTTCGGCAAGTAGCTTGTTAGTATAAAATACATTCATTAATGTTATAAAAGGGTAAACAATAGTGCATTTCCCAATATAGATACCCAATATAGATACACAGTCATAAGTGGCGTTTCTATAAAGTTTGACATGTGAAATATACACAAGGCATCAAAGTATACGAGTTGAGTGAAGAAGAAGAAGTGAAAAATGGTAGTTAAGCATTTGGTAACCCTGAATTATAGTTATTCCCCGTGTTTGGCCTCTTTGTTGAATTATTAATTGTAATATATGAATTTGTTTATTTAATTCCGTTATACTAATCACTTGCTGTAGTCCCGTGATAAAAAGGGACATGCGCAATACAACGCGTCACTTCCGGTTGAAGCAAAGCCGACGGTGCATGTGTGTATTTATTCCTCTATTCACGGTATTCCCATTATATCCATTTCACTCCAATATATATATTAACAAATGTATATTTTGTTTAAAAACAAGGTATCACTTAAATACATGGCATTACTTTATTAAACAAAAAGCTGAACTTATCTCCCTGTTAGAAGCTGGAAACAGATCGTTGTGAAGGAATATGCAACCGATTACTCGTCTATCGGCGATTTTTGTAATAGTTGATTTGGCTCTACTCTTCCATGTTATGACCGAATGTAAAGTGCTTCCTTCTGTCCGACCGGTTATACATTAACCATGAGACCCCCCCCCCAGCCCCTGCAACTGTGGCCACGGGCATGTCAGTGTCATGATGATAATTAATGATGGCAAAAGAGAGCCATCAGAGACTTGGCCTCCTTAAAAAGGCTCACAGCTAATCAGCGGCTCTATTCACAGCTAGCCTGACGATTGGCCTAGATAACCAGAAAGCAGGAACCAGGACCAACAACACTCTTCTCAACGTCTTCTATTCATAGAAAAGGGTCTCATGGGACGTGTCGATTTGAGCCTTTACACTTAAGATTTCACGCAGCGATGCAGCTGACATGTAAGGGTTTGTTTGTGTCCGTATGTAAGTGGTTTTGATACTATGGCGGACGTTTTTCCAGACTGAGAGACAATGAAACACACGTCAACTCTCATGCCGTTTGACAGGGCGCAGAATATCACAAAATAGTATACCCTTTAACAACAAAATAAGTGTGTATATGCTGCTAGACATGTAGTTAAAAAGTCATTTCCCATTGCCAGTAGACAAGCAAGCCTTTCTGCCCAAGATTGAAAACATTACCGCGGTAAATACTTGTTTTATATCTGTTATTTATTACGTTTTATAAGCGTGTCTTATGATAATCAGTGAGGCAACATTACTGTTCCTCTCCTCCGAGTCTGGTGGCTTTGAGGAAATAATGAATGCATGTTTTGTATGATAATAAATTCCGATAATCTCTCAAATTCCTGTTGATTTCATTCTAGATAAATCACATGCCCATTTAGTGCGTCCGCCATGGTGTCATGTTACCATAGATAACAGAACGAACGGCGGGTATTACAACAGCGGAAAGACAAACAAAGATTGTTTTTAGAAATGTTATTTTGTCTCTGTCAAGTTTGAATGCGTTCGATAATCAGGAAGGTAACATGTCTGTTTCTGTCAGTCTGGTGCTTTTCAGGCGAGAATACTTATTATGTAAGTTAATAGAGGGTCAAATCCCTGTTGGCTTAATTTATGATATACTTACTTAAAGAGGCCCTATTTTGCATTCGGGTGTTCCCTTTCCTGTCGTGTGTGCTATAGGTTTTAGTGCATGTAAATGGTCTGCAGAGGCTAAAATCCCTCCAGAAGAAGTTTCTCTCCCACACACTCCCCAAATGCAGGTTTTAACCTTTCACACTGAGAAACAAAATCCAGATGTTAGTGGCGTTGTTTTCCAGTGGGATATGCACAGTCCAGAAAGCCTCATTTAGGTATAAGAGCTGACTGCATGTATAGGTTAAGAAGCGTCGTCTTAGTTACAGCCGACAGGAGCACAAAGCGCCTTTACAACACTTTCCTTTATTAGGCTCATTTACTGCCGCAATGCTTTATAATAAACACAACTACACCCAAAAACGTTCCAACTGCTCCTTTAAAGTGAACGACCACAACAAAGAGTATTTTATTGCGAAAAACTTCAAACCACAAACGGGCTCGCGGCCTGAGGTCTAATCCAGCAACGTGCACCGGGATGTTGTTACAACATGAGAGAATACATCCAGACTCTGCTAATCCACAAAGCAGCGTGCTCACGAGGCAGCGGCGCTATTCTGTCCGCCGCAAGTCTCCTCTGGGAACAAACGGCACATTTAAACAGGGCGGGGTCATTTCATACAAGGAACCCCAGCAGATTCACACCGGCCCCGTCAGAACTACCGTTTACTACCGTTACCAGGGCCGTCCCTGGCTACAGGCCAATCATGCAGACTGTGTGGGGCCTCAACTGAGCCGAAAATGCAGCGCACCTACAGTATGCGCAATTAGTTTCTCCACTAACCCTTTTTGAACATTAAAGCATGGAGACATGTCCCAGTAGAGACACTACATACTGATATACACCTGAACATCAGCAGGAGAGGACTCTTTAAAGTAGAGACACTACATACTGATATACACCTGAACATCAGCAGGAGAGGACTCTTTAAAGTAGAGACACTACATACTGATATACACCTGAACATCAGCAGGAGAGGACTCTTTAAAGTAGAGACACTACATACTGATATACACCTGAACATCAGCAGGAGAGGACTCTTTAAAGTAGAGACACTACATACTGATATACACCTGACATCAGCGGAGGGACTCTTTAAAGTAGAGACACTACATACTGATATACACCTGAACATCAGCAGGAGAGGACTCTTTAAAGTAGAGACACTACATACTGATATACACCTGAACATCAGCAGGAGAGGACTCTTTAAAGTAGAGACACTACATACTGATATACACCTGAACATCAGCAGGAGAGGACTCTTTAAAGTAGAGACACTACATATTGATATACACCTGAACATCAGCAGGAGAGGACTCTTTAAAGTAGAGACACTACACACTGATATACACCTGAACATCAGCAGGAGAGGACTCTTTAAAGTAGAGACACTACATACTGATATACACCTGAACATCAGCAGGAGAGGACTCTTTAAAGTAGAGACACTACATACTGACATACACCTGAACATCAGCAGGAGAGGACTCTTTAAAGTAGAGGCACTACATACTGACATACACCTGAACATCAGCAGGAGAGGACTCTTTAAAGTAGAGGCACTACATACTGATATACACCTGAACATCAGCAGGAGAGGACTCTTTAAAGTAGAGACACTACATACTGATATACACCTGAACATCAGCAGGAGAGGACTCTTTAAAGTAGAGGCACTACATACTGATATACACCTGAACATCAGCAGGAGAGGACTCTTTAAAGTAGAGACACTACATACTGATATACACCTGAACATCAGCAGGAGAGGACTCTTTAAAGTAGAGACACTACATACTGATATACACCTGAACATCAGCAGGAGAGGACTCTTTGAAGTAGAGACACTACATACTGATATACACCTGAACATCAGCAGGAGAGGACTCTTTAAAGTAGAGACACTACATACTGATATACACCTGAACATCAGCAGGAGAGGACTCTTTAAAGTAGAGGCACTACATACTGATATACATCTGAACATCAGCAGGAGAGGACTCTTTAAAGTAGAGACACTACATACTGATATTAAGCTGAAAATTAGCATAATATGTCCTCCTTACAAAGAAGTTAGTTTTTCTCAGTAGGAGAAACATCTGCTCCAAGATAAATGAATATAAGAAGGATGTTAAATGTGTTGAAGCATCCTGTCGAGAACAGATTTGAACATTTGTATGCAGATGACATCACCGGTCTCTGCCTGTCCGTCACATGCTTTGTGCCAGAGAGCTTTGGGCTGGATCACCTTATATAACAACACAGCATTCTGCTCATCTGCTTAATCTCACCCACACGGGATAACTCTCCGGCAGTAGAGGCAATCCTAATACGCTCTGTGTGCCAATCCCCGTTTGGCCTCGACAACTTCCCCGTGTCCTCGCTCACTTGGACAACACGCCCCCTTTGCCACTCTCCTCCTTATCCCACTTAACATTGTTATATTGTTAACATGTCAATACTCCTGCTCAATGAGTGATTCTCCCATTGTGTGCACACATCACAACAGGAAACCCGCTGTGATTGGAAGCCGCATGACACACTTTTAAGCCCCTCCATCTCCATCGCCATCGCCATCCTCCCGTAACAAAGAACCTCCCTACATTTATCACGCTACACAAACCCCTTTAAGTTAGTAACTCGCCACCGAGGACAACAACAGTGATGCGCGCTGACACAAAAACACTCGGGGTGGAGCGAGCTGGAGGCCGGAGGGCAGTCGTGTCTCTGTGAGCACTCGGCAGTGAAGAGCAGAAGGGGGGTGGGAAAGAGAAAAGGATAAAGAAAACGCTCCTGAAAGAAGTGCAGAGCCACTGGGTTCCTGCGAGGAAGCAGTGAAAGTCCATGATGTCACTCCCAACTAACCACGGGAGCTTTTACACATGCTAATCGTGCTACACGAGGAAGGGGTTAATATCTCTGACCTAATAGGGATAAAGGATGTGAGATAAAACATCAGACTAAATTAAGGTGTTATATGTAACATTACCGACAATCAAATGTATAGAAACTGCAGAACTAGGTTATATATTCGGTTCAGTTGTGCATTTCCATTTCCCCACATGTTTCCAACATTTTCAAACCCATAGAAAAATAAATGTAATTGGAATTAACATCAATTTTGACTGCGTTGTATTCCTTTGAGCGTTAGCTACCAGAATATGTCCTAAATGCACTTTTTTAGATGTTGGTGCTTTATAACGCTATATTTGAACCGGATATGATTTTGTTTTATTCCAGTGTACACTACAGTTGATATCAAATGTTAAATAAATCTGCGCAATCAATAAAATAGTGCCACTACTACATCACTGTACTTTAACGCAGCCTTTAAACAAAGTAAAACAACACTTATGTGTAAATCCATGAACATAATAGGCCTCAAATCAGAATAATATCAAATCAAAAATATCAAAAATAGCCAAAATCTCGCGATACAATGATTTCCCCGCACCAATATAATACTGTTCTGTTAAAGGTGGGGTAGGTAATTTTGAGAAACCGGCTCGACTGCGCTAGAATTTGAAAATACACAGCCGGAAGAAATCTGCCACTTCCTTACAGAGCCCCTCCCCCAACACACACGAATGCGCACATGACCAATGAGGGCACGAGATCAGTCTGTGCCCCGAGGGAAGGCTGACAGGCAGGTAGGCCATCAGGTACTTTAGCCGGCTCAGATGATTGGTCGTGCTTTTTACAGCGCCACGGCTTCCAGTGACATTTTTTTATGGATTTGTTGTCAAAGCACTTCAGATATTCATGGCTATCGGATGTTAAGAGCATTCCATGGAATATAACAACAAGTGTATCTCGAGCCGGTTTCTCAAACTTACCTACCCCACCTTTGATATAATAATCCTTCCAAATAAAAGTCCTCAGTCATGCTCTGTGTGGGGTCTCTTACCCAGATCCTGCCCACTGTGGTCCTGGGAGTTCCTGCTGGAGGTGTTGGATTCTCCGTCTCCGCTCCAGATCTTTCCCGTCTTGCGGACCGCGATGGCGGCGGCCTCGCAGACGACCCCCTGCTGCTTCAGGCGCTTCTGAGCCAGCGGGGTCGGGGGGCTGCTGCTGCCGAGGGAGGGGGAGCGGCTCTTCTCCCGGTACAGGGGGAAGGTGGAGGGGCTGGGGGACACGAGGCTGGACGGACCCGACGAGAAGTCCTCCTCGCTGGAAGTCAGGTTCTCGTTGGAGCTGCAGTCCGGCGTGTAGCCTCCGCCTAACGGGGATTCATTACAATGTTTATATAGATTTGTTTATTCCCCACATGGCAGTTATTTTAAAGGTTACTAAAGTTACTTCTTCATGTCTCTTCTACATCAACATGTGTCCCCTCTTCTTCATGTCTCTTCTACATCAACATGTGTCCCCTCTTCTTCATGTCTCTTCTACATCAACATGTGTCCCCTCTTCTTGATGTCTCTTCTACATCAACATGTGTCCCCTCTTCTCCATGTCTCTTCCACATCAACATGTGTCCCCTCTTCTCCATGTCTCTTCTACATCAACATGTGTCCCCTCTTCTCCATGTCTCTTCTACATCAACATGTGTCCCTCTTCTCCATGTCTCTTCTACATCAACATGTGTCCCCTCTTCTCCATGTCTCTTCTACATCAACATGTGTCCCCTCTTCTCCATGTCTCTTCTACATCAACATGTGTCCCCTCTTCTCCATGTCTCTTCTACATCAACATGTGTCCCCTCTTCTTCATGTCTCTTCTACATCAACATGTGTCCCCTCTTCTTCATGTCTCTTCTACATCAACATGTGTCCCCTCTTCTCCATGTCTCTTCTACATCAACATGTGTCCCCTCTTCTCCATGTCTCTTCTACATCAACATGTGTCCCCTCTTCTTCATGTCTCTTCTACATCAACATGTGTCCCCTCTTCTTCATGTCTCTTCTACATCAACATGTGTCCCCTCTTCTTCATGTCTCTTCTACATCAACATGTGTCCCCTCTTCTACATCAATATGTGTCCCCTCTTCTTCATGTCTCTTCTACATCAACATGTGTCCCCTCTTCTCCATGTCTCTTCTACATCAACATGTGTCCCCTCTTCTTCATGTCTCTTCTACATCAACATGTGTCCCCTCTTCTTCATGTCTCTTCTACATCAACATGTGTCCCCTCTTCTTCATGTCTCTTCTACATCAACATGTGTCCCCTCTTCTTCATGTCTCTTCTACATCAACATGTGTCCCCTCTTCTTCATGTCTCTTCTACATCAACATGTGTCCCCTCTTCTTCATGTCTCTTCTACATCAACATGTGTCCCCTCTTCTCCATGTCTCTTCTACATCAACATGTGTCCCCTCTTCTTCATGTCTCTTCTACATCAACGTGTGTCCTCTCTTCTTCATGTCTCTTCTACATCAACATGTGTCCCCTCTTCTCCATGTCTCTTCTACATCAACATGTGTCCCCTCTTCTCCATGTCTCTTCTACATCAACGTGTGTCCTCTCTTCTTCATCAACATGTGTCCCCTCTTCTCATGTCTCTTCTACATCAACATGTGTCCCCTCTTCTCCATGTCTCTTCTACATCAACATGTGTCCCCTCTTCTTCATGTCTCTTCTACATCAACATGTGTCCCCTCTTCTTCATGTCTCTTCTACATCAACATGTGTCCCCTCTTCTTCATGTCTCTTCTACATCAACATGTGTCCCCTCTTCTTCATGTCTCTTCTACATCAACATGTGTCCCCTCTTCTTCATGTCTCTTCTACATCAACATGTGTCCCCTCTTCTTCATGTCTCTTCTACATCAACATGTGTCCCCTCTTCTTCATGTCTCTTCTACATCAACATGTGTCCCCTCTTCTTCATGTCTCTTCTACATCAACATGTGTCCCCTCTTCTTCATGTCTCTTCTACATCAACATGTGTCCCCTCTTCTTCATGTCTCTTCTACATCAACATGTGTCCCCTCTTCTTCATGTCTCTTCTACATCAACATGTGTCCCCTCTTCTTCACGTCTCTTCTACATCAACATGTGTCCCCTCTTCTTCATGTCTCTTCTACATCAACATGTGTCCCCTCTTCTCCATGTCTCTTCTACATCAACATGTGTCCCCTCTTCTTCATGTCTCTTCTACATCAACGTGTGTCCCCTCTTCTTCATGTCTCTTCTACATCAACATGTGTCCCCTCTTCTCCATGTCTCTTCTACATCAACATGTGTCCCCTCTTCTCCATGTCTCTTCTACATCAACTGTGTCCTCTCTTCTTCATCAACATGTGTCCCCTCTTCTCATGTCTCTTCTACATCAACATGTGTCCCCTCTTCTCCATGTCTCTTCTACATCAACATGTGTCCCCTCTTCTTCATGTCTCTTCTACATCAACATGTGTCCCCTCTTCTTCATGTCTCTTCTACATCAACATGTGTCCCCTCTTCTTCATGTCTCTTCTACATCAACATGTGTCCCCTCTTCTCCATGTCTCTTCTACATCAACATGTGTCCCCTCTTCTCATGTCTCTTCTACATCAACATGTGTCCCCTCTTCTTCATGTCTCTTCTACATCAACATGTGTCCCCTCTTCTTCATGTCTCTTCACATCAACATGTGTCCCCTCTTCTTCATGTCTCTTCTACATCAACATGTGTCCCCTCTTCTTCATGTCTCTTCTACATCAACATGTGTCCCCTCTTCTTCATGTCTCTTCTACATCAACATGTGTCCCCTCTTCTTCATGTCTCTTCTACATCAACATGTGTCCCCTCTTCTTCATGTCTCTTCTACATCAACATGTGTCCCCTCTTCTTCATGTCTCTTCTACATCAACATGTGTCCCCTCTTCTCCATGTCTCTTCTACATCAACATGTGTCCCCTCTGTGGAAAGAGACTCTAAAAGTTTCAGGAACAAAGATTCTCTCTCTTTTTGATCCATTTCTATAAAAACCTGTCTGAAAATGAGCTGATCAGATTTTGGCCACTTTATGATGTCACAACGATTTTTTGGCTTGAGTAACCATTAGCCAATCAGCAACCAAGGTAACCCCTCCACCTTATCACCTGAATCTCCTCCGAGAGCACCATTAGGCGCTTTCACACTGGAGTACTTTTCCCAGGAATAGTTGCGATAGTTCCTGGGATCTTGCGTTCACACCAAAAAGATCTGGAACTAGAACTTTTTTCGGAAACCTTTCCAGTCCCTGCTAGAGAGGTACAATTTCTGATTGGCTGGGCGAATTGTAAACCACGCCCTGTAAAACTCCAAAAAGTTTTGTGAAGCCGCCATTTTATTTGCTCGCAGTAGCATCATTAGCATCATTAGCATTAGCCCAGCGCACCAACGGAGAGAGACTAACTTATGGCAACACAAAATAAAACGTGGGAGCGGTGGAGTGATGAGGAGGTGTCGACGCTTCTGGCGATTTACCCGGGACTTCGGGCGGCAGTATACGCCATGAAGTGGTTTGCGGCCTGCCAGTAAACCCAAAGCAGAAGAAGAAGAAGTGACGTCAGTGGCTTCATTTGCGTAATCTTCCCTCAGGGAACTTATTCCGGTGTGAACGCGATCTGCTAGATAGTTCCGGAACTAAAGATTTCCGGGAACTATTCCTGGGTAAAGTACTTGGTGTGAAAGCGCCTATTGTGTTCTGTTGAACCGAATGTCTCTCAGAGGGGCGTGAGGAGAGGCTCCTTATTTTCATCTAAAGTAACAGACAGAGAATCAGCACTTTGGAAACAGGGCTGAAACAGAGGGGATTATGGGTAATGCTGCAATGATCTGTTTGGTGTTTGGAGCCAGAGACATGTTCTGTATATGAGACCTATAGTATATTGATGAAAAACAGCATAATAGGGGACCTTTAAGTGACAAGATCCACACTCACCTCCCCACATCGTCAAAGCTCCCTGGAGAGTAGGACCTCCGGGGCCAGGTGTGGTGAGCCTCCTCCTCCTGGCTGTGGTCCCGGATGTGGATCACTCGAGGCTCCCCCTCCCCCATCATCCCCCCCACGTACACACTGGTGTAGGGCTGGCACTCGGAACTCCCCCCCGCCTCCTCGTACGCCTCGTTGACTCCCTCCGTGGATCTCCCTCTCCGCACCTTACTGACGTCCCCCGATGCAGCAGAAAGGTTCCCAGGAAGTGAATGCAGGGACCGTTTCCTCTCCATCTGCATGGCCTGACTCCCCAGGGTGCTGATCTTGTCCGAAACCTCCCTGTCGTTGACTTTGACCAGGCCTCGCTCGTGGTGGTACTCCATGTTCACGTAGAAGGGCTTCTCCATCACCGACAGGCCCCTCCCGTCCCCTGCAGAGTGGGAGTTGGCCCTCCTGATGCGCTCAAAGTTGGACCTCAGAGCGGCCACAGAGCCGGTGCTCGGAGGATACTCAGGAACCTCTGGACCAACATCTTTCTGTTTGCTCGGAGACGCTGTATCCACCTCCAGATGTGCTTTACTGCTAACTTCATCTGTGTGCAGAGGTGGAAGAAGTGTTCAGATGCTTCTCTTGGGTCAAAAGTACCAATACACTACTGTCAAAGTACTTCCTTACAAGTAAAAGTCCTGCATTCAAAATCTTACTCTAATATGTTCGTTCCTCCCGCCTTACTTTGGTGTTCCTAGTCTAATTTTAACTGCTCTTAAATTAACACAAAAGTCATTAACCATCACCAAATGTTATTTAACTCCCTTTTAAGCTGTGAACAATGTTTCAGGAAACTGGTGTACACGAATAACTGCAGAGGAAATCCAATACTAGACACTGAAAATGTCATGCTCGTCGATTTGTTCGTGTGTACTATCTGATGGATGAACATAAACCCACTTCCTATGGCGGTCCCCAAAGTGTTCCAAAGTTGACTAAACCACCCAAAATGCAATGAAAGTAGTGATCAGTAATTACATTATGTTCTACTGTGGAGGATATCATAAGGCCCTGGGGCAATAACATGTAAAACACGATATATATTATTGATGAACGTAGTAAAACGGTCAGATTTTACCTGAACACAACTTGAGGGTTAAGTAAAAGTATTATCAACACTGAAAGTATAAAAGCTAGAAGTAATCATTGTGCAGAAAAAGGACCTTTATGTGTGTATGAAATCAGATTTTTACGTGTGACGTTTCTAGATAATTTTGATGCGTTTTATTGATGTCGACAAAAGAAGTTCGGATTGACTTTTTGTGAAATATTTAAATAATTTGACTCTTTTGTGACTTTAAGATTTGGGTCCACTCGTTACATTTTTAGAGATGCATTTTGTTAAAAGTAGCTAAAGCTGTTAATTACATTATTTCCCTTTACTTTTATTTTAACCCGTTACCCTAGTGATATGTCCTTTCTACTGGGAATCTGAATGTACTTGCTGCTAATGTTAATGTTTTATTATTTTAAATATTATTAACTTGTGTAATGCTTGACAACACTGCTGCTGTGACAAACAAATGTCCCGGTTTGGGATAAATAAAGTATCGATCTAAATGTAGTGGAGCAGAAGTACAAAGTAGCACACAAAGGAAATACTAATAAGTACAAGTACCTCAAAATTGCACTTAAGTACACTAAGTAAATGTACTTAGTTGCTTCCCACCTCTGGACATAACAAAGACTTTGTTTCACAGAGCTGGCAAACATCTGGCTGATATTTGTACTAAGGATAGATTGCCTTCTTACATCCGGCTCAACCAGGTAATGTCAAGTGCATGTCCCCACCTGCGTCTGTGTGCTGGTCTCCATCGCTGAATTGTGGAGAGCTTTTAAATCCCCACCGCTGCCCATCGTAGGATTTCCTCTCTTTGGCCAGCAGCGTCTGCAGGTAGATCATGCGGAAACGCTCCTTGTTCACTTCCTTCTCCAGGTGTCTGATGGACGTCTTGCATTTGTCCAGCTCCTGCTCGATGTTCCCCATTGACTCCAGGTCCATGCAGGGGGGGTCAGACTCAGGGAACTGGGCTTTCCAGGCAGCCACAAACCCCACCGGCTCCACCATGATGATGATGATGATGATTATTATTCAGAGGGGGGAGGAGTACTCATATCTTGTACTACAAGTAGAAAGTGTAGGAATACTCTGTTACAGTAAAAGTCCTGCATTCAAAATGTTACTCAAGTAGAAAAAGTATTCTCATCTAAATATAGTGAAAGACAGTGAAAGTAGTCGTTGTGCAGATTGGTCCATTTCAGAATAATATATATGATATGTTTTATAATGATTGATCATGAAAGTGTTCTCAAAGCTGGTGAAGGTGCAGCTAGTCTGAAGTACTTTGTAGACTGCAGGGTAGCTGGTGGATTCACTCCAGGTGGAACTAAAGTCTGATTTAACACTTGGTTATATTTCACATCATTCATCCACATCTGTAGAGTAACTAAAGGAATTAAATACACGTAGTGGAGTCAAAGTACACCATTTATCTCTGAACTATAGTGGAGTAGAAGTATGAAGTAGCATAACATGTAAAGTCGCTCAAAAAGGTACAGTATTTGAGTAAATGTACTTAGTTACTTAACACCACTGTGTTAATATTATACCTCTAACATAGACTATTCAATCAAAACATACATTTTTGAAGCATTTTTTTAAGCTTGATCTGACTGTTTACCTTCCATAGTGTTATCCAGAGCTAGAATCCACTTTAAAGTGAGTCGAAACTGTTTCAGTTGCAGCATTTACTCACAAACACAAAGAGAACATCCTCTCTCCTTACTCCTGTTGATGCAGTCCACACACAAAAGATTGTTATCCTAATTCCTGGTATTTAATCCCTTCTTTGTGCCCGTCTATTCTCTGGAGATGTGTCCCCCTCTGTGTTTGCTGTCAGACTGAATCTCTGCTGCCTTCTCTCTCTCTCAGTCAGCAGGACGAGAGGAGGAGCTTACACTGCAAATGCATGAAGAAAACACGTACAATAATATGTCAAAATGCGAGTTTACAGGCAGAGCTGAGGAAATGTTGAAAACACCTTGACAGCTGTGAGAAATATATCAAAAAAGCATAAAAACTGACATTGCAAGATATACGTAGTCCAACGTCGTAGAGAAGAAAGGGGAACGGAAGGGGAACGGATCCTGATTTTCAAAAACAACTACCTGCTTCTATTTTTAGCCCCCAAAAGGCTACATGTTACCTTCATTTCCACCCTTGTTCTCCCTTAGCTTTATATATGTCTCTCTTTCGGACCCACTTCGCACATGTGCTTTTAGTTTCGCTCTGAAAACTCAGCTGGTTAATCCTCCCAAAGTTCATTGTGTCACAACCTGAAGCAGAGCTGTAAGGAAATGTCGCCACCTGTCGGTCAGCGACTGCAATTGCGTTCACTGGCACATTCAAGTATGGACAGTGGTATACAAGTAACCAAAGTGTATTTACTCAATTATTGTACTTCAGCACTTTTTTGCCATATTTGTACTTTTGTATTTCATGCCACTTGTTACTCTTCTACATTCCGCATAATAAGTGCTTTTACATTTTATGCTTTAAAGTGATTTGATTCTTATACTTTTGTACTTTTAATGAAGCAAAGTCTTGAAATCAGGACTTTTAATTGTAACGCAGTATTTTAAGACCATGGTATTTGTACTTTTACTTAAGTAAAGGACCTAAATACTTATTCGAAACACTTAGTATGGAGATCTACTGTGTTCATGTACAGTACAGAGAATAAGTACAGAGGATACGTTTAAGAACAGCATTTTGAGATTTGCCAACTATGCTTTGTATATTGACTATATATAGGCCAGTATCATGTATATACTATTGTACTTTAAGCTCGATGTATGTGTAGGCTATGTATTTTCAAAGCCTTATTTATTTTGAGTATGACTTTTTTTTTCAATAATTTTTGGATTTATGTTTTACTTTTATAAATATAATACATAATACATAATAAAACATGTTTATACTTGTATTTTAAATTAAATGGGATCCATATATTTACTCATTCAGGAACAAACTGTATTCAGACTGTAAATCACTGGTTTAAATACATTATAATATTTATCTGTGTTGTTGATACGCTTGTTAGTCAGACGATATTCACATATTTACACACAGCGTAGAGCCATCATTTATTTCATATAAAAGGGATTTATTTACACCATGTACAGATTATAATGTTTTAAAAGCAGAGTATAGTAACAATATATAATATCAGTAAGCAAAGGCCTTGTAACGGTCTAAATCCATAATAAAACATAAAGAGTAATAAGTTAAATATAAAAATTCCCAGATTTAACAAGGAGTCTGGTTAACAGATGAGACTATGTTTTGTTTGACTTCTGAGCGAGTGTTAATTAATATTCGCCCCAAACTCTCACAAATATGCTTTTGTCACCTGGAAGCGTTATTAACACGGAAATGTTTGCAGTAGTAACTCCATATAAACTCAAAAACACATTGTAACATGGACAGCTTTTAAAATAAACTAATACATTTCATATCACTAATACTTCACTGACTCAGGTGTAGGAGAGTATTCCTGTTTTATCAGTATAACGTTATGCTTTCCAGTCTTGCTTTCTATAAGGTACTCCAGGGCCTTCCCTCCCTACTGGCCGATCATGTAGACTGCGTGAGGCCTCACCTCGCGGAGGGGGCCTCATCTCGCGGAGGGGGCCTCATCTCGCGGAGGGGGCCTCATCTCGCGGAGGCCTCATCTTGCGGAGGGGGCCTCATCTTGCGGAGGGGGCCTCATCTGCGGAGGGGGCCTCATCTGCGGAGGGGGCCTCATCTGCGGAGGGGGCCTTAACTGAGCCGAAAATGCAGCGCAATTAGTGTGGCGCGGCACAGTTTCGCCGCTGCGATGCTCCGCTCCCCCTTCGACACACAGAGAGCCCATAACTTTGTTGGCCAGGGACGGCCCTGTACTCTGTTTGACGTTTCTATTCTCAGATGTTGTAAAAATAACTTTAGCACTTAGGACAGATGCACAGACAATCAGAAATAATGCCACTGCAGATCAAGAGGTCTCTCTGTCTGTCTGGTTGTGGACCCTCTGGTATTGGACTCTGTGGTTGTGGACCCTCTGGTTGTGGTCTCTCTTTGGTTCCCTGAGTTTTGAGCTCATAAGCAGCTGTGGAAAATGACAGTTAAGAGAAAACCACATTTTTACTGATAACAAGGAATACATACAGTCCTATTCTCCATCAGAAGTTGCGATGACCTCGCCCCTTTATTTACCATTCAACTTAATTTACAATTTGCATATTAAAGAAGTTTTAGTTCAGATTCATCCTTATATTGTGTTGCACGAATGAGTCCTAAAGCTGAGAAATGAGTAAGCATTTTACCACTTCTGGTTCCCTCCTATAGAAGTCAATTGTTTCTTGAACGTGTTATTAGTCAGATGCCTGAAATAACAACACACTCTCACTCCCCAAATGTCCAATAGCGACGTTTGGTCAGTGTCCGTGGCGTGCAGTTGTGACGCTCCTAGTCTCCTTCAGCTTCATAAAGGGACGCAAATAGCTTTCAACTGATTGCAATGTATTCCCATCTGCGTCGGGATGTGATGCTCATGGAAGCACGGCATTCGTTTGTGTCGGCTGCCCTTAAAGGCAATGTGAGCGTCCATTCCCATTGGATAACGCAGGATTTTACACCCGGAAGTAAGTACTCCTCTTACCTCTTCCTCTTATTCGGCTCACTTTTATATTTGATCCAATTGGTAGATAGGCTGTATTTACACCATAAAGGTGCACAGCTGATATAAAGGGACACCTGGTGGTTAAAGCATGTTATTGAATTTAATTATTTTTATTATTAGATATTAATATGATCCCTATAAAGTATATTCATTACTCGTTATTCTCTACTAATAGTTAATTAAAGACTATTTTGCAGATTCCGTTCAAGATTTCAAGATGTTCTAAGGTTTATTGACATATCATATAGGCCTACACAACTGTGGTGTAGTTCTGCACTGAATGAAAAACTTGGGTCGCAGGTTCCTCAACAGTGCATTACAAGACATCTATCAATATGTGTGCATACCTCCAGCAATGTTAACTATGTTGAAGCACTTATTTTAACTGATATTATACATAATGTATTATACTCTTATAAGATGTATGTAGATATTTCATCTCCGGCCTTGTCAGGTATTGAACAATCAATAAATAAAGAACACAGAATTGTTACATATAAAACACAGAATTTGTGTGATTATACTAAATGATTTACAAATAAACACCACTGCATATTTAACTGTTACACATGCTGATGTAACGCAAATGTTTTCAACTTGGGATCAATAAAGTATATCTTATCTTAAGCTGATCGATGGCTACTGCCATATTTGCAAAATGTGCCTCTGAACCTTGACAAGTGCATGTTTCAGGCTTATCAATTAATGTAATGTAATGTAATCACAGGGGTCACACACATAAGACCAGCTGTTAAATAAAGCTCTTCTGACCTTAGATGGCATGTGGGTATATATTAATACTGCCCATTATGGGCACAAGCAATTTTCACCCATTTATTAATTATATGTTTAAATGTGAGTGTTTCCTGTCCCCTAAACCTCCGGGGATGTACACAGTTTAATACTGGCAACTTCTTATTATGGGAAATACGAAAACGTCTTTTAAAACTACAACTCCCAGTAGAGACGTGCCATAGATAGAGAACATTAGCCACCTTTAGTTTAGCGGTGGTGACGTGAAGTCATGTGACCGTGCTGTAGTTCCTTTATAGCCCAACATTAGCCACCTTTAGCTTAGCGGTGGTGGCGTGAAGTCATGTGACCGTGCTGTAGTTCCTTTATAGCCCAACATTAGCCACCTTTAGCTTAGCGGTGGTGGCGTGAAGTCATGTGACCGTGCTGTAGTTCCTTTATAGCCCAACATTAGCCACCTTTAGCTCAGCGGTGGTGACGTGAGGTCATGTGACCGTGCTGTAGTTCCTTTATAGCCCAACATTAGCCACCTTTAGCTCAGCGGTGGTGACGTGAGGTCATGTGACTGTGCTGTAGTTCCTTTATAGCCCAATATTAGCCACCTTTAGCTTAGCGGTGGTGGCGTGAAGTCATGTGACCGTGCTGTAGTTCCTTTATAGCCCAACATTAGCCGCCTTTAACTCAGCGGTGGTGACGTGAAGTCATGTGACTGTGCTGTAGTTCATTTATAGTCCAACATTAGCCACCTTTAGCTTAGCGGTGGTGACGTGAAGTCATGTGACCGTGCTGTAATTCCTTTATAGCCCAACATTAGCCACCTTTAGCTTAGCGGTGGTGACGTGAAGTCATGTGACCGTGCTGTAGTTCCTTTATAGCCCAACATTAGCCACCTTTAGCTTAGCGGTGGTGGCGTGAAGTCATGTGACCGTGCTGTAGTTCCTTTATAGCCCAACATTAGCAACCTTTAGCTCAGCGGTGGTGACGTGAGGTCATGTGACTGTGCTGTAGTTCCTTTATAGCCCAATATTAGCCACCTTTAGCTTAGCGGTGGTGGCGTGAAGTCATGTGACCGTGCTGTAGTTCCTTTATAGCCCAACATTAGCCACCTTTAGCTTAGCGGTGGTGGCGTGAAGTCATGTGACCGTGCTGTAGTTCCTTTATAGCCCAACATTAGCCACCTTTAGCTCAGCGGTGGTGACGTGAAGTCATGTGACCGTGCTGTAGTTCCTTTATAGTCCAACATTAGCCACCTTTAGCTTAGCGGTGGTGGCGTGAAGTCATGTGACCGTGCTGTAGTTCCTTTATAGTCCAACATTAGCCACCTTTAGCTTAGCGGTGGTGACGTGAAGTCATGTGACCGTGCTGTAGTTCCTTTATAGCCCAACATTAGCCACCTTTAGCTTAGCGGTGGTGACGTGAAGTCATGTGACCGTGCTGTAGTTCCTTTATAGCCCAACATTAGCCGCCTTTAGCTTAGCGGTGGTGACGTGAAGTCATGTGACCGTACTGTAGTTCCTTTATAGCCCAACATTAGCCACCTTTAGCTTAGCGGTGGTGACGTGAAGTCATGTGACCGTACTGTAGTTCCTTTATAGCCCAACATTAGCCACCTTTAGCTTAGCGGTGGTGGCGTGAAGTCATGTGACCGTGCTGTAGTTCCTTTATAGCCCAACATTAGCCGCCTTTAACTCAGCGGTGGTGACGTGAAGTCATGTGACCGTGCTGTAGTTCATTTATAGTCCAACATTAGCCACCTTTAGCTTAGCGGTGGTGACGTGAAGTCATGTGACCGTGCTGTAGTTCCTTTATAGCCCAACATTAGCCGCCTTTAACTCAGCGGTGGTGACGTGAAGTCATGTGACCGTGCTGTAGTTCATTTATAGTCCAACATTAGCCACCTTTAGCTTAGCGGTGGTGACGTGAAGTCATGTGACCGTGCTGTAGTTCCTTTATAGCCCAACATTAGCCACCTTTAGCTTAGCGGTGGTGACGTGAAGTCATGTGACCGTGCTGTAGTTCCTTTATAGCCCAACATTAGCCGCCTTTAGCTTAGCGGTGGTGACGTGAAGTCATGTGACCGTACTGTAGTTCCTTTTATAGCCCAACATTAGCCACCTTTAGCTTAGCGGTGGTGACGTGAAGTCATGTGACCGTACTGTAGTTCCTTTATAGCCCAACATTAGCCACCTTTAGCTTAGCGGTGGTGACGTGAAGTCATGTGACCGTGCTGTAGTTCCTTTTTAGCCTTACGCTAAGTTTTTTCTTCAAAAATCATAAATTGTAATATGTGGCGATAACTCTGCAGGAAAAACACGTGAAAGTATCATAAACGGTTGTTTGACACAGATATTATTTTCTGCAATAATCCAATAATTGATTTGAAAAATCCCATTGCTTTTTGTTGAGGGAATACTCGGATGCTAACTTCTGGGTCAGCCTACAAAAGAAAGTCATCATTGCACCCCTTTTTGCAACACATTACTTTTACTAAATCAACTTACCAGTGACTTTGAGCCAGCATCTCCCATTGTTACTCCCATGTTCAGTAAACACTTTACACACATAAAGTTCAGAGTCTGAACATGTGAAATCTGAGGCGTCCTTCTCTGAGGACGTCTTTGTCCCACTGTACTCGCCTTGCAAACTGTTTATCCTGAGACTCTGGGACCGCAACACCTCTATGTAGATAAAGCAGGACTGAGGGCCCAACATCAGATACGAGAAGACAGAAAGGAAAGGGCGGGAAATGCCATTTTCGGTGGTGAGCGTCCACTCCATTGTGATGTCCTGGTTCTCCTTTGCCTGATAGGAAGACTGAGTCACATTCACCTCAAAGTTTCCTGTTGAGGAAACACAGAGGGAAACTTTAGACTGAATCTAGAGATGTGGAGACTTTAAGTTCTTAGAGCTGCTAATGTTTGGCCAAATGCAGATGGTAGTGTATTCATTCAATGACAGTGTACTCTTATTACAAAGGTGGAAAACAAAGGTACAAAAGTAGTAAGAGGAACCAGAGAAGAAAGAACAAGAACATATTTTTATTCCAACCCAGTCTCACGACATGTAATCTATTGATTCGTGTTCACCAACACGATTTTCCCCTTTTTTTCGTGTCACACAGAACGATTTTAAAAGCAATAGGCACTTTCACACCGCAGTACTTTTCCCACAAAGGTTAATCAGAAGGCAAGAACTTAGTTCATGAGAACTCTTTAGTTCTCATGAACTAAGTACAGATCGCGTTCTCACCGGAATAAGTCCCTGGGGAGGATTAGGCAAATGAAGCCGTTGACGTCACATCTTCTTCTTCTGCTTTGGGTTTACTGGCAGGCCGCAAACAACTTCACGGCGTATACTGCCACCCGAAGTCCCCGGCCGGAAGTCCCCGGAGTTGGGGAAGACTTCAGTAGAAGCTGCTGGGAGTCCCAGCAGCTTCTACTGATAGAGAGGCGAAGTCCCTCCCTTTCCGGTGGACCTCCATGGGACCTTATTTCGGAAAAATTATGTATTGAAGTCAATCGCGATCCTGTTTGAATTGTGCCACAAATTAAAAGATTCAATTTAAAAGATAATTTTACAAGTCAAAAAAATCAAAATGTGCCGTAAAACTGTGAAGTAACACTTTTTTTTGTGTGAAACCGCTCAATGAACTACATCTCCCGCCTCGCACCACACACCCAGACGACCGTCACATTTCACTTCTTTCTTTCAGAATGAGGCGGAAAGTATTAAAAGAGGTGAAAATCACTCCAAGTCTGGGCACGTTGAGAACTGTACGTACACACAAGGGGAGTTAGTCGGTCCGTAAGAGCCAGCATGCGGGACCGGGACTCTGGGATTTGTAGTCTTTCTAGTTGCGTATTTTTCATAGTCTTATATTTCAACAGTTTTACGACAAACTGTGAATTTTTTGACGTGGAAATAATTTGTTAAGATTGACAAACATCATATGTGTAATTCGTGGCAAAATCCAAACAGGATCGGAAGATAATCTTTCTCTCCCCATTGACTTCAATACATTATTTTTCCGAAATAAGGTCCCATGAATGGGCGGGACTTGGCCTCTCTATGCTAAGGATAATAAAATGGCGGCTTCACAAAACTTTTTGGGAGTTTTATGGGGCGTGGTTTGCAATCCGCCCAGCCAATCAGAAATAGGAACCTTTTTCTCCCACGAAAGTCTGAAAAGGGGGTGGAAAGGTTCTCATTAACTAATTTTAGTTCCGGTTCTTTTCGGTGTGAACGCAACATTTCGGAACTATAGCGGAACTAAAGTGGGAACTTTAGTACTACGGTGTGAACGCGCCTAATGTATTTATATTGGTAGTATGTTTCGTGCATGCACCACGTCTTTTTGGAAGACCGGAAATTGTGGGGTTCATAAAAACATCTTCTTACTCAATATCAAGCCACGATTATTGCTTTTATTTTAAATCATATAATTTTGGACTTTTTTTGCCTTCTGTGAGGAAAATAAATGGGGCTCAGAGCCTCAGAATACTGATTCAAAAGGTTTCAACCACAAATCATAATTTTGGTGTCAATTAAAGAGGACGTATAGTTTTCAGGTTCGTGTGAATGCACAAAGTACTTACAGTAAAAAACGACTGTATATCCAACTATTAAATCAATCAGCTATTGCAGGACATTGAGGCTATACATTTACAGTGGAGGAAACAAGTATTTAACCCCCTTCAGATTTTGTAAGTTTACCAACTTATTTTACAACTAAAAGCTCTTTTCAAATGAAGAGCAGGTTGGAGGCTCTGTGTAGGTCAGAGTCTGAGCGCTGCTCCTCCTGGAATGGGTCAGAGTTTGAGGAGCCCTCCCTCTTCTTCCTGCTCTCAGACACAGCCAGCTCCACTCTGTACTTCCTGGTTCCTCCCCTTCAGATCCGCACTGAGGAGGAGGGGAGGAACCAACATGTGGGTAAAGTACAAGAGCTGATAGGCCACATTCACTGCACACACACATCCTGTTCAGATAACCTGTCACACTAGTTTCAGCTCTCAGGAAGTGAAACTCACACACTCGCTGCTGCTGAGAGGTGAAATGGCGCAGAAAGGAGTTCAGCTGGACCGGGAAACCTTCTCTTGTTCCATCTGTCTGGATCTACTGAAGGATCCGGTCACTATTCCCTGTGGCCATAGCTACTGCATGAAGTGTATTACACAGCACTGGGACGGAGAGCTAATCCACAGCTGCCCTCAGTGCAGGCGGAGCTTCACACCGAGGCCTGTCCTGCTGAAGAACACCATGCTAGCAGCTTTAGTGGAGGAGCTGAAGAAGACTGGACCCCCAGCTGCTCCTGCTGATCTGTGCTATGCTGGAGCTGGAGACGTGGCCTGTGATGTCTGCACTGGGAGGAAGCTGAGAGCCTGTAAGTCCTGCCTCGTGTGTCTGGCCTCTTACTGTGACCAACACCTCCAGCCTCATTATGAATCACCTGTCTTTAGAAAGCACAAGCTGGTGGAGCCCTCCGAGAAGCTCCAGGAGAACATCTGCTCTCGTCACGACGAGGTGATGAAGCTGTTCTGCCGCACTGATCAGCAGAGTATCTGTTATATCTGCACTATGGACGAACACAAAGGCCACGACACGGTGTCCGCTGCAGCGGAGAGGACTGAGAGGCAGAGAGAGCTGGAGGGGAGTCGACTCAACATCCAGCAGAGGATCCAGGACAGAGAGAAGGAGATGAAGCGGCTTCAGCAGGAGGTGCAGGCCGTCAACGGCTCTGCTGACAAAGCAGTGGAGGACAGCGAGGAGACGTTCACTGAGCTGATCCGTCTCATGGAGGAGAGAAGCTCTGACGTGAAGCAGCAGCTCAGATCCCAGCAGGAGAGAGAAGTGAGTCGAGTCAGAGAGCTCCAGGAGAAGCTGGAGCAGGAGATCTCTGAGCTGAAGAGGAGAGACGCTGAGCTGGAGCTGCTGTCTCTCACAGAGGACCACAACCAGTTTCTGCTCAGCTACCCCTCCTCACTGCCAGCCCCCCTCAGTGGAGCTACACACTCCTCCAGCACCAACATCCGTGCTCTGAGCTACTTTGAGGACGTGACGGCGGCCCTGTCAGCAGTCAGAGACAAACTACAGGATGTCCTGAGAGAGGAGTGGACAAACGTCTCACCGACTGAAGTGGAGGTTTTCCCGTCAGCAGCAGAGCCCGCCTCCAGAGCTGGGTTCTTCACGTGTTCACAGGAGATCACTCTGGATCCAAACACAGCACACACACGGCTGGAATTATCTGAGGGGAGCAGGAAAGCAACACTCATGAGACAAGAACAGTCTTATTCTCATCACCCAGACAGATTCACTGATTATTCTCAGGTCCTGAGCAGAGAGAGTCTGACTGGACGGTGTTACTGGGAGGTGGAGTGGAGAGGGGAAGGAGTTGAAGTAGCAGTCGCATACAAGAATATCAGCAGAGCAGGGAGGGAAAGTGGATTTGGAAACAATGACAAATCTTGGTCCTTAGAGTGTGACCAAAACAGTTATTCATTTCGTTACAACAGTATCCTCACTCCCGTCTCAGGTCCTCCGTCCTCCAGAGTAGGAGTGTACCTGGATCACAGAGCAGGTGTTCTGTCCTTCTACAGCGTCTCTGAAGCCACGACTCTCCTCCACAGAGTCCAGACCACGTTCACTCAGCCGCTGCATGCTGGAGTTCATCTTTGTTATGATTATGGAGACACTGCTGAGTTTTGTAAACTGAAATAGCCTGGAGTCCTTGGAGGAACTCTTCTACTTCTTAAACTCACCGTGTGTCCTTCAGAGCTGATTGTCCGTGTCTTCACTGCAGAGATCAGCTGTCAATCAAACATGATGGGCGGGGCTTCAACATCTCCTCACGAGTTGTTCTGTAGATGTTGGACTTTCTTCCGGCTCCTTCCTGTGTCTGTGTAGCCACGGAGGCTGCTCAGGAGGATCCTTGTTCACCTGAACTGATGTGTAAACTTTGCTCTAAATATGTGTTGGATGTTTCTTTTGATTCTTGTCGTCGTTTCTCTCGTAGCGCACGAGTCTTCAGAGAGGAAGCAGCAGAGCTTCTTCTATTCTACACATTTTATTCTGGTTCTAAAACAACAGAGGCATTTATAATCACATGTGTTATTCTGACAGATTAAATGTTATTGTCGCCCAAATTAACAAACACGCGAGTTCCCAGATGGTTATCACTTATTTCATCATCACGTGTTTATTTAAAATTATATGACTTGCTGTCGTGATCATAATCAATAAGAACACCATTCATTATTCTGCTGTGAATAGCTGAGAGTCTTTGCTCGGGAAACACATGGTATAACATTACAGTTATTGTTTTGCAGACTAATTGGTGTTGTTGTTGTTGTTGTTGTTGTTGTTCAAATAGAAAGTGGGTACTCTGATGTTTTATAGAACATAACTTATCATGATCATAATCAATAAGTAAATCATTCATTATTCTGCTGTGAATAGCTGAGAGTCTTTGCTCGGGAAATAAAATGTTATTTTTTTACATACTAATTGTTGTTGTTGTTGTTGTTGTCCAAATAGAAAGTGGGCACTCTGATGTTTTATAGAACATAACTCATGATAATAATCAATAAGTAAATCATGTCTGATTCTGAAACAGCGGAGATGAAACGCATCATGGTGGAGAAAGAGCAGCTGATCATGAAATCATTGGACACACTTTACTGATGGGATGTGTGATCAAAGGAAATGTTTGGATCATTAATAAAGGTTTGTGTTTCAAAAACAAAAACAGGATGTTCTTCTTGTGTCCAAGGTGCCATACGAAGCTGATGGAGAACATGTGGAAGTGACCTGAGACTAACACTGAGTTTCCTCCTGAAGCAAAGCCCAGTGTTCAATCTCCCTCAGTCCGACCCCTCCCTCACTGAAACATCTTTGTACGCATCGCTATATTTCACAGGACGGTTGCTTTAATACACATTTACTGTAGATTATACTTTCTCAACTGAAACATGCACTTGTCAAGGTTCGGAGGCACATGTTGCAAATATGGCAGTAGCCATCGATCATCTTAAGATACTTTATTGATCCCAAGTTGGAAACATTTGAGTTACATCAGCATGTGTAACAGTTGTAAATATGCAGTGGTGTTTATTTGTAAATCATTTAGTATAATCACACACATTCTGTGTTTTATATTAAATGAGTCTGTGTTCTTTATTTATGAATGTTCAATACCTGACAAGGTTGCAGGTTCCTCAACAGTGGACATCTATCAATATGTGTGTGTACCTCCACCATTAAACGTATTCTGCACATTTCTTATACTATCTACATACATCTTAGAGTATAATACATACGTGTAATATCAGTTAAAATAAGTGCTTAAACATACAGTAGCCTAGTTAGTAACTGACGGCTCGCCACTGCCTAGTGATGTTAAGATAATAATAAAATACTTGATTCATCCCAAATTGGGAAATTGTTTTGTTATCAAATATCGTTAATAGTATTCATATTTGTTTTCTTCCCCCCAATTTCCGGCGCCCCCCCCATGGATGGAAGCGCCCTTAGCCTTCACCTATACTGCCTATGCCAGTGGTTCTCAAACCTTGTCTGCCATTCCCTCTGGACAGGTGGGCCTTTTCAAGCCCCACCTGTCGTGAGCTACTTCGACTCCCCTCTTTTTGGTTTTTTGCAGTGTATATATTTAGCACATTTTAACATTATGATATGCTGACCTTTAACCTTTGTGTGCTGTTTGGGTCTGTGGGACCCGTTTGCAGTGTTTACTAAAAGAACATGTTACAATTTAATTATTTTAACCTGCTTTATTTGGGGGTTGACCTCACATCCTCCAGGGGGACCTCACATCCTCCAGGGGGGACCTCACCTCCTCCAGGGGGGACCTAACCTCCTCCAGGGGGGACCTAACCTCCTCCAGGGGGGACCTCACCTCCTCCAGGGGGGACCTCACATCCTCCAGGGGGACCTCACCTCCTCTAGGGGGGTCCACACCTCCTCCAAGGCGGACCTCACCTCCTCCAGGGGGGACCTCACCTACTCCAGGGGGGACCTCACCTCCTCTAGGGGGGTCCACACCTCCTCCAGGGCGGACCTCACCTCCTCCAGGGGGGACCTCACCTACTCCAGGGGGGACCTCACCTCCTCTAGGGGGGACCTCACCTACTCTAGGGGGGTCCTCACCTCCTTCAGGGGGGACCTCACCTCCTCCAGGGGGGACCTCACATCCTCCAGGGGGACCTCACATCCTCCAGGGGGATCTCACCTCCTCCAGGGGGGTCCTCACCTCCTCCAGGGGGGACCTCACATCCTCCAGGGGGGTCCTCACCTCCTCCAGGGGGGACCTCACATCCTCCAGGGGGACCTCACCTCCTCCAGGGGGGACCTCACATCCTCCAGGGGGGACCTCACATCCTCCAGGGGGGACCTCACATCCTCCAGGGGGACCTCACCTCCTCTAGGGGGGTCCTCACCTCCTCCAGGGGGGACCTCACCTCCTCCAGGGGGGACCTCACCTCCTCTAGGGGGGTCCACACCTCCTCCAAGGCGGACCTCACCTCCTCCAGGGGGGACCTCACCTACTCCAGGGGGGACCTCACCTCCTCTAGGGGGGTCCACACCTCCTCCAGGGCGGACCTCACCTCCTCCAGGGGGGACCTCACCTACTCCAGGGGGGACCTCACCTACTCTAGGGGGGTCCTCACCTCCTCCAGGGGGGACCTCACATCCTCCAGGGGGACCTCACATCCTCCAGGGGGACCTCACCTCCTCCAGGGGGGTCCTCACCTCCTCCAGGGGGGACCTCACATCCTCCAGGGGGGTCCTCACCTCCTCCAGGGGGGACCTCACATCCTCCAGGGGGACCTCACCTCCTCTAGGGGGTTGACCTCACCTCCTCCAGGGGGGACCTCACATCCTCCAGGGGGACCTCACCTCCTCCAGGGGGGACCTCACCTCCTCCAGGGGGGACCTCACCTACTCTAGGGGGACCTCACCTCCTCTAGGGGGGACCTCACCTCCTCTAGGGGGGTCCACACCTCCTCCAGGGCGGACCTCACCTCCTCCAGGGGGGACCTCACCTACTCCAGGGGGGACCTCACCTCCTCTAGGGGGGACCTCACCTCCTCCAGGGGGGACCTCACCTACTCTAGGGGGGTCGTCACCTCCTCCAGGGTGGACCTCACATCCTCCAGAGGGGACCTCACCTACTCTAGGGGGGTCCTCACCTCCTCCAGGGGGGACCTCACCTCCTCTAGGGGGGACCTCACCTCCTCTAGGGGGGGTCCTCACCTCCTCCAGGGTGGACCTCACATCCTCCAGGGGACACCTCACCTCCTCTAGGGGGGTCCTCACCTCCTCTATAGGGGACACCTCACCTCCTCTAGGGGGGACCTCACATCCTCTAGGGGGGTCCTCACCTCCTCTATAGGGGACACCTCACCTCCTCTAGGGGGGACCTCACATCCTCCAGGGGGGTCCTCACCTCCTCTATAGGGCACACCTCACCTCCTCTAGGGGGGACCTCACATCCTCTAGGGGGGACCTCACCTCCTCTAGGGGGGTCCTCACCTCCTCTAGGGGGGACCTCACCTCCTCCAGGGGGGTCCTCACCTCCTCTAGTGGGGACCTCACCTAGGGGGGTCCACACCTCCTCTAGGGGGGACCTCACCTCCTCTAGGGGGGACCTCACCTCCTCTAGGGGGCTCCACACCCCCTCTAGGGTGGACCTCACATCCTCCAGAGGGGACCTCACCTCCTCTAGGGGGGGATCTCACCTCCTCTATAGGGGGGACCTCACCTCCTCTAGGGGGGTCCACACCTCCTCTAGGGGGGATCTCACCTCCTCTATAGGGGGGACCTCACCTCCTCTAGGGGGGGTCCACACCTCCTCTAGGGGGGTCCACACCTCCTCTAGGGGGACCTCACCTCCTCTAGGGGGGACCTCACATCCTCCAGAGGGGACCTCACCTCCTCTAGGGGGGACCTCACCTCCTCTAGGGTGGACCTCACATCCTCCAGAGGGGACCTCACCTCCTCTAGGGGGGACCTCACCTCCTCTATAGGGGACAACTCACCTCCTCTAGGAGGGACCTCACCTCCTCCAGGGGGATTATAAAGAATATATAGAAGATATAAAGAAGTACTTGCCACAGCTACCACGGAGTAGCGCCCTCTGTGGCATATGCCGGAAGGACTTGCCACTGCCTGCAGATGCCACGAAATGAGCCAGGCCCTACTGCAGATTAAACTGTGATACGAGTTCTGTGGTTATCAACCAGCGATCATGTTTAATATTAAAGACTACACACATTGATCCCTTATCAAGACGGTATTCTGCACTTTGCCGCACTTATCCAGATAAGATGTGACTGTTTACTTGGTTACATTTCGATACAGCGACACCGAATGACGAGGGTACTCACATAGGCTACGTTGAGAACTAGAAAACTAGAAACATATATTGGGAGCCAGAGCCTTTTCTTATCAAGCTCCACATTTGTGGAATCAGCTTCCAGTTTGTGTTCGGGCGGCAGACACCCTATCCGTTTTTAAGAGTGCGCTTAAGACCTTCCTTTTTGATAAAGCTTATAGTTAGGGCTGATTAGATTCAGCCCCTAGTTTTGCTGATATAGGCTTAGTTTGTCGGGGGACATCTTACTTCTTCCTTCGCTCTGTCTATACCTGTGTACTCTCATGTTCCGATTAACCCAGCTTCCCCAAATGACTTTCTTTTTGGTGTCTGTATACCCCGGGATCCGGAGTCATGGATGATCCTGCGGTCTTGTGTCCTGGATCGCGAGCCCTGGATCTTGAGTCGTGGCTGTGGTCCTGGATCATCGGTCCTGGATGGATATCCTCGTGGATTCATCTTCCTATTATACACACATGCATTTCCAAACATTTGGACTACCTATGTTTCAAATGTATTATCTTTTCAATTCACACACGGCATCTATTGCATGTCTGTCCGTCCTGGGAGAGGGATCCCTCCTCTGCTGCTCTCCCTGAGGTTTCTCCCATGTTCCCTTTAAACTGGATTTTCTCTGGAAGTGTTTCCTTGTACGATGTGAGGGTCTAAGGACAGAGGGTCTGAGGACAGAGGGTCTAAGGACAGAGGGTCTGAGGACAGAGGGTCTAAGGACAGAGGGTCTGAGGACAGAGGGTCTAAGGACAGAGGGTCGAGGACAGAGGGTCTGAGGACAGAGGGTCTAAGAACAGAGGGTCTGAGGACAAAGGGTCTGAGGACAGAGGGTCTGAGGACAAAGGGTCTGAGGACAGAGGGTGTCGTATTGTCATACTGATATTCTGTACAAACTGTGAAGTCCACTGAGACAAGTGTAACATTAGTGATATTGGGCTATAAATAAACATTGATTGATATATTCATACTTGTTCACACTGATGTTAACATGTTTTCGTTTCTAACTTAACGTTTATGCGTGTGAGGGCTACAAGCCTCACAAACGAACACACATCGTAAAGGTTATGATTTTGTTTACATTACACAGAGATTAAAGCATCTATTGTGATTTGCGTTGTGTGTAATCCTGTTGTCAGTGTCTTCCGGCTCACCTTGCTCCTGGCAAAAGGCTGAGCTGACGGAAAAAACCTGCCTTTATAGACGTGTCAGCTAATTGGACTACACCATTCCTCTCAAACCCTGAGGGGTGTTTGAAGAGGCCACTCCATTTAAGCCACCCCTTTTTAGAGCCTCTTCCCCCTGCATGCAGTAATGGACTGACCCGTAGTGCTACAAATTCCTGCAGTGTGGAGATGTATAATATTAATATGAATTCCTTGTTATTGTTGTATTTCCATGACAGGTGATGATTATAGCTACTACATAACGAAACACATGGCCTGATTTGCATATGTGAACTTACGGTGTGCACTAGAATACATACAAATGACCACTTATCACAACGTAATGCAGGCTGATAAACTAGGATATCTGATCTCGATGGGTCCTAATGATGCTCAGTCAGTATATACTATTTCAAAGCAAATGCCTACTATAATATTTATATTATATGGCTCATAATAATGTAGTCTTTATTATAGGCTCTGATTTAGCGCCACCATCAGGCCTTTTCAATTCCATTTCCGTTTTGGTGTCCGCTTACTGTTAAGCCCGAAGGTCCCCGCCGACGGGGACCCTGATTTTTTTTATACACACTCACACAAATAATGGAATGAGTACCTATAGTGATTATTCAATGTAATACAATGATTTTTATAGTCTGGTATCTGAAAAAGGTCAAATGGCTCTGATGGAACCAAATGTGCCCAAAGCTTATTCCGCCTGGACTTTATTTTCATAAACCTCTCTAAAAAGGTCAAATGTCACTTGCTTTGCCTCAATCTTGATACAGGGTACTTATTATATGTTATAGTTTGGATTCCTAAAGCTTTTAGGCTCCTAACCCATCCTTCAAGGCTGGTCTTCACTATACGTAATGGGTTTTCTTTAGGCGGAGACAGGAATTTACATTTTTTTGCCATGTTCCATCTGAATTTACTCTGACACAGAAACATCTATATTGATTCTGACACTTCTACATCCAACTCACAGATGTAACCTTGCTTTGATAACAAATGTATTCATATAAACCTTTTAGAAGTGAAGTTACAGTCATTTGTTCTGGGAATGTCATTTTCGAGCCTGAAACCTGAAAAACAGGCTCGGGGTTTAACAGGTTAATACCCGCTTATTTTGTAGTTGGTATATTTAATAAAAAAAATCTGCCGCTTATGTTATTCTTTTGTTATAGCATTTTATAAATGATAATATTGGTGTTAATGTTCACTTTATTTTTATTTAAGAGGTCACGTATATTTAAGTTATATTTAATAACATTTATGAATGTTCCATTCAAAAATGTTATTAAAAAGGCATTTACTGCATAAAAGATGACTATTGAGATCT
This sequence comes from Champsocephalus esox, assembly GCA_036324585.1. Classification (NCBI taxonomy): domain Eukaryota; kingdom Metazoa; phylum Chordata; class Actinopteri; order Perciformes; family Channichthyidae; genus Champsocephalus; species Champsocephalus esox. Next base: position 43,055,229 of record CM070487.1, read on the forward strand.
ATTGTCAGGAATGTTAGTGTTATATGAAACAGTGAATTCTACTGCAGCAGAATGTTGCACGTCTGCACAGTGTTATATGTTCACCGCTCACTGTCAGTAAATATTGTGCCGTTAGTATTGGACTACAAGATAGATGCAAGCCTGTACAGGTAGAGTTATTTAAAGCATACATGAGTCGGTTGGGTTCTGGAGGTGTGGTTACAGCAAGTGTGCTTGGTTGGCGTGGCCTGTGCCTGGTGGTGGGGCCCAATGAGATATCTTTTCATGGGGTCCAAAATCCCTGGCGGCGCCCCTGCACAGAAACAAAGCAAACACATCATTTTCCAACCAGGAGAAACACTTTTGAAATCAGCTCACTCTCAGAGTTTCATGGATTTTAAAGAAGTTTTATTATTTTTTTGGTACATAGCAAATGACAGCATTTATTACAGTGATGTTGAACATCGTCATGATTTCTGGAGGATTCTGCTGTGTTCAGAGTTTAAGACGATTTGCTTCATCGGAATCTCATGAAAACCAAATTGGTCAAAACTCTTCATTATAAAATCAAGTAGAATTCGTGATGCAAGATTTAAGCAAAATCATGAAACATCTTCGAATACAACATTTGTTAAAAAAAGCAACATCTAAAAACCGTAATCGGCGAAAGCTAAATTCTTCAGAAATGCAAAAAACAACAAAATCAATCAAAATTCTTATGAAGCAAAAACATTTGAGGTTCCAAAATCACAACACTTGTTCCTCCTGTTATCTCAGGAATCACTACATCAGATTCAAACACTGGGTTTTGTAACACTGTTTCTAGAGGATATTTGAACATTAATATATGGCATTAATTGGCCGACTTAGTTCCTGAGCGGCCTGGTTGGTGTGTCTGGTTTCAAACTGCACCGACTGCATTGACTTTTCTAAATAAAACTAACTTGTGATGTTTTTAAAGATCTTCATCTTCAGTGTGAACCAATGGGCTTGGAGCTGACAGGAAGTCAGGAAACATGAGGCACTAACACATTGCTGGTGACTTTCAGAGTAAAAGCTATATTTTCTAATGTTGGGTTAAAAGCTATAAGAGCTAATAAACCCCTGTGTGTGAGAGGAGCTCCTTGGAGCTGCTACTCTGCTCCCTGAGCTCCTTCCTCTTCAGCAGGAACACCCAGGTCATCATAATCCAGCTCAATGTCCTCCTGTCGGATCGGCCTCCGCCCCCTGGTGGCCTGGAGAGACATGACAGCACACAGTGAGACTTCCTGCATCACTCCTGTTCAATAACACACACTGTTTCATTCAGTCAGTGGAACAACAACAACATGTTTCAGTACCTCATCATTCAGTCAGTGGAACAACAACAACATGTTTCAGTACCTCATCATTCAGTCAGTGGAACAACAACAACAACAACAACATGTTTCAGGCCCTCATCATTCAGTCAGTGGAACAACAACATGTTTCAGTCCCTCATCATTCAGTCAGTGGAACAACAACAACATGTTTCAGTACCTCATCATTCAGTCAGTGGAACAACAACATGTTTCAGTACCTCATCATTCAGTCAGTGG
>CM070487.1:43061784-43129284 GCA_036324585.1 Champsocephalus esox
CACACTGTAGATACATATGTGCAAAGCGTGTAAATATAAAATGATGCTGCATATTTAACTGGTATTCTTAACCTGTATATAGCATGACATGTTGAAGCCATATGATGATTGTATGCACGTGTCAGAGTCCTGTGAACAGTGTGTGTTTACTGAGGGAGTGATTGAGACATCAGAGAGCGCAGTTAGCATGTTGCTATCTCTCTGTCAGATCTCAGCTGTCACCAGGAAGGGATGGGGGGGGGGATCAGTCCCTGCAGTCACTCTGTTCTCAGGAACTAACTCAATGCTCTCTGATCCATCCCATAAAGTGCATGCAGAGTCTGACCTCTGAGAAAACCGTCTCAGAGTAAACTCAATCCTTTGAAACACTTCCTGCCTCCATAAGAAACGTGAGTGTGTCCTTAGAGAGTGTCTCAGTTGTGCAATACGCTGCATGTCCTTATCCAACACGTTCTCACTCCCATCCCGTCACATATTGACGGACGGTCAGGGCCCCTCCCCGTCGCTATTTTACGGCGTCCCATAGACCTTCATTGCGGACAGCGGACCGCTTGCCCGTCAGACTTCTACGGGCAGGGTGTCCCATAGACCTTCATTGCGGACAGCGGACCCCTTGACCGTCAGGCTTCTACGGGCAGGGTGTCCCATAGACCTTCATTGCGGACAGCGGACCCCTTGCCCGTCAGGCTTCTACGGGCAGGGCGTCCCATAGACCTTCATAGACCACGTGATCAACAACGATGGCCGACCTTCGTGTTATTCCCGGTGGAAATGCCTATTTTAAGGTTCATTTGGCCATTAAAATGCGTTTTGATGTAATTTTATGAGAGTAATGAGTTTTTATTTCTGATTGTTTGTGCAGTACATGTCCATGTTTAGTTTGCTAGTTATGACGAAGATTACTTCATGAATGCTAACGTTTTTTTGGTGGAAATGTGTTTTTTCACAGCAAAGTAACCCTCTGTACTTGGATTTATTGGGAGAATCTAAAGGCAAGAACATCCCAAATATTCATTTAGGTCTTTATTGTAGACCTTTAGTGTTTCCGTCTGTGAGGAAAATACATGGGGCTCAGAGCCTCGTATTTTTAAAAAAAAATTTTTTCCTTCTAATTTGTTATTCTTTTCAAAATAACACACTGTTATTTACTCACCAATAATACTCAATTATCCTTGCTTTTATTTATTGGTTTAATTCCATAATCTCTGGCTTTTTTGGCGTTCGTCAGGAACTGAATTTCAAAATAAAAATAACCGGAAACAGACGTAGACATTTCGAGCGATTACCCAAGATCCTCAGCTACGCTGATTGGATGTTTTAGCCGCAATGCATGCTGGGATTTGGTGTTTATATTATATGAAATCCGGAAAACATTTGAAAAGAATAAAATAATACTTAATTCCGAGTGCTCTTGCTTTTCTCTTTGAAAGTCATCACATAACGGCATTGTAATACACGGTTCGGCTGCATTACATATTACAGATCTGCCGTAGTTCTTTATTTATAGCGCCCTGATGAGAAGACGTTTGGAAAAACTGGAAGAAATGGCGCCGAAACTGAATACTTGACGTGGATCATAAATATATCAACAATTAAAAAACATCTTCAATTTCTCTTCACACAATACGTCTCCTTGCAGTATCAACACTAATTCAGCTGACTTTTACATTTGATCTAATTCATAGATAGGTTATATTTACACCATAACGGTGCACAGCTGATATAAAAGGACTTTTTTGAAAGATATTACTGATTTGAATTGGATTGAATTTTGAATGTAAGAATGTAAATACTGAGTCTGAAATAGTAGCCTATAGCAATATGCTGTAAAATTATGGGAAAGCATGAATAAAACTACACATCTTCAGATGTTGTACATACACACTAATAATACAAAGTTATTATGGCTGTGTGCACCTTGTGTGCACCTCCTAGTGGTTAAAGCACGTTATTGAATTATTGTTTTTATGTGTTATATTTGATTAAAAAAATACTAAGAGTACATATACTTTCATAGGGGGAAAGTAGAAGGTCTGTGATAGAAATATAGAATATAAAAAATCAAGAAGATACTATAAGTGATCTCTACAATAAAACAGTTTAGTGCATGATGTACACAGATATTAATAGGAGGAGGTCCAAAACAGAAAAACGAATTAACCTTTATTTAAACATTAAATAACAGATTAATATCTTCTTTTAAATAAGAAAAACACTTTGGGGGTATCTATCTACAGATAAATATTAAGCCTGACAAAGTACTTAACGTCTAATATATTGCTTTCCTGCAATGTTAACTATGTTGAAGCACTTATTTTAACTGATATTATACACATTAATTATACTCTTATGTTTGTAGATAGAATAAGAAATGTGCAGAATATGACAGTTTAATAGTGGAGGTACACTCATATTGATAGATGTCTTGTAATGCACTGTTGAGGAACCTGTGACCCAAGTTTTTCATTCATTGCATAACTACACCGTAGTTGTGTATATGATATGTCAATAAACCTTTAAAATCTTGAAATCTTGAAAGGGATGTGCAAAATAGCCATAATATACAGTCTTTAATTAACTATTAGTAGAGAATAACGAGTAATTCATATACTTTATTACTCGTTTCCATTCATGTCAATTGCAGATACATGTTTAGTCTTCTCAAGCACCAACTATCAAATATCTCCCCTGATTGTTGGCACTTGACAATCACCTTACCTGAATTTTACTCCGGTGTAACTAAAGTCTGATTTAAGGGTTGTTTATATTTCACATCATTAATCAGAATCTGCAAAGTAACTCAAATAAATGCAGTGGAGTAAAAATACCAGGTTAACCTCTGAATTGTAGTGGAGTAGAATTACAAAGTAGCAATGAGCTGTCATGTGGGTATATATTAATGCTATATATTAATGCTGCGCATTATGGACAGCGATTTTCACCCATTTATTAATTATATGTTTTACATTTGATAACACCAATGTGTTTAATACTGGCAACTTCTAATTGTGGGAAAAACGAAAACGTTCAGTTGAGACGTCCCATAGAACATTTTGCGAAACATGCGATTTGTCAACGGGGGTGGGGGGGGGAGGGAGGCGCTCGTGAATTGTTGAAAGAGAGGGGTTTTAGGTTGCCATAAGGCTGTTGACGGTCTTATGTATCCATTGGTTGGATTTGTGGCACATTTGTAACGCTGTGCCAACTTGGGCAAGCACGCAGGCAAACTTGAGCGCACACATGGGTGAAGAGGTGGAGTGAGGTTGAGCGATGGAGAGAAAGGGAGAGAGAGAGAGAGATTGAACGAGTCAGAAAGCCTGTGCAGCGGTCTGCTTGCGCACAGAGCAGGAGTTTGTGAGAGAGCCGGCATGAGAGTACATTTCTCTTCAAAATTAATTGATTGCCAGCTGACTTGCTTGCTCGTTGGTAATGTAGGCCTAACTGATTTCTTCTAATGTGCCTGCATCTGGCGCTGAGTTGCCATATTCCTTTCGTGAACCACTAGCAAGAGTAAACTAACTGACAGGCTGCTGTGCCGCATCTCACTCAAAACCCACAAGACTCAACCCAGCGAAAAACCAGTCTTGCGCGCAACCTTTCATTCAGAATTTCCTAGCAAAATAAAAAAATGATATAAAACTAATACAAAAATAAATATTAGGACAAAGCCCTACAAATAACAACAATAAGCATAATAATAAAACAATACAAATGTGGTATTCAGCCCTTATTAAAACAGCGGGCCCAAATCCTGGATGGGCGGGTCTGTAAAGTCCTGAGAAAGTCAAATAAGACGGTGTGTAAAACTACACTGCCCAGCAGGCACGCGCACACATATGGCATATTTCCACCGCAGGCCTCGCTCGACTTAGTACGGTTTTGTTAGGCCTTGTTAGGCCCGGCTCACTTTAATGCTGCGCTTCCATTACAGTTAAGGAGCTGGGGCAGTAACTATAGTAACGCAGTGTAGGCGGAGCCGTAACGTCATCTTCAATAAACACCCCAGAAAAACAACATTAGCTGTTAGCACCCAGAGCTTACAGCTCCTCATATCTGTTCAGAAACTTGACAAAAGTTAAACAAGTACAAACCACAGACTGCCTGTGTCATGGAGAATACAGTCGCTGGTTTATTTATGTCTGTAGGCCGTTGTTGTGAATGAGGACGGTCGGAGCATAATATAACGTTAGCTTAGCCGATCTCCATTTAGAAAACACGCATTTTAAAGGGTTTTTCGCCTGCCGTCTGTCTGCAGACTTGGCAAAGCATTAATTCATGGTTTTTACTAACCGGTATCAGTATGTTGTTACTTCGGCATCATTTTGAAACGTTTATTACAATTAAATCACCGTCAAATATTTTCATCTTGTTGTAGTTGTAGCCCCCTTGCCAGCGATTCTCTCTAGTTTAGCAAACTCAGCCCGACTCAGCCCTGGTTGTTCGCCCCTATAGAACCACGATTTTGTCGGGCCAGAAAAAAGGGGGAAAAGTAGCCCCGGGCCGGAACTAGGCCAAGTGGAAACGCAACCAAAAACGGACACGGAACGACACGGCACGCTTAATCAAAGTGGGCTTGAGCCCCTGCCCTTTTTCTTCCTCCAGAGAATATGCCCTTTTTCCCCCTTTTTTTACCATCACCATCACATGTACCTTAGCTTGACTTAAATGTATTAAACGTATAGTTAAGTGATATCAAAATATAAATAACTAATTTCATGCAAACATATTAATATTTGCTTGATTCCAGTGTTGAATTTAGCACAATTGCATACAAACGTTAAGGGGTTTTAAGATTCTGAAGTATTATGCTAAAAACTCAATAATTTAGATTATTATTTATAGTTTTGCTGAATAGTTTCATGTCCGCTTACCTTAGAAACGTAAAATGCCACGGCAGTGTGCAGATGGGGAGCATGTTAGCTTAGCTTAGTAGCTTCAGCTAGCTCTGGAACTTCCAGCTCGGTGGCAGCAGGTCCCGCCTCGGCTCCGCCTCTTTGCCCTTATTTGCATATATCTATGCTTATTTGGAGCAGGCTGGAACAGGCGGGAGTTGAACTCTGACGTCACTGTCGAGCCGTCAGTGGCCGACTCCGCCTACTAAGGGCTCTCTGCAACTCTGCAGAATCCTATGGGTGACGTCACGGACCCTACGTCCATTTATATATACAGTACAGTGGCGAGCCGTCAGGGCCCTCTGTGAGGGCCTAAGATATTCTAAAAAATAATATTTGAAAACATTATGTAATATTTTTTTTAATATTTTGTTGTTGTTACATTTTTCATTAGTTTTACCAAAAACACTTGATTTAATTGTATTTAAAATAATGTTTCCTAATAAATAAATCCTTCGAATCTGCCTGTTCAGTTTCTGTTGGAATGTGAAGGGCCGCTGCTGCGTCTGTAAAGCCGTTGTGTCCTTGGGCAAGACACTTCACCTGAACTTGCTCCTGTGGGTATTGTCCACAGTGACCATTGCATGTATAAAATATGTGTAATGTGTGTATTTGTAAAGCGCTTTGAGCACTGGAAAAGCGCTATAATAAATGAGGAATAAGGAATTATTATTAATTATTATTATTAAATGCTGTTTTTATATTCCGCTGAAGTATAGCTGTGACGTAATATCTCTTCTTTTCTTTCGAGGGAAGGGGCGGGGGGGGGTCAGAGGGCCTAGGTATAAAAGTCACGGCTCGCCACTGATACATATTTGGGTTAGACGTTAGGAGCTGATTTTTGGATTATCCGCCCGTAACCCTTGTCCTGGACATAGTTTCTACAGTATAAACTCTGCAACAGTACAGTAGGCCCACACAAACTGCAGAACACCGGGGCTTTGGGAACACTCAAAATTACTTTTTATTTGATTCCCATTTAACCTGTTAAGGGGCTTTTAACCCCCGTTTTTTTCTCACTAAACTGTCTCAGGGCTTCTTAAAATGTAATAAACTATTCATGTGTCCTACTCATTTAACGGGAAGAAACTCAGGTAACTGATGATATGAACCATGTTTACCGAAACAAAACACAAGTCTCACAAGAAGCGTCTAAATGAGTCCTGAATGAAAAAATGCAAACGCACTCTAGGTATAAATCAATTGATATACTTATCGGATATGCACAAACAAGCTTAGCTAACAAGCTGAGATTCCACAGATTCTAGAAATATAAGTATCATCACTGAGCAATCAGAACTCGCGACAGGAGAAGCAAATACAGACATCACACGACGTAGCTTTAGGTAGCAAAACACGGAGATATGCTCACCTTTAGCTGTTATTCTGATCAAAAACGAGAAAAACGTGGCTTAAGGTTAATCCATAGGTTAATCCATAGGTTAATCCAATGTGTCTGTCACTTTGAAAAAATTATTGATAATCCATATCGATGACAATCGAGTTTTCGGAGCTGCTAATGATAGCTTCCAGAGTGTATGACAGCTTCCTGTTTTGTCTACTTGGATACGAGTCCAAACAACTCACAGATTGCACCGGGCGCTGACGTAGGCGCCCGAGAGAGGGTAAAGATACACAGGCAAGGCCAGGCAGGAAACATGGGACTTTTCAGTATCTTTAGACATCGTAACACAATTTTAAACGAGATTTTATTGTAGATTATACATTTTACTGATACCAATTATATAATATTTGCCTTGTTTATTAAAAAATATATATATTATTTAAATTTTTATTTGTTTTATTTGTAATGTGGGAAGAGGGGGGGCGGCGCCCCTATGGGCCGGCCGCCACTGGCCCTCCCTCTTCTCCCTGCTCTCAGACACAGCCAGCTCCACTCTGTGCTTCCTGGTTCCTCCCCTTCAGATCCACACTGAGGAGGAGGGGAGGAACCAACATGTGGGTAAAGAACAAGAGCTGATAGGCCACATTCACTGCACACACACACACACACACACACACACACACACACACACACACACACACACACACCACACACACACACACAACACACACACACACACACACACACACACACACACACACACACACACACACACACACACACACACACATCCTGTTCAGATAACCTGTCACACTAGTTTCAGCTCTCAGGAAGTGAAACTCACACATTCGCTGCTGCTGAGAGGTGAAATGGCGCAGAAAGGAGTTCAGCTGGACCGGGAAACCTTCTCTTGTTCCATCTGTCTGGATCTACTGAAGGATCCGGTCACTATTCCCTGTGGACACAGCTACTGCATGAAGTGTATTACACAGCACTGGGACGGAGAGCTAATCCACAGCTGCCCTCAGTGCAGGCGGAGCTTCACACCGAGGCCTGTCCTGCTGAAGAACACCATGCTAGCAGCTTTAGTGGAGGAGCTGAAGAAGACTGGACCCCCAGCTGCTCCTGCTGATCTGTGCTATGCTGGAGCTGGAGACGTGGCCTGTGATGTCTGCACTGGGAGGAAGCTGAGAGCCTGTAAGTCCTGCCTCGTGTGTCTGGCCTCTTACTGTGACCAACACCTCCAGCCTCATTATGAATCACCTGTCTTTAAGAAGCACAAGCTGGTGGAGCCCTCCAAGAAGCTCCAGGAGAACATCTGCTCTCGTCACGACGAGGTGAAGAAGCTGTTCTGCCGCACTGATCAGCAGAGTATCTGTTCTCTCTGCTCTATGGACGAACACAAAGGCCACGACACGGTGTCAGCTGCAGCAGAGAGGACTGAGAGGCAGAGAGAGCTGGAGGGGAGTCGACTCAACATCCAGCAGAGGATCCAGGACGGAGAGAAGGAGGTGAAGCGGCTTCAGCAGGAGGTGCAGGCCGTCAACGGCTCTGCTGACAAAGCAGTGGAGGACAGCGAGGAGACGTTCACTGAGCTGATCCGTCTCATGGAGGAGAGAAGCTCTGACGTGAAGCAGCAGCTCAGATCCCAGCAGGAGAGAGAAGTGAGTCGAGTCAGAGAGCTCCAGGAGAAGCTGGAGCAGGAGATCTCTGAGCTGAAGAGGAGAGACGCTGAGCTGGAGCTGCTGTCTCACACAGAGGACCACAACCAGTTTCTGCTCAGCTACCCCTCCTCACTGCCAGCCCCCCTCAGTGGAGCTACACACTCCTCCAGCACCAACATCCGTGCTCTGAGCTACTTTGAGGACGTGACGGCGGCCCTGTCAGCAGTCAGAGACAAACTACAGGACGTCCTGAGAGAGGAGTGGACAAACGTCTCACCGACTGAAGTGGAGGTTTTACCGTCAGCAGCAGAGCCCGCCTCCAGAGCTGGGTTCTTAACATGTTCACAGGAGATCACTCTGGATCCAAACACAGCACACACACGGCTGGTATTATCTGAGGGGAGCAGGAAAGCAACATTCATGAGACAAGAACAGTCTTATTCTCGTCACCCAGACAGATTCACTGATTATTCTCAGGTCCTGAGTAGAGAGAGTCTGAGTGGACGGTGTTACTGGGAGGTGGAGCTGAGAGGGAAGGAGTTGAGTAGCAGTCGCATACAAGAATATCAGCAGAGCAGGGGAGGAAAGTGTATTTGGACTCAATGACAAATCTTGGTCCTTAGAGTGTAACCAAAACAGTTATTCATTTCGTTACAACAGTATCCTCACTCCCGTCTCAGGTCCTCCGTCCTCCAGAGTAGGAGTGTACCTGGATCACAGAGCAGGTGTTCTGTCCTTCTACAGCGTCTCTGAAGCCACGACTCTCCTCCACAGAGTCCAGACCACGTTCACTCAGCCGCTGCATGCTGGAGTTTATCTTTGTTTAGTTATGGAGACACTGCTGAGTTTTGTAAACTGAAATAGCCTGGAGTCCTTGGAGGAACTCTTCTACTTCTTAAACTCACCGTGTGTCCTTCAGAGCTGATTGTCCGTGTCTTCACTGCAGAGATCAGCTGTCAATCAAACATGATGGGCGGGGCTTCAACATCTCCTCACGAGTTGTTCTGTAGATGTTGGACTTTCTTCCGGCTCCTTCCTGTGTCTGTGTAGCCACGGAGTCACTGCTCAGGAGGATCCTTGTTCACCTGAACGATGTGTAAACTTTGCTCTCAATATGTGTTGGATGTTTCTTTTGATTCTTGTCGTCGTTTCTCTCGTAGCGCACGAGTCTTCAGAGAGGAAGCAGCAGAGCTTCTTCTATTCTACACATTTTATTCTGGTTCTAAAACAACAGAGGCATTTATAATCACATGTGTTATTCTGACAGATTAAATGTTATTGTCGCCCAAATTAACAAACACGCGAGTTCCCAGATGGTTATCACTTATTTCATCATCACGTGTTTATTTAAAATGATATGACTTGCTGTCGTGATCATAATCAATAAGAACACCATTCATTATTCTGCTGTGAATAGCTGAGAGTCTTTGCTCGGGAAATACATGGTATAATATTACAGTTATTGTTGTGCAGACTAATTGTTGTTGTTGTTGTTGTTGTTGTTGTTGTTGTTGTTCAAATAGAAAGTGGGTACTCTGATGTTTTATAGAACATAACTTATCATGATCATAATCAATAAGTAAATCATTCATTATTCTGCTGTAAATAGCTTAGAGTCTTTGCTCGGGAAATAAAATGTTATTTTTTTGCATACTAATTGTTGTTGTTGTTGTTGTTGTCCAAATAGAAAGTGGGTACTCTGATGTTTTATAGAACATAACATATGATAATAATCAATAAGTAAATCATGTCTGATTCTGAAACAGCGGAGATGAAACGCATCATGGTGGAGAAAGAGCAGCTGATCATGAAATCATTGGACACACTTTACTGATGGGATGTGTGATCAAAGGAAATGTTTGGATCATTAATAAAGGTTTGTGTTTCAAAAACAAAAACAGGATGTTCTTCTTGTGTCCGAGGTGCCATACGAAGCTGATGGAGAACATGTGGAAGTGACCTGAGACTAAATGAAGCTCAGCGCGAGTTCAACCAGGAAGACTGTTTTTACTCATTAATTCACTATGTCCATGTGTCTCTCTCTCTCTATAAGTGTGTTTCAGGTGACTCGACGCAACCCTCCTCCCCCCCTTTCCACCTCCTGTCCCTCTGAATCCAGGGTCAAGCTAAGCCCCTCCCCTTCAGACCGAATACAACTATCCATTCACCACCATCAGGGTCTAGACTCCAGCAGTGGCGGTTCTAGACCACTTTGACTGGGGGGGGCCAGTTATTTTCTGTCCTGCAATAAATGTAGGACGAAAAAGACAAAGACAGTATAAAGTAATTGCGCGTAAGAAAACAATGCAATACATTTATTGGTATTTGTTTCATTACACATATTTATTTCAGATACTTATAGTTACAGTTTTTATGCTCTAATGCAGGGGTCCCAACCTTTTTTAGGATGAGAGCTACTTTAAAAAAATAAAATAAGTCGTGGGCTACTTTTACTCCTCTTTTGTTGTTTTTTGCAGTGTATATATTTAGCACATTTTAACATTATTATATGCTGACCTTTAACCTTTGTGTGCTGTTTGGGTCTGTGGGACCCGTTTGCAGTGTTTACTGAAGAAAAAGTATTCAATTTAATTATTTTAACCTGGTTTATTTGGGGGGTGGACCTCACCTCCTCTACAGGGGTCCGGGGGCATGCACCCCAGGAAGATTATTTTTTAAAGGTTGAAGTGAAATGCATCAATCTGGTGCACTTTGAGCACACAGTGAATTTATGGATACAGCTCTCAACACTCAGATGAAAGGGAGCTGTATACTTTTCAATAATCCAAACATCTTTGGAATATTATTACAACCAATAACAAATCCTTTAAACTTGTTTATTCTTATCTTATGTTACCAGTTAGCATTCTTTCTTTTTATTTATGCATATTTTACTAATCACTCCCCTTTTAAACTGTTAATTTCTGTTACTGTCCTATATAGTACGCATTGGAATGATTTCTCACTTTATTTGTTACAACTATATGTAACAGATAAAGGTGTGCTCTCTCTAATGGGTCCGACTAGAATCACAAATATCGTTAGTGCCACCTATTCCGTCAGCCAAGAAATCGTTTAATCATAAACTATTTTTTTTATTTTCAGGGGGGCCACCGGGGGGTCCAAAGGCAGTGTTAGGGGGGCACGTCCCGTCCCCCCTAGAACCGCCCCTGGACCCCGGGGGGTTTCATTGGATCGGTTCTCCTCTCCCGAATGATACTTCCGCACAACGGGGCATAATCGCCAACACTCCATGACATTCATTTGGGCATTCCTGGCAATAAATATGTATTCTTACATCAAAACCGTTTCTCCTGATTGAATTACTGAGTTTCCTCCTGAAACAAAGCACAGTGTTCATCATCACTGAAACCGTGCCGCGCCACACTAATTGCGCCGCATAAGCGCATGGGTGCGCCGTATTTTCGGCTCAGATGAGGCACCCTCCGCAAGGTGAGGCCCCACGCAGTCTGCATGATCGGGAGGGAAGGCCCTGCTTATTAGCTACATCACCCTAACGTGTAAAGTTATACAAGCATTTTGTACCAGTGCTTTTCACAAGTAGACTCTTGCAGGCCGGAGTGATTCAACAAGAACAAAAAAATGTGAGGAGTGATCAGGATGAACAGATAGAGTAAAAGGAAAAGAGAGTTCACTGAGAGACCAGGAGGGTCAGAGCAGGAGGAAGAGGAGGAGATGAAGACATTAGTGAAGAAGAAGAAATGTATGTGAGCCTTGTGAGGAATAAAGAGGAAGTGTCAGAAAGAGGGCCAGAGCCAGGGATCAGGAGGCAGATGAGACTCCAGCTGGACCACATGGTATGTTCTTATTCTCCTTACATATTCCATTACAGCAGCTCAATCGATAGCAGCTCTTAGTATTGACACATATTTATTGAAATGTATTGCTGCACGGGTCACCTTTAGCTCTCTGAAGAGATGGGTGATGTCATTTGTGTACTTCATTATAACTAAGTACTTTTACTGTACTTACAGTAAACAGAGTTCTAGGGTATCATGAGTTCTTCCTGCTGTGTTATACTATATGTTAGTTTGTTGGTCTGAACACCTTGTTTCTCTTGTGCATTAAGAACACTTGTGTTAGGCCATGATTTAACATTAAATAGGTTTTATACAGTATAAAATACCACGTACTGTCCACCCTCCCATGCCACCCTGGCATGACCTCTTGCGGGGGACAAGAGGTCATGCCAGGGGGCTTTGCCACCCCATGTAAAATGTGCTAGAACCGCCACTGCCTGGCCCGGCCCACCCAGAATCCACTTTAACGTGAATAAAAACAGCAATTACTCACAAACACAAGGAGAAAGCTTCTACTTTACACCACTGTTTGGTTGTAGAACTCTTTATATATGAACAGTCTAAAGTTGAATTTAGTGACTAATTGCGCATATTCAGCGCAACCGAACTCTCTCTAATCATACTTTCAATGCTGCTTCCGGTTAGCAACCAATCCGCGACGCCTCCCTGGTTACCATGGTGACGACAACTGCTAACTTTCTGTCCGCTAACTAGTCAGTGAAAGAAACAACAACAGCGAAATAAGACACGGATTGTAAACTTGACTGTAATATTTGAAAGTAGTTGTTTGCTTCCGTCACCAGGGAGTCGGGTGGATTTATTTTGAAAACATTTATTTGCAGGTTAAATGGCTTGTTAGTCGACGCCAGAGAGCTAGGTAGCTTAAGCTAAGCGTTAGCTCGGAGGCTAATCCAGAACACAAGAGGATTCAGTTGTTAAGTTAGTTGTATATCCTCCAAGATGAGTGAGCAGCTGAGGTTCATCGTGGAGCAGCTCAACAGAGAGCCGTTCAAGAAGAGCTTTAACCTGATCACGTTTGACTCTCTGGACCCCATGCAGCTGCTGCAGATCCTCAACGATGTTCTGGCTGAAATAGACCCAAAGGTGAGAGACTAGCTTCAATAAGATCCAAGGTGTGCAAACAGTGTGACATGTTGTAAACTATCAGTCTGTGGGTGGTATTCTTGAATTCATCTGAACTAATGTGTCTGCATAAAAACAGGATAATATAATAACCATCAAAAATATAATACTGGGAAAACATCCATTCAGCATGACGAGGACTAATATTTTGGATACCTAGGTACATTTAGCAGATAATACATCTTCTGTACTTTATACATTTTTTGTATTATGGGTCATTGTGCAGGATGAGTAGACGTATTGTACTTTCAGTATATTTTGATTCTAATACTTGTGTACTTTTACTAAAGTCACATTTTGAAATCAGGACTTTTACTAGTAGTGGAGTATTTTAAGACCATGGTATTTGTACTTTTACTTAAGTAAAGGATCTGAGTACTTATTTCACCTCTGGCTATTTGCGGCAACTTATAGGTGGACATAATTACGTATTAATTGTACTTTACTTGAGTATCTGCATTTTATGAGACTTCTACTCCACTGCATCTCAGAGGCAACTTTTTGTGTGTGCAGTAATGGGGCTGGAGAAGTGTGTATTATATTCATTTATGACACAATATTCTAAAGTTTCCCTATACACACTTGTATAAAAACATATTTAGTATTTTGTCATTCAGGGTTCTTACGGTCATTAAAAACCTGGAAAAGTCATGGAAATTCAAAGCGCTAATTCCAGGCCCTGGAAAAGTTATGGAAAATAATATTTTCCCCAAACTTTTAGAAAAGTCATGGAAAATTAACTGAAGTTGCATCAAATATAATTTGTTTTATCTAATCGCAGAAATAGTAATACCATAATGATAATAAATACTGTATCGTATAGTAATGAAACGTAAAGTGGCATTTAACTGTCGAGGCATTTTGCTGGTTAGAGATTTGAGTTGCTTTAGCGTGTAGAAGCTGAGTATGTTTTAGATAGGCACATGTTTCAGATGCAGACCTTATTTTCCTGTTCCATGTTAAAATAAACCATTTTCAGTGGTACCGCTGAGAAAGAGTCATGTTTTTGGTCATGGAAAATTAGGTAAAGGTCATGGAGAAGTCATTGAAAATCATTGGTGAACAAGTGTATGAACCCTGGTCATTTAACTTCTGCTGCTCGACTTAAGGATGAATGATCTCTAATGAAATAAACATTAGCCACAGAAGAGGTTCAGTCGTTTCAATGAATCCTGTCCTAGTGCAACGTTCTTTACTGACTGACCTCTTCCACCTTCCCCTTTTGTCTTCAGCATGCTATGGATATCCGTGAAGAACTGCCAGAACAAACCATCAGGAGAATGTGTGCTCTGCTGGGGATGCTGAAGTACAAACCTCCTGGCAACCCGTCTGATGTGTGAGTTCAAACATCCAACGAGAACTCCACCAACCACACCTCATTCAGGGACTCAGCTCACACCCACTCCCACCTGCTACTTTGAAGTGCACATCTCATATGGGCCACCATCTCTAACCAGGGAGCTATCAGGCGTCCCTTTTTTATTATTTTTATAATGTACATATTTGTATAGAGAACTGCACAATCATTCAAATGCCTTTGGAGATAAGCAAATGGCAAATGAAAGTACTTTTTACAGGCAGACAGGCAGGCAGGCAGGCAGGCATGTCAGACACTAGAAATAAACAGTCCAAAATATTTCTGAAATAGAAATAAAATAGCATTAAAAAGTAAAAAAATGATATATACCTGTGGAAATACAAATTTCAGTAACAAATAAAACGCAGGGTATTATTTAGCACGAAATGGATTATTGAATATGAAAATGAATATAAATGTACAGTGGTAAGAGTAATGTTATATCTGGTCCTAGTGATATACCCTTTGCTTCTCTCCTGTGTTGCAGGAGCAGCTTCCGGCAGGGTCTGGTGAGCGGCAGTACGCCCGTGGTTCACCCCATCCTGCACTGGCTGCTGCAGAGACTCCCTGAGCTGAAGAAGAGAGCCTACCTCGCTCGCTTCCTGGTCAAACTGGAGGTGCCCGCAGAGTTCCTGCAGGACGACGTCATCAACGACACCTCTCACCAGGTCGGCAACATATCTCACGTTACATTTCATAGTTTTAGAAATAACCTTAATGTGTGTGTGTGTGTGTGTGTGTGTGTGTGTGTGTGTGTGTGTGTGTGTGTGTGTGTGTGTGTGTGTGTGTGTGTGTGTGTGTGTGTGTGTGTGTGTGTGTGTGTGTGTGTGTGTGTGTGTGTGTGTGTGTGTGTGTGTGTGTGTGTGTGTGTGTGTGTGTGTGTGTGTGTGTGTGTGTGTGTGTGTGTGTGTGTGTGTGTGTGTGTGTGTGTGTGTAATAACCTTAAGAAGCAAAAGAAGTCATTCATGTCGTGTGTCTACAGTATGAGGAGCTGGTGGAGAGTTTTAA
Source organism: Champsocephalus esox (assembly GCA_036324585.1). Taxonomy (NCBI): domain Eukaryota; kingdom Metazoa; phylum Chordata; class Actinopteri; order Perciformes; family Channichthyidae; genus Champsocephalus; species Champsocephalus esox. The sequence continues at coordinate 43,077,015 of CM070487.1, forward strand.
GACGTATCATAAGGAGTGTGAGCTGCTGAGGACTTCAGGCTTCTCCACAGCAGAAATCAGGAGGGTGAGAAACACTTGGTGACTCTGTACCATCTATTAAGCAATCGTTCATGCAAGAAAATACTCTTTCAGTCTCTCAAATATGGAGATTTGTTGCTTTTTCTGTCAGATATTAAAGTGAATATCTTTAGGTTTTTGAATGACAAAACAAGACATTTAATGAAGACATCTCCGTGGCCTTTGAGAAACTTGGGATGGACATTTTCATAATGTTCTCACCTTTTAAAGACCAAATGGTTAATGGCTTTATCGAGATTTGATTTGATAAGACAATGAAAATAATTGTGAGCTGCAGCCCTTTGTGTTTGCAATGTGTTATAAATCATTTTGATGGATAGGTTTTCAGTTTATGCAATGATATAATGATGACCCTTCTGAAGCTTAGTGGTCCTGCACTCACATGATCCCTCTTTTGTCCAACGACAGGACATCGGAGCGATGGAGGAAGAGAAGGACCAACTCATCAAGCGTGTGGACAGGCTGAAGAAGAGGGTGAGTCAAACTAAATGCTCTGAAGGCTTTGGGATTTACTGAGGAATGAAAACATGACCCAGGCATCACTACCAGCTTCTCTGACAGAGCTGCCAGGCTGTGAAGGAGTGAGCTGTTTATCAAAGCCCGGCCAAAAGGTCAAAGCTGACTCTGGTGGAGAGGTGTCTGGGTATTTCTGCTCTCCATGTGCCGGCCTGATGGTGCAGAGTCATATACAGTACACACACACCTCCTTTACTCAAGTAGAAGTACAGATACTCGTGTTTAAAAATACTCTGGTGAAAGTAGAAGTACTGACTAAACTTCTTTACTCAAGTCAAAATAAAGAGGCTTTGAAGTGTACTTCAGTAAAAAGTACCCATAGCTAGCAGCTGCTTTAAAGAGTACCTGACCTCCCTTTATATTAATAGAACAATAATGTCATTGTTAGCTAATGAATGTTTCCATGGTGAACAACGGCAACATGACAACGTTTCCATTGGTCCCTCTTCTTTAGAGAAGACCAGGAAGTGATGGATACACGGATCGTGTTCAAATCAATAGGCACGCAATGACTCTACAGAATAATGATCACGCACCACACACATTCAGACTAAAGGAACCAGCTGTTTGGGAAATGAGAGAAGTAGAAAGTACAGGTATTTGAGTTCAACATGAGAGAAGTAGAAAGTTCAGGTATTTGTGTTAGAAATGAGAGAAGTAGAAAGTACAGGTATTTGAGTTCAACATGTGAGAAGTAGAAAGTACAGGTATTTGAGTTCAACATGTAAGAAGTAGAAAGTTCAGGTATTTGAGTTCAACATGTAAGAAGTAGAAAGTACAGGTATTTGGGTTCAACATGTGAGAAGTAGAAAGTACAGGTATTTGAGTTCAACATGTGAGAAGTAGAAAGTACAGGTATTTGAGTTCAACATGTGAGAAGTAGAAAGTACAGGTATTTGAGTTCAAAATGTAAGAAGTCAAAGTAAAAAGTCGTCAGAAAAATAAGCAGTGGAGTAAAGTACTGATACTAGAAACATGTGCTTAAGTACAGTAACGAAGCATTTGTACTCTACTACTTCCCACCTCTGTATTTCCTCCTGGATCCTCTAGGTGGACTCAGTGTCCAACCATCAGAGGATGCTGGATCAGGCCCGGCAGCTGAGGGTGGAGAAGGAGAGAGAGGAGTCGCTCACCCACCAGAAGCAGGAGCAGAAGAACCAGGTACACCAACAGTCAGGAAGATCTGAATATTCGTCCAACAGAGGGGAAACGTTCAGAGTTACAGGCTAACAAAGACAATATTAAAGATAGGAGGTACACAAATAACACGTTACAACAACGTGGACAACAACGAGTAGCATTAGCAGTATTTTAATCATAATTGTAGAAAGTAGCTTGATTTTGCTTTGTATTTATGTAACCAAATCAAAATGGCAATACAACAATTCTGAAAGATATAGAAGGTAGTGGGATAGCAAGCCAGATAACAGTAGTGAAAGTAAAGTTATATATTGCACATCCTTTTTATTTTCTGTGGTTTTCACCTTGGTTTAATGAACCGAGGCATCATAGACCAGTTACACAATATGCTGTGTGCACAGTATTGTAGGACTGAATAGAAAAATGACAAATGCTCCCACATTACCTGTAATCAGTAATAATGTGTGTGTGTGTGTGTGTCTGTGTGTCCGTCCGTCCGTCCGTCTATCTAACCGTCTGTCTGTCTGTCTGTCTGTCTGTGTTCAGCTGTTCCAGGCGGAGCAGCGTCTGCAGAGGGCGAAGCAGCAGCTGAAGGATTTGCGTCAGGCTGCAGCAGATGCAAATCCAGAGAGTGAGTACCTGAAGAGGGGGAAGTTGAAGGACAACAGATGAAGGTCGCTCAGCTAATTGACCTTCATCTGCTGAGACCCTGTAATGACTCTGATGTTTGACGGGTCCTAATGGAGCTAATCTAATGATGAGAGTGTCTCCTCTTGTTCTCATCTGCAGCCAGAGGACAGATGAACACATTAACAGTTACTCAAATTACTCCAAGTGGTGGAGCCGCACAATTAAAAGGCACTTACCACAATTACTACCTACGGAAGTCCTGAGAGTCGTATAAAAACAAAGCCTGGAAATAATTTCCTGGGATCATGATGTAAAGGAGTCAGTTTTGCCCGGCTGGAGTGTACCGATACCCCACATTACATATAAAGATTAAAATAAATGTCTAGTAAAAGGAAAGCCATGACAGTAATGTTAAATATCTTGCTAACCCACTATATGTGGACTTTGTGTTAAAGGTAGGGTAAGAATGGAGAAACCAGCTCTAGTGCGCTAGAATTTGAAAGTACGCAGCTGAAAAAAATCTGCCCCTTCCTTCAGACTTCCTCACAGAGCCCCTCCCCCAACACACACGGACGCGCACATGACCAATGAGGGCACGAGATAAGTTTGTGCCCCGATGGAAGGCTGACAGGCAGGTAGGCCATCCACTTACTTTAGCCGGGCCGGCTCAGATGATTGGTCGAGCTTTTTACAGCGCCACGGCTTCCACAGTGACATTTTTTTATGGATTTGCTGTCAAAGCATTTAAGATACTCGTTGCTATCGGGATGTGAAGAGCATTCCATGGAATATAACAACAAGTGTTTGTGAAGTGAATTACCTTCCCCACCTTTAAGAATGCACCAAAACCTGTTTTCTAAACCTGTTTGCTGACGATTTATTTTTTAGGGACCTTAGAAATGTTGTCCAGGAACTAATATCCACCTGTTCTTACAGTAAGTCATAAACACAGAAGAGGTTTTACCATTTTCTAACTTCCTTAGAAATCTGTATTGATCTGTGAAACACGTTGAAAAAAGTTGTTGACAGTTAGATATATTGTGAGTTACTATCGATGTTACATTACAGTCATGTCTTTCTTTTGGATGGTAAGAAGTGTGTGGGAGAGAAACTCCCTCTGGAGGGAACACAGGACTTGTAGCCTTGCAGACCATTTACATGCACTCAAACCTATAGAACACACTAGAGGAAAGAATAGAGCCTCTTTATGTAAAGTCACAAACACAGGAAAGAAAATAATTCACACTTAAAGTATATTTAAGCTGAATTCATATTTTGTTTACTCAGTGCTATCCAATATATGCATGTCCAAAAAAGTAGTGTGAGTGCAAGACATCACTTGTGTTCTATCATAGTGCTTAGAGAGCATGCTTAAAAGATATCCAGGTGCAGAAGGACACACACTTATCTCAAAGTGCTTCATTAATGAGCCCCGTCTCTTCCAGGCCTAATGAAGAGGCTGGAGGAGGAGATCAAGATCAACTCCTACATGGTGTCTGAGAAGCTCCCCAAGGAGCTGGAGGCCATGAGGCGCTCGGTGCAGTACCTCCAGAAGATATCGTCAGAGCCCGCCATGGGCCAGGCCGACCTGCAGGAGCTGGAGGACAAGGTGAGCACGGGGGCTTCGTCTATAGCAGGGGTGTCCAAACTTTTTTCACAGACGGCCACATACAGAACATATACGAAGGTCTGGGCCACTCACTACAGGTATACAGCCTCATAAGTTCAGTTATAAGTTAGCAAACTCAATCAAAAGTAGGTACATGATGCTCGTGAGTGTTACCAGCTCATCCATTAAAACAGAAGCCTCAGATTGATGATAATAAGGAGGAATATGAAGGCTGTATTTCAAGCTTGTTATGGAAATAAGTTACTGGGCTTTTTTTATCAACGAAGATTTGTTAGAAAATGTTTCCAACTTGAATTGACTGCTTTTTTTGTTGAAAAGTGATCTTATTACCACATGTGTGCTATATGTTTTAAGAAGTACAATATAAGACAAGCACAAGTTTCATTTGTGGGCTGTATTCTATGGGCTCAGAGCTGTCTCATAATACACACATGCGCACAGAAGGATTCAAACTTGTATTTCCTGATCCACACTTGTGTTCTTCAAAGCACACACAAATGTGTTCCGTTTCATATACATGTAAATAAAATCCAAATACAGAAGAAAGTTTTACATATGTATTTCAGATCCTCACATATTTGTTTTCCGTTTAAAACCTCTGCACCTGCAAACACAAACCGCTTCCTGTGCACGGATGGGTGTGTGAGTCAGTGTGTACGTTGTGGTATTTACCTCCATTCATTACATCCATCCCTGTGTGTGAGTCTCTGAATGCTCTTCATTGGTCACAGATTAAAGAAGCCGACTCTCAGATCAATCAGCTGATAGAGAAGAGGATGATGAGGAGTGACCCCATGGACGACAAACTGACGCTCTACAGGCAGCAGGTGATGCATTTCTTCCTTTTATCTATTTTCGTCTTTTGCCAATTTTACTCAAGTAACATTTATAAAAAAAACACGGGCAACAGCTCTGGTGGACCTTCCTGCTGTCAGCATGCCAATCGCACGCTCCCTCAAAACTTTCGACATCTGTGGCATTGTGCCGTGTGATAAAACTGCACGTTTCAGAGTGGCCTTTTATGGTGGCCAGCCTAAGGCACACCTGTGCAATAATCATGCTGTCTAATCAGCATCTTGATATGCCACACCTGTGAGGTGGGATGGATTATCTCGGCAAAGGAGAAGTGCTCACTATCACAGATGTTTTCAGATTTGTGAACAATATTTGAAAGAAATGGTTATTTTGTGTTTATAGAAAATGTTTTAGATCTTTGAGTTCATCTCATGAAAAATGGGAGCAAAAACAAAAGTGTTGCATTTATATTTTTGTTCAGTGTATTTTTGTGTTTTGTCAATTTCATTCAAGTTATTTCTACCTATAAAGCTCAAGAAAACATGACGTGTTGCGTTTCCACTCGGCGTAGTTCCGGCTAGCGGGTACTTTTTCACAGTTTTCTGGCCCCATAAAATTGAAGTTCTTTCCGGGCCAACAACCGGGCTGAGTATGCTAAACTAGTGAGAGGATCGCTGGCAACTACAACAAGATGAACATATTTGACCGTGATTTAATTGTAATACACGTTTCAAAATGATGCCAAAGTAACAACACACTGATACCGGTTAGTAAAAACCATGAATTAATACTTTGACAAGTCTGCAGACAGACGGCAGGCGAAAAACAGGCGTGTTTTCTGAATGGAGCTTGGCTAAGCTAACGCAGTATATGCTCCGACCGTCCACACTCACAACAACGGCCTATCTATCCACCCATCCATCTTCTCCCGCTTATCCGTGGTCGGGTCTCGGGTAGCAGTTCCAGCAGAGAGCCCCAAACTTCCTTTTCCCTGGCGACATCAACCAGCTCTGGCTGGGGGGTCCCAAGGCGCTCCCAGGCCAGCGAAGAGATATAATCCCTCCACCTGGTCCAAGGTCTACCCCTTGGTCTCTTCCCAGCTGGACGTGCCTGGAACACCTCCCTAGGGAGGCGCCCAGGTGGCATCCTAACTAGGTGCCCGAACCACCTTAACTGGCTCCTTTCGACGCGAAGGAGGAGCGGCTCAACTCCGAGTCCCTCCCTGATGACTGAACTTCTCACCTTATCCCGAAGGGAGACGCCAGCCACCCTGCGGAGAAAAACCCATCTCGGCCGCTTGTATCTGCAACAACGGCCTATACAGACATAAATAAACCAGCGACTGTATTCGCCATGACACAGACAGTGTGTGGTTTGTACTTGTTTAACTTTTGTCTAGTTTCTGAACAGACATGAGGAGCTGTGAGCTCTGAGGGCTAACAGCTAACGGCTGATGTTGGTTTTGTGTTTCGCATTGAAGATGACGTCACGGCTCCGCCTACACTGCGTTACTATAGTTACTGCCCCAGTTCCTAAACTGTAATGGAAACTAGTTGATATTTCTTTCCCCGTAACAACATGCCTATAGCTCCATTACCTCCACTCTCACACACATTAATAATTCAATACAATACAAAGGGGCTTTATTGGCATGACCACATTTTAAACATAGTATTGCCAAAGCATTCCGCACGAGGCGTTATAACAGGACAAAACAAAATCAACACTAAACATAAATGTTAACACTATGTTATCATGTCTGTGTATCAACTGTGATGTGATGTGACTGTTGCAGGCATCCATCGTCATGCGGAGGAAGGAGTCGAAGGCGGAGGAGCTGCAGGAGGCGAGGGAGGAGCTGGTGTCTGCAGAGAGGGACCTGAGGGGGAGGAGCCAGGCTCAGGACTCTGAGGGGGGGGAGATCATCCGGACAGACGAGGTACTCTGCCCTTTTAAAGGTTACTTTAATAATGCATTATAGACATAGAAAGTGCTACCAAAGATATGACTGTTGCACTTCTTGAAATAAACAAAGTATCAAGTGAAACTCAACTGGCTTTGTGTAACAGACAAGATGCTTTACAGTCCGTTTAACAACTGTAGGAAGACGTAGAGTATGAACTGTGTGTAGTGTAGTCAATGGTTTTCTGAACGTGTTAGGGTCCACTACAAAACACGTCTCACTCTGTGAACCAAATACTTATCCTATTTAGTAGCTTTGAAGGCGCTATAAGTCATTAAATAACGCATTAAAGACATACGGGTCATAGAAAGTGCTACCAAAGATAATTATGTTGCAGTTTTTGTAACAGACAAGATGCTACAGAGTCCATTTAGCAACTGTATGAAGATGTAATGTATGTGTGTGTGTGTGTGTGTGTGTGTGTGTGTGTGTGTGTGTGTGTGTGTGTGTGTGTGTGTGTGTGTGTGTGTGTGTGTGTGTGTGTGTGTGTGTGTGTGGTGTGTGTGTGTGTGTGTGTGTGTGTGTGTGTGTGTGTGTGTGTGTGTGTGTGTGTGTGTGTGTGTGTGTGTGTGTGTGTGTGTGTGTGTGTGTGTGTGTGTGTGTGTGTGTGTGAAAAGCCATTCCTTAAGGTCTGATGATTGACGTTGGAATGAATGTGTGATTTAGCTTTGATGTAGGTTTTGAACCGCTCTGAAAGTATCTCATAAATAAAACACATCATTGAGAATTATTGATTTAATAAATAGTAAGGATGTGGAGTTGCTGAAATGGTCAGGGTTGGGAGGGTTCCTTTAAAAATGTAATCTGTTGCAACTACTTCAGACAACAGAACATCGTGACAATACAGATATTTAGGATCAGAAATGATTGCATTTAAAGGACAACCTGCCTTTCAGGAAGCAGCCTTCAATGAAACACACGAGCATACTTTATACTACAGTTTAAAAAAAGCAGAAATCTGAGCTGACAGAAAATGCTCCGTTTTAGTTTATCACACACAGTTAAGCTCACACACACTATGTTATGACCACATATGACCTGCTGAATTAAAAACAGAACAAATGAAGCAAAGAAAGTGAAAACCATGAAGCAGATTCAGGCAGTCGAGATAGATTCACACTTAAAGTGTTATCCTACAGCACAGCTCACAGAGACAACATCTGATCCTTCACAGCAGTGTTTCTCAAACGTTTTCATACCAAGGACACTTAACCAATACAAAAACACTCGCGGACCACCTAACTCCACAAATATTTTGAACAGATTACAAATCGCCTGAAACATGGTACAAACAAGTGGCAGCATGTGTGACGAAGGTGTTGCGCTGGGCTATTTCATGCAATCGAAAGTGAAACTTAAGCTCGCTCCATTGCGGAGATATTCTTGTGAGAGTGCGTAAAACTTTAATTTATTAATTTATTTAAAATGTGAAATTTTACCAATATACTCACGGACCACTAGGGGGCGCTCACGGACCCCCACGGACTAACACTGTAATCCTGATAGTGATCCCCAATGTTTAGAACAGTAATCAGATTGTTGTTGTAAGGGAGTACAGTTACGTTATCATGGTGAGCATTGGTGGATTTGCAAACCACAGAAGACACAGGAGGCTATTTCAGTTCTTTATCCAAACACGGACTGTCTAACGTTACGTTCCCTCTTCCTAACTCTCCCACACATTCCCATGCAGAGCCACAAATAGAGCACAACAGAGAATATCCAGAGCAAGGAGCCGTAGTGAAAGACGGCCTTTTGTCCCTCGGCTCGTTTAAGTCAGCTGGACGCATAAAACAGACACGGGGCATAGAGCCCTTTGTCTTCATTTACATCCCGTGACGAGGATGTACTCGCAAGGTCTGCCGTCACGTCGGGGAGAAAGCCTCGCGCTGTCACTCTCTTCTTCTGCCCATGCATACATTACAGGGATGGATGGGATAGTTAGAAAAGGGCCTGTGTGACGTACTTTATTGTCAGGGTATTACAGTAGATGAAGATGGGCATGCCCCAGTTTGGAGAAACCAGGAGGAAGCTGAGCAACAGAAGGAGGCAGCAGCAAAGGGATTTTAGCTTCCTAAAAACAAGGTTAGAATGGAGAAACCAGCTCGAGTGCGCTAGAATTTGAAAGCAGACAGCCGAATTTTTTTTCGGACTTCCTCACATACTTCGTTCACACCAACGGTGTTTCAGGGCCGGTTCGGAGCTGGAGCTTGAAAAGCACCGTGTTTTCCTGTTCACACCGCAGCGGAGCAGCCTCTTAGCTCCGGAAATCCGGTTCGTTTCAAGCACCAAAAAATTGTCCGGCCAGAGCAAAAGCACCGCATACGTCACGCTTACGTCGAGGCGGGGGCAGGGGCGGGATCAACTCCTGAACAACAACAACAAGCCCGCGTGTTATCCAGTTCGTACACAACGATGGAGAAACTTAACAAGCAGCAGTGGTCCACTGAGGAGACCAGCTACCTACTGGGAATCTGTTCTTCCGAAGAGGTACAGAGGAAGCTGGAGCACAATCGGCCATTGTTGTTGTTGTCGATGTTGTTGTTGTTGTTGTTGTGAGCTGTGAGGGGTTTCCGCGCGGTTTGGCTTTATGAAGCAGGCACGCAAACGGTTACTTCATGACGCAAACGATGACGCAGCACCAGTCGGACTCTGGGCGGTGTGAAAAGAGCCGGAGCTAAACCGAAGAACCGGTTCTGAACCTGAAAAGCTCTAGCACGGAGCTTGAACCGGAATTGCGTTGGTGTGAATGAGTTAACAGAGCCCCTCCTCCACACAACGACGCACATGACCAATGAGGGTACGAGATCAGTTTGTGCAGGAGATGGAAGGCTGACAGGCAGGTAGGCCATCCAGTTACTTTAGCCGGCTCAGATGATTGGTCAGCGCTACGGCTTCCACACATGACGTTTTTTAATGTATTCATTGCTATCGGGATGTTAAGAGCATTCGATGGAATATAACAAAAAGTGTTTCTGAAGAGAATAACCTACCCCACCTTTAAGTGTAACCTATATTCGTGTTTTTTTTTGCGCTTTACATTGCTGTCAGAGAACACTTTGTAAAGGGGGAAATTAAAACTCACCTGTAAGAAAACATGAATGCTTTTAGTAGTTTTAGAACATGGGGTAGTCCTGCACTTTAGCCATTTGTGGTTGAACCTGAGAATGATTCTAATATTTCCTCTCTAAGAAAAATCCAGACCAAAAGAATGTACCTGAGAAAACACGTTATAAAATATAAGTAACTCACAGCAGAATTATATTTAACCTCGCAAAAACATTTTCTTTCCCTTTTTCACAGGGACCTAAAAAGATTGTTCTGGACCTCAGCTGTGTTTTTACCATGGATGTATAGAACTGGATACAGCGTTGGAGGCGGGATCTCGTTCATTCCTGTGAGAGTTGCTCATTGGCGCATGAAGACAAAATGGCCCAACTTTTGAGAGAGAACGAAACGTCACGAAAGTATTCATATAATCCGTTCTTATGGGTAAAGGTAAAACTCATGTAGTACTGAACGCGTCACATGAACGTGCCGGGCAGCGCGGTCCCGTGGAAATAATGCAGAGGAAAATAACTCTCGGAATAACGTTATTAGCACATTTTACAGCTTGAGGACCGAATGTTTTTAATGAGGGCTATACAGATGTTCATACTGGGTTTATTTAGTTTAAAAAAAACTATCCAACGATTTACAGACTCTTTCCCGATGCCCAGCGACTGATACAGAAGTGTAGTACCGCCGTTTGGCCACAACGAATATTTTCCACAGAGTCCGGCGCACTTCCTGGGGGCTTGGTTTTTACCTGTTCTCAAAGTAGCAGTGTTTATGATGTAGTGGCACCTAGTGGTCAGGTAGCAGATTGCATCTTACTGAATACCCATGCCATTCAGAAAATATGTGAAAGGCCCTCTCTGAAGCCAGAGTTCAGCACTGTAACTAGAACATACACATCACTATTGTTAGTGTCAGGTGATTACAGACTCAATCAAATATGTTATAACAAAACATCTCCTTCATTTTGATCAGACTTAGAAAATGGATCACCACTATTAATTGTTCTGCCCTTATTTCCCAGCAGAAACAAAACAAAACCACACATTCTGGACATAAGGAAGTTAAATATGAGTGGAAAACACACTTCCAACATGTTTACTCTGTTCAGAAAGAGAAGAGAAAGCAATTATATGAAAACATGTAGTGTCGACAGAAGTTCCCCTTTCTTTCAGCCACTGTTGATGTAAATCTGAATCAATGATAATAATGTCTGTTAATTAATTGGAGGCTTTAAATGTGACGGTAAGTCTGAGCGGGAGCTGTTTGGAGAGACAAAGAGGGATCCTTGATGGAAAATGTTCCGTCGGCTGCAGCTTATCAGCCGGTGGAGATGATCACTTTATCTGAGGTATTTTCCATTGTGCCGTGTCATCACATGCCAGCCACCAACTGCGTCTCCTCTGGGAGCCATGCAGAGCACTTTATCAGCCTCATCGCACGGTTAAATTTAGTCTGAAAGCATTTAAAACACCATCACTGATCTCGGCGTGCCTGCTCTGCGATATAATACTGTAAGAATAGAGCGGCTTCTGTACAGTACGGTATTTCATTTTCCTGAAAAACGTCCTGGAAGCAGAAACGCACCATCCTGAGAGTCCTGAGAAATATACTTTCAGCTACAGTCAAAGCTAGGGATGTAACGATACCAAAAACTCACGGTACGATATTTATCACGATATTGAAAAATAAAGGAGACACATTTTTTTTTACTTGATTATTTTTTTGCCCGCCCCCGGCATACAAAGCAATAGCAATGTTAAAACGAAGTAAACTCCACAACTGTTTCTTCACCGTTTCCTGTGATTGTAGATTGTTATGAAATAGGTAATAGTTTAAATGTGTATTTCCTGGGTGACATCCGAGAGAGAGAGAGAGAGAGAGAGAGAGAGAAGTGGCAGTTTACCAGCAGTTGTTTTTGGGACACTGTCGGGAACACTGTTCTACTCTTCTGTGCTAATTCCCCCTCTCAGCCATGTCTGCCCTTGATGTCCCAAAATACACACACACACACACACACACACACACACACACACACACACACACCCCTTCACGGATCCCCACAGGACATGGAGCACATTCTGTGATTTCTGGGGCTGTTCTCTCGTGTGCATGTTCATTTATAGCCGCTCTTCATTGTGGAGGAGTTTGACTGTGCTGCATCTCTCCCCTGCCAGATGAAGCTGTTTTGCGGCACATATCTGGCTGTGAGTCTGAAAGGATCGAGTGACGGTTTCAGGTCATTGCATGTCCTCTAATCCCTCCGTCAGCCCATTGTCTTCTCCGGTGGCCTTTCAGAGCGCTCAGCTGTGCCGGACACCAAGCTGTCAGATATCAACTCTCCTCATGCCTCGTATTCAAGCTTCTCCATGGTCCTGATGCTAGCAGGCACACCAGCATCGGTTTCTAACATTGATGTATACTACTGATTTAATACTGATATATATAAAGCTGCTGTAATCTATATTTCCTAATAAGAATGAATCAAAGGACTCTCTTACACCAACGGCAAATCCCTTGGATGTGTCAACCTACTTGGCAATACACCCGTTTCCTTTTGGTTCTGATCCACTCCCGTAACTCTGCAGTGCTGTGTCCTTCAGCCGGGTTTTTTGGGGATTTAGATCCCGCAAATGTACTGTTTTGGTGTTCCTGTGGCTGCGAGGTGTTTGGTTTGTACTTCAATAGGAAGGTTGTGGGTTCGATCCCAGCCCCTGCAGTCAACTAGTCGATGTATCTTTGGGCAAGAGACTTAACCCCAAGTTGAACTGATGGCATGAACAACCATGTCTGAATGCTATCTTCCATGAGCAGGGGGCTCCTTGCAGGGAAGCCCCTTCCTCTATGGATGGTTGTGAACGGGTGGAAGCTGACTTGTAAATATAAAGAGTTTTGGAGGGTCGTAAAGACTGGAGAAAGTGCTAAATAAATGCAGTCCATTTGGTACTGTACACTCTACACTACCTGACGAGCACCACATGCACAGTAGCTCAACAGCTAGAGTTTCCATTGACGAATTGCAATAGTTTTCAGTTTCATTTCAGATGTGTTCAACGTCCGCCTAAACCAGGATGTGAAAATGAAAATTGCATTATTTTAAATATATTATTGCATTTCCCTGATTCCACGTGCCGCCTGAATATCATTCAGTTAGCTCTTTTGATTTGAAGTTAACATCGAGTCTGTTTCGTTGTTCTCTCAGGTGAAGCGTTTGGTGGGGAAGCTTCGCGGCAAGTCAGCGATGCACAAGAAGAAGCGGCAGGAGGTCTCTGAGCTGAGGGCAGAGTACGGAGTCCTGCAGAGGACCGAGGAGATCCTGAAGCAGAGACACGAGGCCGTGCAGCACAAACTGGTAACTCCTACGTCTTACATCTGATATGCAACAACTAGAACACCTTTAACATGTTGCTCCACTTCCTATGCCACATGCAGGCTCATTAAATACATCTCTAGGCTTATGTTAAACCTTTAGGATCCTACAGAGTCACGAGCAAAACTACAGGTCAAGTAAACTTTCTTAAATGTTGCAGATTGACATTTCAAGGCCACATTAACCTTTCTTTATGTTATCCAGAAAGTTGCTCTACATCAAGGCTTTCTGACAGCAAGTAGCAGCCATCTTGGGTTTTAGTATCAGTTTTCATATCTCTCCATCTTTGACATATTCCCAAAGGGCTAAGAATAAAAAGCTGAAACTATAAGTCCAACTGTTACGTTCCCTATTGGGCTAGGCGGGGAACCAAAAGGGAAGCGACACGACCAGATCGGTATAATATAAAGTGGTTTATTTGAAATAGCAGCGGTAAACAAAATGGCAGCCTGAAACAAACAAATTGCCACAAACACCGGTTTACATAATAAACAATAGAGGCCACAAGGGCGCAAGTTTAAATAGGCAACCAAACTAAAGAAGGACTCTCAAAAGTGAGCCTATTTACACACTGAACACTAACGAAAGGAGGCTGTAAGAAAACAGCTACACAAGGTAACCGAACACACTACTCTAAACACATATATCAACACGACACTGAGCACATACGAGTTCACCCCTGCTCACAGAATCAATAAGACCACACAAGTTAAACACGGAACGACGAGCACATATCGAGAGGCGCCTGTTCCTCAGCAGAGCCTCCAGAGTGAAGATAGTCCGTGGCCTTTGTACTCCTCCCCAGCAGGTGTGCGCCGCGATTGGATGACGTCAATCCAATCACCATCTTCAGAGGCGGACCAGGAGATGGGCAGCCAATGATGTTGGAGCAACCACACAGCTCATTTACATAAACACACACACAGCTGAAAACACTCAGATTAATGAGCAGACACACAGCAACCGTAAACAATAACAACTTCTCTGAGTAATTTCAAATGCAAAAATGTCCACCAAATATGGAGAGTTCCTGCTTTTCTCTGTCTTATATCGTATTAAACTGAGTATTTGTTTTGTTTTGTACTCCAAGAACCAAACATTTAGAGACCTGACCTTGGACTTCAAGAAACTGGAGTGGACATTTTTCATTAAGTTTGACATATATTAGACTTAACACCCAAACGATAATCTGAAGACAAATCGATAATGAAACCAATCATAATTTAAAACTCTTCCTGGATCTTCTCCATACAGCACCAAAATGAAATGGGAGAATTATATTGGGTTTTGTTCTGTGTGTTCGAGCAGCCAGTAAGAGCTCACTTTTGGTTTAGCCCCGGTTTTTAAAACGTGAAAAAGGTTCATCGATACGATAATACTTTGGTCAGATCAAGTCTGAAATGTACAGGACGAGCTCTTGGCTAGCGTTGGATTTGGACTAAAGAAATCCCGCTCACTGCCCTCTATGCTCCATATCACCCCCAATAGGCGCTTTCACACCGGAGTACTAGTTCGATAGTTCCGATAGTTCCTGGGATTTTGCGTTCACACCAAAAAGAGAACTTAGTTCATGAGAACTTTTACCCCATGTTTAGTGCCTGCTGGAGAGCAGGTACTTTCCTTTGATTGGCTGGGCGAATTGCAAACCACGCCCCGTAAAAGTTTTGTAAAGCCGCCATTGTATTTGCTGGCATTAGCATTATTAGCATTAGCATTAGCCCCGCGCACCAACGGAGAGAGAATAACTTATGGCAACACAAAAGAAAACATGCGGTGGAGATGAGGAGGTGCCGGAGATGAGGAGGTGTCGGGCGGCAGTATACGCCGTGAAGTGGTTTGCGGCCTGCCAGTAAACCCAAAGCAGAAGAAGAAGAAGTGACGTCAGCGGCTTTATTTGCGTAATCCTCCCTTAGGGACTTTTTCCGGTGTGAACGCGATCGGCTCTTAGTTCCATGGGAACTAAGTACGGCAAAGTACTTGTGAAAGCGGCTATGGTCTCTTTATCCAGTATCCCCAGCCTCTCTCCGCTCTCATCCTCCAAACGTGCTGTTCTCTCTTGATCTTGAGAGCTCCTGGGAACGGCTTGACGCCTGGTTGCGGTCGCAGCACCCGACATGTTGACAGACAGCAGCCTGATGCAGGCCGAGCGTCTATTCCTGGCGAACGCTCATCCCTTTGTCTCCTGCTCTCACGGGATTTGTTGAATTGCTTTTGAGTTTTCCCCTCTGCTCACACGTCGAGCTGCTGATGTGCGAGAGCCTCGTTTCGCAGCTGAAGGTTCTTCATGCATCTTGTGTACTGGAAAAGCGAAAGACAAGCGATGAAAATGATCGGGTAGCTCGGGCACAAAAACTGAAATGTGCGGTCAGTGTTTTTCCTGCGTTGAACAACATCCCAAATATCGAAAATATCTCGAAATATGTGTGTTTTGAATGGAGCTGCAGAGATAAACTGATAGAAAGCTTAATAATTGCCTAATATTTTTGATAATCCATTATTATTTTGAATGCAAAAATTGTAGAAAATACAGTTTTTAGTGGAAATATCCTACTTATTTTAATGTATGTCAGATTAAAGTGAATATATTTGGGGTTTGACTCACAAGACAAGACATTTAAAGTCATCTCCTCGGACTTTGAGTAAAAAAGATGGCATTTTTTTATATTTTCTGACATTTTATAGACCCAACAATCAGTCTCCAGATGAATCAATAATAGGAATAATCGTTAGTTCCAGCCCGAGCTCTGCATCTGTTTTCAACGAGTTTTCTATTCTGGTATCTCATAGAAAAAGGAATGCCTTCAAGCCGTGAAGTATCTTAGGTGTAGCGTGTGCAGCCATTTGATTTCACTTCTAAATGGACTGCACATTCCCTCTTGAGCTCCCACGTGTTTTCTGTTGTCTTTAAAGCAAGCTATGGAGGCGGAGAAGGGCATCTCGGGCTACAGCGACACTCAGGAGGAGCTGGAGCGAGTGTCGGCCATCAAGAGCGAGCTGGACGAGAAGAAGGGGCGAACGCTGGACGACATGTCAGAGATGGTAACACTTTACTCTCTGATGATGAGGACGGGATCAGAGCCGTCGCATCTGTCTGGATGATAATGCTGCTTAACTTCAGCTCATACACTTAGTCACAGCTCGCACCTGCTGCTTTCTCTGCAGACTTTAAAGGTGTAATATGTGTCATGGACTTGTTAAGAATGTCTAAAAGGACTAGACGTTATATTTAATGTGGTTCGGTTGTTTCAGAGAAATACATAATTGTAATCCTCTGGTCTCCTGTCATGGTGGTGTATCCCCTTTGAGCATGCATGCCATTAACTGACTTTATTCCATTTTTAGGCCACATTTTAGTGCTTTTTAACTCTGTATTTCAACTGGACCACGTATTTTATTCCTGGGACGTCTGGATCTCAAGTTGTCAGAGAAACAAGATGCTAACAGCAGCCGAACCTCATCAGAGAAACACTGATTTTATACTTGAAACTGATTTATTATATGTCTTGCTTGGGAGAGGAAGAGACCTCTGAGGATACTTCAGCTGCACGTTGAACCTCCTAAACCGAACAATGAAGAAACCCTGAGTTTCCTACTTTGCAAAACGAACCAAAAGCAGCGGTTAGTCATCTGGGAGAAGCTGCAGGCTGTGATCCCACGCTGCCTCACAGCCACACCACTCGTTTTCATTGTTCTGATTGAAAGCTGTGGAAAAGTACACACTGTGCATTTTACTACTCTGTGTCCTTTGCTATTCACTGTGTCCTATGTCCTTGCTTCTGACAGGTGAAGAAATTAAACTCCATGATCGCGGATAAGAAGTTGGCTCTGGCTCCCATTATAACAGAGCTGCGGTCCCTGAGGCAGTGCTGTCAGGTGGGTGTGTGTGTTTGTGTGTGTGTGTGTGCGTGTGTGTGCGTGCGTGTGTAGCAGCATGTAAGAGTGAACTCCTAGTGTGTGTGTGTGTGTGTGTGTGTGTGTGTGTGTGTGTGTGTGTGTGTGTGTGTGTGTGTGTGTGTGTGTGTGGTGTGTGTGTGTGTGTGTGTGTGTGTGTGTGTGTGTGTGTGTGTGTGTGGTGTGTGTGTGTGTGTGTGTGTGGCAAGTAAGAGTTAACTCTGTGTGTTTGTGTGTGTGTATGCGTGTGTGCGTGTGCAGCATGTACGAGTTAACTCCTACTGTGTGTGTGTGTGTGTGTGTGTGTGTGTGGCAAGTAAGAGTTAACTCTGTGTGTTTGTGTGTGTGTGTGTGTGTGCGTGTGTAGCATGTACGAGTTAACTCCTACTGTGTGTGGGTGGGTGGGTGGGGTGTGTGTGTGTGGCAAGTAAGAGTTGACTCCTACTGTGTGTGTGTGTGTGTGTGTGTGTGTGTGTGTGTGTGTGTGTGTGTGTGTGTGTGTGTGTGTGTGTGTGTGTGTGTGTGTGTGTGTGTGTGTGTGTGTGTGTGTGTGTGTGTGTGTGTGTGTGTGTGTGTGTGTGTGTGTGTGTGTGTGTGTGTGTGTGTGTGTGTGTGTGTGTGTGTGTGTGTGTGTGTGTGTGTGTGTGTGTGTGTGTGTGTGTGCTCCATTAGGTAACCATTTACATAGTCCATAAATAAAGTGCACAATGGGAAAGCCCCTCCACATCGCAGGGCTAAAGCGCAGGATTAGATCTTCCGACACGTATTCCAGGAATCGCTCTTCCATCTCCCGCAAAATGAAGAGCTGCGACGGGAAGACGTAAATAGACTGAGAGTTAAACTGCTCCGAGGGCAGCTGGGAGGACGAAGATCTGCTCTCTGTATCCGTCCCAAATCTCATACTGTACGCACGTGTCTCTCAGCTCCGTGTGTGACCGTTTGGATAGCTTTATTTATTTTATTTTTTTACATTTTTCTCTAATGAGAAAACGTTTTAATTAACGTCAGATTTTAAGATATTATTCCTTACGACCACATATACACATAACCTTCTATATCAATCAGTTATTTCCATATTTAGACCTTGTATAAATATGTATACACTCCAACTATTTACACATATCCTGTGGGGATCGTCCACAGTATTGTGGACGATCCCCACAGGAGCAATTTGGGGTGAAGGGTCTCAGGGACACAACGACATGCTGACTGCAGTGGGGTTTGAACCCCCTGATCCCAACACCGCTGCACCACACGCCTCTCATCCATTCATGTATGATATGTGTGTAACGTGTACTTGTAAAGCGCCTTGATGCTTTCGAGGTGTGAAGATGGGCGGAGTGGCGCAGTGGGCTGTGCGTTGACCACCAATCCAATCCACTTTATTTCTACAGCACATTTAAAAACAGCAGAGTTGAACAAAGTGCTGTACATCAACAACTGTGTAAAAACATAGCATACATACATGAAAAACACACATGTAAAACACGAGACACTGAAACCAGATCAGAACCACAGACTGAAACGCTCTCCGACATGACGTACAAACAATACAAAACACTAGTAAGATACAAACCCGAATGTAAAAGCACAAGTTTCACCTGGTCTGCAAAAGCAAGGGAAAAGAAGTGGGTTTTTAGAGGAGATTTACAAACGGGCCGAGTTGGAGCAAGTCTGACCTGGAGGGGCAAGTCTGACCTGGAGGGGCAAGTCTGACCTGGAGGGGCAATCCGTTCCATACTCTGGAGCTGCGACAGCAAAGGCTCCGTCTCCTCGCTGCTCTCACCTCGATGTATGTGTGTATTTTGTAAAGCGCTTTGAGCATCTGGAAAAGCGCTATAATAAATGTAAGGAATTATTATAATTATAATTATAACAACACACCTGCCCATACATATTTACCCACACATTTAAAAACAAACATTAAAAGAAAAAATTGTATTAGGAACATTATAAATAAATATAAATAGCAAAACAATTGAAATAAATGTGAAAGAAATGACGCGGATTTATTTATATATTTAAAAAATAAATCATTGTTGAAATGCCTTTTTTATTTCACATCTGGACAGGAATCAAGCCAGGAGTATGAGGAGAAGAAGGCTCAATATGAAAGCTGTACGGCTGGCTTGGAGAGCAACAGATCGAAATTGGACCAGGTACAGTTATCATTCACTAGATCAAATATAGCCAACAATTGAAATCTATTTATATAAGTTTCTCTAGTTTTTTTGTATATTTTGTGATGTTTTGGGTTTTCCCCAGGAGGTGAAAGCACTGAGAGACGACACGTCGCAGGAGGAAAACAGATATCATTACATCAACTCCATGTCAGAGGTGAGTTTATCTTATTACAATTTCATTCTTATTGCATCTGTTGGATACACAAATAGATGACCGGGCAATAAACAAACAAAAAACATGCAATAAAAATATCTACATTATATCTGATGGGAAAGAGCCGTGCCGCTTTCAAAGTGTGCGGAAATGTGCGAAATATTCAGAAGAATAAGTGATCAATAATTTGAAAGTTGCAAACAGGTGAAAGTTATGGATGTTCTACTTCACGAACAACTTGCATGAGCAGAAGCTGATTTTATACCAGTGGAAGAAGCTGAACCTCAGTGTGCAGAGGGGGGGGGGATAACCTCTGGATAACCCCTGTAACTGTGTGATGTTCAGGGACTCCGGGTTTCGCTGTGACTCACAAGCATCAACATGGTTAAGTTAGAATTATCACTCCAATCTCTGACAGTGACTTTCTGCAGGAGTGGATAACAGACAGCTGGGTGGGAAGTAGTGGAGTACAAATACTTTGTTACTGTACTTAAGTACATGTTTCTGGTATCAGTACTTTACTCCACTACTTACTTTTCACACGACTTTTTACTTTGACTTCTTACATGTTGAACACAAATACCTGTACTTTCTACTTCTTACATGTTGAACCCAAATACCTGTACTTTCTACTTCTTACATGTTGAACTCAAATACCTGTACTTTCTACTTCTCACATGTTGAACACAAATACCTGTACTTTCTACTTCTCACATGTTGAACTCAAATACCTGTACTTTCTACTTCTCACATGTTGAACACAAAGACCTGTACTTTCTACTTCTTACATGTTGAACTCAAATACCTGTACTTTCTACTTCTCACATGTTGAACACAAATACCTGAACTTTCTACTTCTTACATGTTGAACTCAAATACCTGTACTTTCTACTTCTCACATGTTGAACACATATACCTGTACTTTCTACTTCTTACATGTTGAACTCAAATACCTGTACTTTCTACTTCTTACATTTTGAACCCAAATACCTGTACTTTCTACTTCTTACATGTTGAACTCAAATACCTGTACTTTCTACTTCTTAGATGTTGAACCCA
The DNA here is from genome assembly GCA_036324585.1 of Champsocephalus esox. NCBI lineage: Eukaryota > Metazoa > Chordata > Actinopteri > Perciformes > Channichthyidae > Champsocephalus > Champsocephalus esox. The sequence goes on from CM070487.1 coordinate 43,097,481, forward strand.
AATACCTGTACTTTCTACTTCTTACATGTTGAACTCAAATACCTGTACTTTCTACTTCTTACATGTTGAACTCAAATACCTGTACTTTCTACTTCTTACATGTTGAACCCAAATACCTGTACTTTCTACTTCTCACATGTTGAACCAAATACCTGTACTTTCTACTTCTCACATGTTGAACACAAATACCTGTACTTTCTACTTCTTACATGTTGAACTCAAATACCTGTACTTTCTACTTCTCACATGTTGAACACAAATACCTGTACTTTCTACTTCTTACATGTTGAACTCAAATACCTGTACTTTCTACTTCTTACATGTTGAACACAAATACCTGTACTTTCTACTTCTTACATGTTGAATACAAATACCTGTACTTTCTACTTCTTACATGTTGAACCCAAATACCTGTACTTTCTACTTCTTACATGTTGAACACAAATACCCTGTACTTTCTACTTCTCACATGTTGAACTCAAATACCTGTACTTTCTACTTCTTACATGTTGAACCCAAATACCTGTACTTTCTACTTCTTACATGTTGAACTCAAATACCTGTACTTTCTACTTCTTACATGTTGAACCCAAATACCTGTACTTTCTACTTCTCTCATTTCCCAAACAGCTGGTTCCTTTAGTCTGAATGTGTGTGTTGGTGCGTGATCATTATTCTTTAGAGTCATTGCGTGCCTATTGGTTGGAACACGATCCGTGTATCCATCACTTCCTGGTCTTCTCTGAAGAAGAGGGACCAATGGAAACGTTGTCATGTTGCCGTTGGTCACCATGGAAACATTCATTAGCTAACAATGACATTATTGTTCTATTAATATAAAGGGAGGTCAGGTACTCTTTAAAGCAGCTGCTAGCTATGGGTACTTTTTACTGAAGTACACTTCAAAGCCTCTTTACTTTGACTTGAGTAAAGAAGTTTAGTCAGTACTTCTACTTTCACCAGAGTATTTAAAAATACGAGTATCTGTACTTCTACTTGAGTAAAGGATGTGTGTACTTTTGCCATCTCTGCCTGCCTCTAAAACTCCCCCAAAGTGATAATCTCTCTCTCTCTCTCTCTCTCTCTCTCTCTCTCTCTCTCTCTCTCTCTCTCTCTCTCTCTCTCTCTCTCTCTCTCTCTCCCTCTCTCTCTCCCCTCCGCAGGTTATTGAGAAGCAGATTCAGCGGGCGGCCGAGGAGATGAAGGCCTACGTGTCGTCCGACCCACAAGAGAAGAAGAAAGCCATCAGGTGAGTGTGCCGCTGCCCTCCAGCTGCTCGCAACATGACTCTCATCACACTCACTTCACTCCCTCACACACACTCCCTGACACACACACCTTTATTCAAAACTCAGCTGCTGAGATCAACCGGTGGAATTAGAAAATGTTGCATTTGAATGATTTGTTTGTGCCTCCTCTGCAGGGAGGTGTACATGAAGAACATCTCTGAACAGGAGCTACTGGGCAAGGTGAGAACAGGGTTCCTAAATACTGACCAATCAGGGGCTTTGAATGTGTGGACACGATGGTCTGAGGATAAAGACATCAAGCAGACAGAAATCATGCTTTTAGTGCAACACAGTACTCATTACGCAATCAGCCACTTCAGATTACCTTGTGTTATATTATTGAAATGTAATTATTAAAGCATTAGTCTGTACATCAACTTTATACTGCATTAGGTAAAGGTAGTTTAGGATTTCAAAAACAATGTTTAGTGGTCCCAACATGGGGAAATAAGCAGAGTTAAAGCGGCAAATGGACAGTGCGAAAACAAGAAGTAAAGAAAATCAAGATATTATAAAAAGGTGAACAGAACAACAACATTCTAAATAGAGCAACTGAAACACAATCCAAGAAATCACTAGAAATATATTTTGATTCAATGAAAAGTTACACATTACCTCTATTCTGGTAGTCTGTGTGTTTCTCTTAAAGGGGACCTATCATGCAAAATGCACTTTTGTACGTCTTTTATAAATGAAGATGTGTCCCCGGTGTGTCAGGGAACTCACCAAGTGTCAGAAAACACAACCCTCTCTTTTCCTCCGTACCCAAATCTCTAAAAACGGGGCTGCAACGGATCTGATTCAGACTGATCCAGATTTTAAATATCTCTGACGTCAGAAACGAGGAGCTCAGCCTATATGGGCAACTCTCCACCTATCAGGAGGAGACAGCCACGGCCATTGCCGTTCGAAAGCGCTGGAGACGCTGTAGTACATATGCCAGGCATGTAGGTGGCGCTGTAGTCTGCCACAAAAGCAGCGAAGAAGACTTCTCAGATTCAGCCCTTTCTAAAACAGGGCTAAAAAAGAGCAAATAGAGCGAAACGAGGCATGGCTAAAATGCATGATGTGTTTGGTATTTTGAAAAAGAAACTTTGCAGACATGATTTATATCGGTATGGCCCTACAATATATTATTCAAATATAGCATGATAGGTCCACTTTAATGTGGATCCCTTTAACCCTAACCCCTACTCTGGTAGTGTCTGTGTTTCTCTGAATGTGTATCCCTTTAACCCTAACTGCTCCCGGGGGTTCCAGAAGCTGCGTGAGAAGCAGAAGCTGGTGAGGGAGAGCCACGCTGCCAACATGGAGCAGATGAAGCTGTGGAGCGACCTGCACACGCTGATGGAGGCCAAGAGGCAGAGCTTCATCCAGAGCCAGAGCCAGACCTCCATCGGGAGGGTCATCCAGGAGGGGGGCGAGGACCGGCTGGTGCTGTGAGGGGGGGTCAGGGGTCACACACACACACACACACACACACACACACACACACACACACACACACACACACTGTTCATACTCTACGTCTTCATACAGTTGTTAAATGGACTCTGTAGCATCTTGTCTGTTACACAAAGCCAGTTGAGTTTCACTTGATACTTTGTCTATTTCAAGAAGTGCAACAAGGCAAGACATTAAGAAAATGGCATTTAAAAACAGTCATTAAAATACAAAGATAATAAAATAAACATTAAAAGGAAAACACATGAATAACAGTCATCCCTTTTCTCTTGTTTGTCATAAAATAGGTAAACTAGATTAGAATCATTTAATCTTCAGTTTGCTTTGTCTGGGGAGGAAACACGACTATGGCGCAAGCAAGGACAAGAACTTTCTGACCTACAATTAAGATGTTCCCTTCCAAGCCGTATTTGTACATTTTCAGTTCTAACATTGTAGTTTAATCTTTACCATCAGCTCATCCTGCTTTATAACCAGAATCGTTATCCCCTCAGAAACTCCAGATCCGTTAAAGATTGTGACGACTTTTTGTTCCACCTCGGAGCACCAAAAATAGTTTTACTTCTAGATGTCGATGTAAGATCCACAACATAGCACACACTGCCCATCAGGGCTTTTGTTTATTTTGTATTTGTTTTATTTAGCTAGTAAAACCATCCATATTTAAATCAAATCACGTTTTATTTATATAGCACATTTATAAACGATTTACTGGTGGAGCCAAAGTGCTGTACATAAAATAAAAATAGCCTACAGTAGAGACACTTTACAGCAAATACAACAGATTGTTCAGAATCTGTCCTTAGACCCTCTGTCCTTAGACCCTCTGTCCTTAGACCCTCTGTCCTCAGACCCTTTGTCCTTAGACCCTCTATCATTAGACCCTCTGTCCTTAGACCCTCTGTCCTTAGACCCTCTGTCCTTAGACCCTCTGTCCTTAGATCCTCTATCATTAGACCCTTTGTCCTCAGACCCTCTGTCCTTAGACCCTCTGTCCTTAGACCCTCTATCATTAGACCCTCTGTCCTCAGACCCTCTGTCCTTAGACCCTCTGTCCTTAGACCCTCTGTCCTCAGACCCTCTGTCCTTAGACCCTCTGTCCTTAGACCCTCACATCGTACAAGGAAAAACTTCCAGAGAAAACCCACAGTTTAAGGGAACATGGGAGAAACCTCGGGGAGAGCAGCAGAGGAGGGATCCCTCTCCCAGGACGGACAGACGTGCAATAGATGCCGTGTGTAAATCAGAGATAATACATTTACAGCATAGAGACCGAATGTTAGGAAATGCATGTGTCTGTAATGAGAAGATGAATCCACGAGGATGTCAGCTACAATTCTGTGGAAGCCATCAGGGAAGCAGCATGACGAGACCCAAGGCAGGACCGCAGAGACAGGTTCAGCCATGACCCGAAGTCCACAACTTAATCCAGAACTCAGGATAGGATAGATACGACTCCGGATCCCGGCGTAGATATAGACACAAAACAAGAAAAGACATTTGGCTGGGTTAATGGGAACAAGAGAATACACAGACACAGACAGAGAGGGGGAAGGTCATTGGATAAGAGCTATTCTTGATAACCCTCTAGAAAGATCTCATGAACTTCCCCACTCAATCTATCAAGACCCGAGCAGTTCTATTAGGAGTCCAAGGTAAAGGCACAGGCCGGCGCATTCAGATCGTCGCGTACAACTACCCTGGAATAATTCTATGAATAAAGTACATGTTCAGTTGCAGGTCTGCCAGCTCATTGTGTAGACTTGTATTCATTAATAATGATCCCTTTCTTAGCCATCAGCATAGTTTATATCTTCGGTATTTTACATTTTCAGGTGGTTCTCGAAGTAAATCAATATTGGACCCATTGGGACGGCAAATAGTCATTATTTATAATCTAGGATCGGTAATTGGTTTACCGTGCTGCGTGATGACGTGTTTTGTAGTGGGCCCTGAAGGCAACATCTCCCTGGGTTTACGTTAAAATCTCTTCAGCTCGTGTTAACCACAGAGCTTATTTCATGCTAACACGTTCAGATAACCGTTGACTTCCAGACCAGGGTGCTAGATTTCATAAAAGCTGACTCATTCCTGCACCACTATATACTCATAAACGATTTCACATATAAGGAAGTTAGTTTGGAACAATGCTGCATACATTAAGTGCTTTCAAATTGTTTTACAACGCTTAAAAACATAACAATAAAGGGCTATAGGCAGAATTTAAAGCATTATAAGTATTTTTTTTAATGCAGAGACATGAAAGTGCTCTCCAGAGTTATCCTATATTGCAGATGTTTGCGTTACTTTTGATCCGATTCATAATTTTTCTCATCACATTTTTCATCACATTTTTCCCTATTTAACCGAAGGAATCGAAGAAGACAAATGACCGAGAGCGAAAGAGAATCAATAAGGAAAGGAGACACGCACACACGCACGCACACACACACACACACACACACACGAGTATATGGAATACGGTTTCAGTGGGGAGGTGATCCTTGTCTTTGATCACACGGTTAGAGATCCTCTGGGACTGGAGCTCTTAAAGGAGCTGTGTGTGGAGGTGTGTGTGTGGAGGTGTGTATGTGGAGGTGTGTGTGTGGAGGTGTGTGTGTGTGGAGGTGTGTGTGGAGGTGTAGCAGAACTCTGGTTTTCGCTCCCTCATCTTTAAGAGCATCTGTCCGGAGATAAGAGCCGACAAAGTGCCGCTCTCGGCTCGTGGCCGCGCTCAGACTATTTGTATCCTTCATAGCGTGACCTTGGAGCGCGAGTCTGGACAGTTTAGGAGTTCACCGTCAGCTCTTCACCGCGAGCAGAGAGGCGGACACATTCAGATATATGTCTGTTTATACCATACTATCAGTCATGTTTTTATACCATTACCTACTTTACATTCATTTCTCTATACAACACCCTTATTTCAAGATGCTCGTTGATATTTAAGATAGTTATTGTTCTCGTCTGTGTGTTTCTATTAAATGTATTTTGCATTAACTTTGACTCGTTTCATTTTAATACCCATCTTAAAAACTATTTACTAAATTCATTCAGTCCATACGTTGCCAGTTATGATAAAGATGTGTTCACATATTCCAATCTAAACAGAAATGGACTCAGAGAAACACTAATGCCTTATAGTGGGCTGGACCTGTGTTTGATCGAGAGATGCAATAGAGCGCTGCGCCATCAGTGTTTCATTTACAAATAAAGCAAGCTCATAAAGGAAAAACACTGAATGCTGCACTTTGGTCCATCACTCAGTCACTGCTGCCGGCTGTAAAGCTGTAAGTCCTTCCGTTTCCAGGTGTACCTGCACTGCACCCCGTTACAGTGATGCAGCACACCTGGGCAACTGCTGCAGGGAAATACAACAACGTTATTGATTGAGCTTACATTCTCGATTACGCCTCCACAGAAGCGAGGACCGGAGGTGTTATTTCTTCCGGGTTCCCTCTATTTTTTAAATTATTACGTTTATTCTGGTTTGTTTTATGTTTGTATCTTGTATTTATATTATGTTGTGTGAGCTTATCTCTCTGTACAGCACTTTGGTCTGAAGGTTTTTAAAGTGCTATATAAATAAAGTTGGATTGGATTGGATGTACCACACATGCCATCCTCGTTAACGTGACATCTCAGAAATGTCAATGAAATGTTTTCAAATTGGGCCGAAACGTCCACTTGGTCTCTAGGATGAGCTAAATACAATTTGGGTGTCTAAGGTCAGAGTCTTTGTGACCGCTCTAAACACGTTTTCGGGCATAACTTACAAATTCAAGCGTTAAATATGACAATTTCACACAAATGGCTAATCGGATAAGAGGATGGTTGATGACATTTTTTACAGACATGTGTGTAAACTGCAATTAAACCTGTTAGCATTACAACTGCAAGGTGGTAAGTGTGGTTCAACTTATTATTGTATAATTACAGGAATTAGGAAGTGATATTTTTGTAATTTTCTTTCCTGCAAAGTACACCTACTGTACACTGATATATAACAAGAAGGAAGGAAGGAAACCATTTAATTGTCCAAACATGTGCACCACTGCCTTTTTTAATAATTTACATTTCCATTGGTCCCTCTTCTTTAGAGAAGACCAGGAAGTGATGGATACACGGATCGTGTTCAAATCAATAGGCACGCAATGACTCTACAGAATAATGATCACGCACCAACACACATTCAGACTAAAGGAACCAGCTGTTTGGGAAAATGAGAGAAGTAGAAAGTACAGGTATTTGAGTTCAACATGAGAGAAGTAGAAAGTACAGGTATTTGAGTTCAACATGTAAGAAGTAGAAAGTACAGGTATTTGGGTTCAACATGTAAGAAGTAGAAAGTACAGGTATTTGGGTTCAACATGTAAGAAGTAGAAAGTACAGGTATTTGAGTTCAACATGAGAGAAGTAGAAAGTACAGGTATTTGAGTTCAACATGTAAGAAGTAGAAAGTACAGGTATTTGGGTTCAACATGTAAGAAGTAGAAAGTACAGGTATTTGGGTTCAACATGTAAGAAGTAGAAAGTACAGGTATTTGGGTTCAACATGAGAGAAGTAGAAAGTACAGGTATTTGAGTTCAACATGTGAGAAGTAGAAAGTACAGGTATTTGAGTTCAACATGAGAGAAGTAGAAAGTACAGGTATTTGGGTTCAACATGTAAGAAGTAGAAAGTACAGGTATTTGGGTTCAACATGAGAGAAGTAGAAAGTACAGGTATTTGGGTTCAACATGTAAGAAGTAGAAAGTACAGGTATTTGAGTTCAACATGAGAGAAGTAGAAAGTACAGGTATTTGGGTTCAACATGTAAGAAGTAGAAAGTACAGGTATTTGGGTTCAACGTGTAAGAAGTAGAAAGTACAGGTATTTGTGTTCAACATGTAAGAAGTAGAAAGTTCAGGTATTTGAGTTCAACATGTAAGAAGTAGAAAGTACAGGTATTTGGGTTCAACATGTAAGAAGTAGAAAGTACAGGTATTTGAGTTCAACATGTAAGAAGTAGAAAGTACAGGTATTTGGGTTCAACATGAGAGAAGTAGAAAGTACAGGTATTTGGGTTCAACATGTAAGAAGTAGAAAGTTCAGGTATTAGAGTTCAACATGAGAGAAGTAGAAAGTACAGGTATTTTGAGTTCAACATGTAAGAAGTAGAAAGTACAGGTATTTGGGTTCAACATGAGAGAAGTAGAAAGTACAGGTATTTGGGTTCAACATGTAAGAAGTAGAAAGTTCAGGTATTAGAGTTCAACATGTAAGAAGTAGAAAGTACAGGTATTTGGGTTCAACATGTAAGAAGTAGAAAGTACAGGTATTTGTGTTCAACATGTAAGAAGTAGAAAGTTCAGGTATTTGAGGTCAACATGTAAGAAGTAGAAAGTACAGGTATTAGAGTTCAACATGTAAGAAGTAGAAAGTACAGGTATTTGTGTTCAACATGTAAGAAGTAGAAAGTACAAGTATTTGTGTTCAACATGTAAGAAGTAGAAAGTACAGGGATTTGGGTTCAACATGTAAGAAGTAGAAAGTACAGGTATTTGTGTTCAACATGTAAGAAGTAGAAAGTACAAGTATTTGTGTTCAACATGTAAGAAGTAGAAAGTACAGGGATTTGGGTTCAACATGTAAGAAGTAGAAAGTACAAGTATTTGTGTTCAACATGTAAGAAGTAGAAAGTACAGGTATTTGGGTTCAACATGTAAGAAGTAGAAAGTACAGGTATTTGAGTTCAACATGTGAGAAGTAGAAAGTACAGGTATTTGTGTTCAACATGTAAGAAGTAGAAAGTACAAGTATTTGTGTTCAACATGTAAGAAGTAGAAAGTACAGGGATTTGGGTTCAACATGTAAGAAGTAGAAAGTACAAGTATTTGTGTTCAACATGTAAGAAGTAGAAAGTACAGGTATTTGGGTTCAACATGTAAGAAGTAGAAAGTACAGGTATTTGAGTTCAACATGAGAGAAGTAGAAAGTACAGGTATTTGAGTTCAACATGTGAGAAGTAGAAAGTACAGGTATTTGAGTTCAACATGAGAGAAGTAGAAAGTACAGGTATTTGAGTTCAACATGAGAGAAGTAGAAAGTACAGGTATTTGAGTTCAACATGTGAGAAGTAGAAAGTACAGGTATTTGTGTTCAACATGTAAGAAGTCAAAGTAAAAAGTCGTCAGAAAAATAAGTGGAGTACTGATACCAGAAACATGTACTTAAGTACAGCAACAAAGTATTTGTACTCCACTTCTTCCCACCTCTGCTTATCACTTCCACTTGTGTGTGAGTGCCTCATGTTGATCCTCACGAATGTCTTCATGGATGTTTGGGGGTCCGTCCTTCAGACTCTTAAGCTGCTGCTGACAGTTTGTGTTGGCGGCTGCTGGGCCACAGAAGGTCGCCGCAGAGGGCCGTGTTGTTTTCATTACCTTCCTGGGGTCACAACAAGACGTGTGAACAGACGGCCGTAAAACATCTCACAGTTATTTTAATCCAAAAGAAATGTAAAGACTGCCAACAGACAAGACCCACCTGTCTTTCAAACATGTATCATCATGTACGGCTTACTAAACGTGTTTAGCAACTTACTTTTATGTCCATTCATATAAATCAAAGTAAAAGTTCTGCATTTTACAAAATCAAAATGCGAAAAATAAAGAGTTTTCGAGCAAGGAACAGAAGAGACACTAAATACAAATAGCGTCTCGATCTGTTCAACTCCTGTCTCCGTGTTTCCCCTCCTGTCTGGTCGCCTGATTCTGGTCGCCTGTCTTCTTGTCGGGTCTTGTTTAAGATCTGGTTTTCTCTTTGATGGTTCTTTGAGTGTTTCACAAGAGAGCTCTATTTGTTGTTGTTGGCCCCTGTGAGTTAACACGGGAGTGAGTACAGTTCTCTTTAGCTTTGAAATAAAAGCGTTTTCAGTTTAAAACATTGGTCCGTCCTGAAATTGGGTCAAACCTGCGCTGCTCAACACGAACTAACACGAACCTGAGCGTGATACGACCTCTCTAAAGTACCAGCAGTGAGAGAACTCATTATGCAGGATGGCCGGAATAATATATTTGCTATGACTGAATTATAATTACTTAATGTTGCAGCTGGTCAAGTTGTGCACATTTTAATAACTTGATATACTGCTATTTGATATTTATCCAAATCACAAAATAAATATGATTTGTCAAATAATGAAGGTATTGATTGAGCTGAAGATTACATGGATAGAGTCTACTGTATAACATCTATAAATACAAACAAAACGAGTTTGAAATGAATACACATTAAAGGTCCCGTCATGGCCAGTTCCACTGATCATAATTCTATTGTTGAGGTCTACTATAGTCTCACATTGGTTTCTCACAGCATCTACTGTATAGTCTGTGTATCACTCTCTGTCCAAACGGCTTGTTGGAGCTCCTCCCCGCCCCTCATTGTGAGCCCACTGTGCTCTGATGTGTGTTTATGTTTACAATGGCGTTTGTTAGCAACCAGGAAATGACACCAGTAATGACAAACAGATGCTGCGTGGGGTCTGCCGTGTTGGGGGGGACGTTGCGGGGCTCGCTGCTCCGCCCTTTGAGGCTCGAGGAGCGGACCGTGTGAGCTGGATTACTGGTGTCGTTTCCTGGTTGCTGCGTGGGGTCTGCGAGACACCGAGGAACTCAGCCTGAGCACACACACACACACACACACACACACTGGTGAACTGTGAGTGGAGACCCACGGAGCTGCGGCTGAGAAAAGATAAGGCTGTGTGTGTGTGTGTGTGTGTGTGTGTGTGTGTGTGTGTGTGTGTGTGTGTGAGTGAGCTCACGGATTGGGACGTCACTATACTCGGAACAAAAACAATGGAAAAAGATAAATGTCCACGAGGCGTTCTGGGGCAGCAGACAGGTCTTCTCTGTGTTAGAGTTGTACTCGCTACAGGGTGCACTTTGAGGGTTTGTGCAGACCGTGCAGAAAAAGCTTCATAACACAAGGGGACGGGTGATAACCAGAAAAGCACGACATGGGACCTTTAAGGTACCGACATACAACAAGCAAGGCACCGAACCCCCATCTGCTCAGGGTGCCGGCCGACTGGCTGCTCCTTCACTCTGACACCTCTCTACTTCCTTCAGGACGACTGCCTCTACGTTCAGTCTCTCCACAGCTGCATCAACTGCTCATTATGGGCGTCCTCTTTTAAAGGTCCCCCATTAAACTGTCTTTCATCACAGGTCTCAGATATACACAGAGCCTGTCTCTGATTGGCTGAAACACCAAACAGATCGTTGCAGCATTACCCATAATCCCCTCTGTTTCAGCCCTGTTTCCAAAGTGCTGATTCTCTGTCTGTTACTTTAGATTGAAATAAGGAGCCCCTCCCCACGCCCCTCTGAGAGACATTTGGTTACAGAGAACTCAATGGGCGTTTTCACACCGGAGTACTTTTCCCAGTATAGTTCCGATAGTTCCTGGGATTTTGCGTTCACACCAAAAAGAGAATTTAGGAATTGGAACTTGTCCCGCCTTTTCAGTCCTTGCTAGAGAGCAGGGACTTTCCTGGGGAGAAAAAGGTTCCAATTTCTATTGGCTGGGCGAATTGCAAACCACGGCCTGTAAAACTCGGAAAAGTTGTGTGAAGCCGCCATTTTATTTGCTGGCATTAGCATTATTAGCATTAGCCCAGCGCACCAACGGAGAGAGACTAACTTATGGCAAAAAAAACAAAACATGGGAGTGGTGGAGATGAGGAGCTGTCGGCGTTCTGGCAATTTACCCGAACTCCGGGGACTTCCGGCAGGGGACTTCGGGTGCCAGTATACGGCGTGAAGTGGGTTGCGGCCTGCCAGTAAACCCAAAGCAGAAGAAGAAGAGAAGTGACGTCAGCGGCTCATTTGCCTAATCCTCCCTCAGGGACTTATTCCAGTGTGGACGTGATCGGCTCTTTAGTGCCATGGGAACTACCGTAAGTACGGCAAAGTACTTGGTGTGAAAGCGGCTAATGGAGCTCTAGGAGGAGATTCAGGTGATAAGGTGTTACCTTGGTTGCTGATTGGCTAATGGTTACTCAAGCCAAAACACATTATGACATCATAAAGTTTCCAAAATCTGATCAGCTCATTTTTAGACAGGTTTTTATAGAAATTGATCAAAAAGAGAGAGAATCTTTGTTCCTGAAACGTTCAGAGTCTCTTTCCACAGAGGGGACACTGTGAGAAAGACTGAAGAGGGGGACACATGTTGATGTAGAAGAGACATGGAGAAGAGGGGACACATGTTGATGTAGAAGAGACTTGGAGAAGAGGGGACACATGTTGATGTAGAAGAGACATGGAGAAGAGGGGACACATGTTGATGTAGAAGAGACATGGAGAAGAGGGGACACATGTTGATGTAGAGAGACATGAAGAACAGGGGACACATGTTGATGTAGAGAGACTGAAGAACAGGGGACACATGTTGATGTAGAAGAGACGTGAAGAAGAGGGGACACATGTTGATGTAGAAGAGACATGAAGAAGAGGGGACACATGTTGATGTAGAAGAGACGTGAAGAAGAGGGGACACATGTTGATGTAGAAGAGACATGAAGAAGAGGGGACACATGTTGATGTGGAAGAGACATGAAGAAGAGGGGACACATGTTGATGTAGAAGAGACATGAAGAAGAGGGGACACATGTTGATGTGGAAGAGACATGAAGGAGAGGGGACACATGTTGATGTGGAAGAGACATGAAGAAGAGGGGACACATGTTGATGTAGAATAGGAGACCTTTAACTTGTAACATTTCACCTCAATCTCCAGCAGCCAATCGGTGTGCTGCAGTAAAGCTTTAAATGGTTCTCCTCTCTCCTGCATCGCACCTCCTCATCAAATCCAGATCTTCAACATCACCAACAGTCTCTAGACCGCGGGGGGATAAGCGATATCCGGATCGGGGTCTAGTCGCCAAAGACCATAACCAAAACAAGTCTCTCCTGGTTGGAATAATACCGGAGTGAACCCCTGAACTCCCTCGGGGGTTAATACAGTTTGAACTCTGCATGTTGTGTTGCTTGACGTGGAGTCCTGAGTGTTTGTGTTTTATTACTTTATTATCACTTCCTTTGTGTTCCAGCCAAAGTAAGCACCAATGATCCCCCTGAAGAAGAAGACACCTCTGCAGCACATGGTCCTTCCTCACAGCTGGTGTACTCAGGTGCAGTGTGTCTTTATTCAGCCACTGTAAGTCCTCTCACACACACACACACACACACACACACACACCACACACACACACACACACACACACACACTTTTTATTCTGAGCATGGAGCCATCCCTGCTGCGAGGGCCCCGTGTAGAGTGTGAATGAGGGAGTAGCACAATGAGACGAGGGGCCTGTAGTCGGAGGGAGTCTGTAAAGTGGTCAGAGAATTTTACAAAAGCGAATGAACTTAACTGTTTGAGTGCAGTATACGGTGCTTTGTGAAAGTACAATGATTCCCTTTGAGTTGTAGTGGAGCATAAAAGAGCAGGGGATACAGACTTTTATTGGGGAGATTCAGTTTCTTCTTCCACAAGCGGTGAGCATGGGAGGATTTTAAAACAGGGGTGTCTTGTATTTCCATTTGGAGTTGGTCAATTGCTTGGTATGAAACTGAAATGAAAAAATATATATTTTAAATATATGGTCAAAGAGGGTTTACATTTTCCTTTTTCATCAATATTTTAATATTTGTTATTATTTCATTTCAAACCTTTATTTAACCAGGTGCCCATCGATCTCTTTTTACATCATGTCCCTTGTTAGACGCGTTTATCCAAAGCGACTTACGTACTCAGTGCTGTGGGCAATCCCCACGGGAGCACTTTGGGGTCATGCCGACTGCAGTGGGGCTCGAACTTGCTATCCCCTGATTTGAAGTGGAGCACACTATCCACTGAGCCACAGCCTAAGTGGATCAGCCTTTTTCAAGGGAGACCTGCCGGTTCCAGATGAAGACATACAAACAGAAAACAACAGAACAACAAAAAGGACATCATACATGTACAGGTACCAACAGCATCAGATTGCATAGCACCTATCCAAGCTTGCAGTGGAACCAAAGTGCTCAGTTTCAAATCTTGTTGCAGACTGTTCCAAGTTAGAGGAGCTGCGCACATAAAAGCTTTCGTCCCTAAGACTTGGCACATGTAACAACACCACATCATGAGATCTCAGGCAATAGCCACCTGTGACTCTCTGTGAGAGCAGAGCAGATATAAGACGGGGTTTACCCAGCATGGCTTTGCAGATGAACCCAGGGGCGCCACCAGGGATTTTGGGCCCCATGAAAAGATTGGTTATACTTAAACATTTTTTTCTTAATGTTATAAAATAGTTTGGGCCCCCATCGGGCTTAGCATCGTCCTAACTGTTCACCCCCTTACGGCGCCCCTGCGTGTACCCGTGACTGAGCCTCCGTACGGTGAAGGCACATCTCAGCGCACTGTGAGAGGCGGGACCTAACTTGATCATTTCTGTTGGTCATTTTTGTTTTACATACATAATTGTTAAACAACAAAAGTTAGCCCAATGTCAAGGGATTTGTATTTAAAGAATGTATTTAAACGGATACACGTATATAATATATAAACATATGAATAAATAAAGGTGATACAACTTTAAGAATAAATTGTAAGAAGAACTTTTTTTTCTTATTTTACATTTTAAATAATCATTATTATTTCTTTTGACTTCATCGAGTTGATCTGTAGAGGACTTTAACATTGCATTCATGATACACTTACATTTGCTATTGTGTTCTATTTGATAATGAAACCTCTATTTATTCATTTTTTTGTAATTATTTATTTTTATATTAATTAATTTTGTTTAAGTACATTTAATTTAACTTAAAATAAACAATATTATATACTTTTAATTAATAATATGTATTCATTGTATTTTTAACAATATTAAACTGTCACATTGTGAGCATTTTTTTTTGATTTTTAAAAATTATTATTATTTTTAAATGTGGCCTATTATGTTAAGTTGTTTACTTCATCTTGTGTGCATGTTATTATAGTGTTGTTACCCTCACTTCCTGGTTTGCATGCAGCGGAAGCCCCAGTGTTTGCATCAGGTTAGCATGGGATAAATGTCTTCCACTTTTTTTTCATCTTCCTGGGTTTTTTCTCCCTCGGTTTGAGCGTCGCTTCCTGGGCTCGTCCAATGATATGAGTCCACATGCAGCGCAGTGGAGAGGGGCAGCAGCGAGGAGATAAAGCCCGGCTGTCACTGTCAGCAGCCACAGCGGCCACACTCAGGAGCCACGGCACGGCACGGCACGGTTACTCATAGCACTGAACCGGGTGAATGCAGCCTGCGGGACACTGCTGCACCATTTCCGGACATAAGAGAGCATTTCCACCGCAGACAGACAGGGACCAGGAACTCACCACGTTTTGTGCGTAATTGGAGAAAAAAAATAATCACAAGGGGGGGGGCACACTAATCCCGAATCCGTCGATATCTATCCAAGTGGGAAAACTCCTTTTTGATTAATTCAACTGTGACCTACCAAGCTGTTCTGTGGGAGAAAGCAGCCGCCATGGAGAACTCTCACACCAAGAGCGTGGAAGAAGTTTACAGTCATTTCTGCGTCAATGAGAGCACAGGACTTTCCCTGGACGAGGTGAAGCGACTCAGGGACAAATGGGGCCTAAACGGTAACAAAAGCACCTTTTTTTTGTATTTGATCTGAACCGCTGTGAATGGGTAACATGCCGTGAATGAGACTTGGCTCAGAAATGTCTTGTCATCGCAGCACGCATGGCCGGTGTGAGATCAGTATGCAGGATACGGAGCAGGATATGGGGGGAAAAGTCATGAGGAGCATGGCTCTCTGCTGACTGGCCTCGGTGAGGGGTTACAGCCGACGTCACCTCCAGGGTCTCCCGTCGTGTCGAAAGCATATTATAAGTGCATTATTATTTTCAGATTGTCACACTATTAGTTATGATAAATTAATGTAACATTGTAAGGCATGGTCACAGTAACGTGTAGTTGTCAGGTATGGTAACTAAATGCAACATTGTGTCATGTCACGATAACGACTTCAATTATGTATTACGATTATTATTTATAGCCTATTTTAACATATTATAATCAGATAATGTCATGATAATAAAAGCACACCCTTTCAAAGAGCAATTCACTTTTTTCTTGAGAATGTTCTAGAACTTCAATAGGATTTCTTTGGTTGAAATATTCTAATTGATGTTATTATTATTTTCAGATTGTTACATCATTAGATATGATAAGTTAATGTAACATTGTTAAACACAGGCACATTTTAAGGCATGTAACAGTATAGTTGTCAGGTATGGTAACTAAATGCAACATTGTATCTAGTCTTACTTAATTTAGACGATAATGTTGTCAAATAATTTATTGCGATTATTATTTTAAGCCCAGATAATGATCATATAATATCGTGATAATAAAATCACACCCTCTCAAAGAGCTATGAACTTTTTTCTTCAGAATATTCTAGAACTTTATCAGGATTGTTTTGTTTAAATATCCTAATTAAATGGACCCTCTTGGGCTCCGGTAACAAAAATGTTAAGTATTGTACAATTATCGTAACGTTACGTAACACCGTGACGATGTAATGTTTCGTAACATCAATGTAACATTGTGTCAAGTCACATCAAGATAGCTTAAGTTGACCGATCATTTATTGCGAAATGTCTGTCATTTTAAGCCCATTGGATCATAACATGATAATTTAATGGCATCATAATTCAAGTACACCCTTTGAATGAGCAATGCACTTTTTCTTCAGAAAATGCTCTGTTCACTAAAATTCCCAGGTTTTTAATAACAGGGAAACTCAGGCAGCAATATTGAAGTCGGCATGGTCAAGGTCACATGTTTGTAACAATAAATTGATAACCTAGAAAGAGGTATTTTCCATATGTCCTACAATAATGTTAAAACAATTAAGGTCCTGTAATTATAAGTGGATAATGTAATAAATCCTTGAGGTCATGTTCATACATTTTACGTCAAGTTGATAACGTTAAAATGATCAAGGTCATGTTCACTTGTTGTACGATAAGTTGTTAACGTGAAAGGTAATTTCTACATATTCAAAAATAACTCATATCTTGCATATCTCATATCAATAATCGAAGTTATGTCCATACATATTGTACGGCAAGATTGTAGCGTTAAAATAATCAAAGTCATGTTCATATAATGTACGAGAAAGTTATCGCTATCGGGAACATGTGCAAATATCCTACGATAAGTTTGTAAGTTATCGAGTATTTCCCTTTATTGTACGATAAGTCAATAACGTACAAATAATCAAGGTCATGTCCATATATCGTACAATAAGTCAGTAATACATCCTTGATGTCATGCCCATTTATTGTACGTTGAGTTGGTAAAATAGATACCGATCGTATTAAAACATTGTACGATAAGTCGATAACGTATTGATTTCGTTATAATATTTAGTACACATGGTCCATAACATTAATCTTTATATTGTACAATAGGGCAATGACATACAACGTATCAAGGTCATGATGGCAGTGTGAACATTTTAACTTTTAATATCGCCACGAGACTTCCCTAGCTGATTACGTACATTATGACGATTATTTTTCCAACATTTTATGCTTAAATATGATTATTGGGCTTTATCTAATGCGAACTTTTAGAGCGTTTAAGTGAAATCTCCAGATATATTTTTAAAAAATATCTGAAATGTGCATTTTGGATGCTTTTCTCCCGAACTAGTCTAAAAGAAAAGAGTTATTGAAGCTACATTAGTCCAAAGCTCATGTTCGTGCCGGTAGTTTCTTGCCTGTAAAGCACCCTCACTGTGAAGTTATTGGCAGCACTCGTAGAATATGGTGTCGCACGATAACCTTGTTGGATGTTTCTCAAAGCTGAAGTGCATCACATCGTGCGGACAGATTTGATCAGCGTCCACGGGATGATTTCAGTAACGTTATCTGTGAAGTTAATCTCTCTTGTTCCAGGCTTTCACAGCTGTTTTATATTAATATCACCTGGGAGGTCATGGAGGATATACTGACCCTTTGAATCACATTGACCTTTACATTGATTGGAGTTTCCTTTTTTATTTTTGTCCCATTGTGTGTTGAAGGTTAAGGGAGTGGATTAATATGCCATTCTGTTGATACTAATGTTAGTAAGTGAAGGGACGTAGTAGGATTTTATATTAATATCACGATTACAGATACCAATTTCTACGGAAGAGAGTTAGGGCCACATGTAAATCTGATCAGATCTGATCAAAAGGGATATTTTGGTTGAGTTCTCAAGTTCACAATTCTTGAGATTTTCAGAAAGAAATATAACATTTTGTCCTCAATTATTTTAGATTTAAGTAATTTTCCAGCATTTTTACAATCATTGCGAGGTGGGAGGCTTTTTAAAATCACCCAACGATTTTCACCATTAATCTGCTAATGAAAATACACCGCACTCAACTTACTGTGAGACAAAAGATCCTTAAGCCTTTTTAAATATCACTAATATATTAAAAAGACATTTTGTTTTTGCATTAAATACGGGGGAAATGCAGAGTTTTGTGAATATTGTGATTTATTTTGGCCTGGTCATAGTGACATGCTTTAGCAGCTGTTTTATATTAATTACACCGGGTAGGAACCCCCCTTTAAATCTCATTGACCTTTATTTTAATTTTATTTTTATTTTGGGCCTATTGTGTATTAAAGGCTAAGGGAGTGGATTTAAAGGCCACTCTGTAAGAAGTATAACCTGATACTGTTTGGGACAATGTGAGATTTTATCACTGGACCTGATTAAACAAACTCACAATAGGTTGATTGTGGTGAATTTTCACGATGAGGATAATTGTGAATGTTTTATTTACAAACGGCGGTTGCTAACAAGTGTCTAAATGAGACGACTTAAAGTCGTTACGCCCAACATTAGCCGCCTTTAGCTTAGCGGTGGTGACGTGAAGTCATGTGACCGGGCTGTAGTTCCTTTATAGCCCAACATTAGCCACCTTTAGCTTAGCGGTGGGGACGTGAAGTCATGTGACCGTGCTGTAGTTCCTTTATAGCCCAACATTAGCCTCCTTTAGCTTAGCGGTGGTGACGTGAAGTCATAGGACCGGGCTGTAGTTCCTTTATAGCCCAACATTAGCCACCTTTAGCTTAGCGGTGGGGACGTGAAGTCATGTGACCGTGCTGTAGTTCCTTTATAGCCCAACATTAGCCGCCTTTAGCTTAGCGGTGGGGACGTGAAGTCATGTGACCGTGCTGTAGTTCCTTTATAGCCCAACATTAGCCTCCTTTAGCTTAGCGGTTGTGACGTGAAGTCATGTGACCGTGCTGTAGTTCCTTTATAGCCCAATATTAGCTCAGCGGTGGTGACGTGAAGTCATGTGACCGTGCTGTATTTCCTTTATAGCCCAACATTAGCCTCCTTTAGCTTAGCGGTGGTGACGTGAAGTCATGTGACCGTGCTGTAATTCCTTTAAAGCCCAACATTAGCATTTTACTTCAAACAACATCAAGTGGTGTTAAAGTGTGGAGATTATCCTGCTGAACAAAATCTAAATCACATGGGCTTTTTGTGGAGGGAACAAGGGAGATGCTGCCTTCAGGACCAACCTACAGAAATACATTTCCACTGCGCTACTCTCGGTGATTCCAATTCATTTTGAGTAATTGAGCTTGAATTAAGGGAACATATTGCCCTGCTCTTGTTGTAGGAGTCAGCTCCCCATCAGGAAACAGGAGGTGCTTGTCTCCGTCTGTCATTGTGTGTTATGTAATAGTTTTTATACTAAACTTACCTTCTTTTTCTTTCATTTCCTGTGTGTTCTCTGGATCTCCACACACAGAGTTACCAGCAGAAGAAGGTAAGCACTAAATGTCTCTTACTGTCATTTTATGATAATAACCAGTGTCTGTAATGGATGGTTTTTATAACCTACTTACATTTTTTGCAGGGAAATCTTTGATGGAGCTTGTCCTTGAACAATTTGAAGATTTATTGGTTCGAATTCTTCTGCTGGCCGCGTGTATATCTTTTGTGAGTATTTCCCTACATTATTTCTCTATAAGCTAAACATTACGTTAAGCATCCTACAGATGGCTCTTCATTTCCACCTCAGGGTGAAGGAGTGTGTGTGTGTGTGTTATTGTAGTGTGTGTTAAATGCAGAGGGGTAACTCCCCCTAATATTCTTCCATATATTCCAGGAGAGAAGCAAGGAAATAAGTACCGCTCTGACTTTTATGGACCAAAACTGTAGTAATTACACATAACATGACACATAAATATGATTACACTCCTTGAAACACATATGAATGTAACTACTAGTACCATACATCTCCTGAAAATTGAGTCAAATTGAAGTTTAATTGAGTATTTCGCTACTGCCTGCCCGAAAAGGCAGTGAAAAAAAAATGAAATTTAACAAAAATTGTCGTATAATCAAATCGTTCTAATTTCCGCAGCTTGATTTTTTTGAAAGTATTTCCGTATTCTACATCCCTACATGTAATTACCTTCATGGTAAATAATCTTAATTGTACTTATTCTTCTGCCGGCTGCACGTTTCTCTCCTAGTGTTAGTATGTATGTTTGCTTATGACTCTGAGGAGAGCCCATCGTCCCACAAATAGCTCCCCATTCCCACCTCGGGGTGAAGGACTGTTTATGTGAAGACACATTTGCAGACGGGATTATTATTAAACCCCAAGTGTCGGGGGTGATTTGCGCGGCGCGTGGTGCTGAAGTGTGAACGTCTTCAGTGTGTTTAACCCGGCTGAGGTTACACACACTTATTAAAGGCTGAGCAGCTGACATCTGAGGAATGGTGACGGAAGCAGATTGAGTTTCTCTCACCATGTGCACAGTAAGACATTTCAAGCATGGTTGCTGTGTCAGTAGCCCTCCCCCCCCCACACACACACACACATTCCCCCCCTTTGACTTTCACTGGGTAACCCGAGACAGTTAAATGTAACTAACGGATATATCTATGAAATGGCCATCGTTGATTAATGACATGAAGACATTTAACTTTTGTATTACAGGTTGTCTGTAATCGTATGTAAAACGATGCAAATGAGGCATTATCTTATTAAAATACGACTAATTTGCATACATTTCAAGGTCAGAAATGGTAACATTGGTTAAAGCCTGTTAAAAATTCCTGTTTCATTTTGTTGACATGTTAGAGTAAAATATTTCTCTTTGTATCACTCCATAAACCAGAAAATAATGCCATTTAAAAAGCATACTTTTTAGAAATAAAGTGTATATTCATGCATTTCGTACATACCACAGGTGGATAGGGTAAAAAAGTTAACTAATAGATATCATCATGACACTTACCCAGTTCATTAATGCCAGTAAGACAATTATCTTTTGTATTACAAGTTTTATGAAATGTTATGTTTAAAGGCATTATGTGATGCAACATAAGCTAGCTATCTAACGTTTAGTGGATTAAGGGGAAGATATCTGTAGACAAGTGTGTGTGTGTGGTGTGTGTGTGTGTGTGTGTGTGTGTGTGTGTGTGTGTGTGTGTGTGTGTGTGTGTGTGTGTGGTGTGGTATGTAGTGTCAGTCAGGTGATACGGAGGTGTCAGTGTCTGCTGTCTGACGAGGGGACAGAGCACCACTTGAGACCAAATTTGGCCCTCACCCTCAGTGGGAGGGCTCCGACCACACACACACACACACGCACACGCACACGCACACGCACACGCACACAGCGCACACAAAGCCAGTTCAAGTCATCTAAACTGGATTTCATTAGATCAGTTTGGTGTTTAGAGGACAGTTTTTAAGATGCATTCATATAGAGCTGCAAGGATCAGTCTATTGACAGAATAAGGCCCACTTTTTTGATAATTTATTGCATATTAAGACAGAAAAGAACAAAAAGGCAGTTTTTAGCCTCTTACATTTTGCTTTTCTCTGTTTTAATTTAATCGTTGTGTTTTGGACTGACGAAAGACATTTGAACAGATCACCTTGGAAGAACTAGGATGGGAGAACTGGCATAACCAAAATGTCCAACTTAAAAATGAATATGATCTGACTTTCTGCATGAAATAGGACCTTAACGATCTATCATTCATCAAAATAGTTAGCGATTACTTTAAAATGTTATTGATTGGATCTGTTGAACTGAGAGAAATGCTTGGAAATAAGCATGGAAGAAGCTTAAAAAAGACTAAAGCAATCTTATTACACCATTTTTTTCCCGTATCAATTAACGATTGATGAAGTTGAGGGTGATGTTATCCTCATTAGACTAATCATTGCAGTTTTAAAATCAATTGTATAAGTATTTCCAGTTGTTATGTGAGAAATGGCAGCAATTAGAAAGCCGAATGACCAATACTTTAACCCTCCTGTCGTCTTCGGGTCAAATCCGACCGATTTACTGCTTTCATCAATCATAACTTTTTTGTTTTACATTCGATTGCATCAAGGCTTCATGCTATCCTTCACAGGAGACATGTGAACGAAGCTAGTGGCTGATCACCACTTTCATTGCATTGTGGATTATTTAGTCAACTTTGTAACACCATGGTGTTCCCGCTCAAAAATGACCGGCAATAAAGAAAAGGAATTAGTAACCATCTGGATCAGATAAAACACACACACACGCACGCACACACACACACACAGAACAATTGGATACATTTCCCGCTCTTATGTGCCCCTCCCCCCACATGGATCACACCTGGCACACGCAATACATGTTCAGTGTCTGTTCTTTGTATATTTACTGCAGTTGTTCATGTACACCAGTACTCTGATTATACAATGTGTACAGTTTGAAAGGGTGTTACATTACATTTGGTGATGATTAATGTTTTGTGTTGGTGTGATAGCAGTTAAAACAGCACCGGTCAAGTTTGACCACCAAAGTAAGGGGGGTGGGGGGGGAACAAAGTCAATAGGAGGGTTTTTAATAAACACTGGTGCCTTTTTAAGATATAAAAGATATAAGATATAAAAACAAACGTGTCCAGTTCATGTCCCTAATTCAATAATTGAATCTCGAAGGAGGGATGTTACACTAATGTTTCTATGGGTTATGCACACCTCTGCTTGTGCCGTCTGGATGCTGACATGTTCTCTTATCACTGTTCATGCTGTTCAATGCGTGTCTAACAAAGCGTGTCTCCGTGCGCAGGTGCTGGCGTGGTTCGAGGAGGGCGAGGAAACGATCACAGCCTTCGTGGAGCCGTTTGTGATTTTACTGATTCTTATCGCCAACGCCATCGTCGGGGTGTGGCAGGTGAGCAGGCGCTTTGGTTTATTTGTTTTTTATTTGCATTTGAAAGAAATTGGTAAATGGAAATAGGGCAGACAAAAAACAAAATACAGAAAGAAGGAGAGGAACATGCTCATCATAGACATCCATTTGTAGGATTTATTTCACGTATATGAACTTAATTTCGAATCCTTATAGCTATATTTTCAATTCTCTTTGTGGATTATTGTTCAGAGTGTTTGAATAACACGTTAACATCTCTATTTATATCTTTCTGTTGGACTTAAAGGCTGAATTTACCAAGCAACGCTGCCCTATCTCGCAATGTCAATACAAGCTGTTAATAACTTGTGTACCCCCCATGAATTGTAAATATACTCCGATTTTCTTTAGCCCACAACCGACATGTTCAAAGCCTAAAATCAGATGGTGCATTCAGGAGCACCTTGAATGATCCAAATTCCCAAGTTGGACATCAAGTGTCTTTAAGAGCTTAAAGTCGTCGTGAAGGAAACAGCATTGACTCTAGACAGAAGATGTTTTGTATTTCTGTATCCACTGTCACCGTTTTAGATTTTCTTTTTTCAACTTGCAAACTCATTTTTCAGATTATTCCAACACCACATGAATGCAACACCAAACTGCCCTATCTCGCAATGTCAATAAAAGCAGTTAATAACTTGTGTAGCGCTGTAAACCAAACTCATTTTAATATGCTCTGCCTCTGTCCCCAGTTACAACCTAGAATTGCACTCTGATGGTGCATTCAGGTGCTTTTCAAATTACCGAGTTTGGTAAATTGTTCTCCCGACTTCAGTGCCTTCAAGAGCTTAAAGTCGCCACCTGGAAACAATATTGACTCAAAACAAAGGATGTTTTGTATTTCTATGTTTGCTGTGTGTGTTTTCGATTTCCTTTTTTGACCTGGGATTTCATTTTTCGAATTATTTCGCCACCAAGTGAACACACCAGAAATGCCCTATTTTCTAATTTCAAAGGTCCCATGTCGTGCTTTTCCGGTTATCTCCCGTCCCCTTGTGTGTTATGAAGGTTGTTCTGCATGTGAACGGTCTGCAGAGTCACAAACCCTCAAAGGGCACCCTGTAGCGAGTAAAACTCTAACACAGAGAAGACCTGTCTGCTGCCCCTGAACGCCTCGTTGGACATTTCTGTTTTTCCTTGGGTATAGTGACGTTTGGACCAATCCGCGGACTTCCTCACACACACACACACTTGCACAATATAAATGTATTCTAGTAGACCTCAACAATGGAATTAAGATCAGTAGAAATGGCCATGACACGGGACCTTTTAGGAAAATGCAAAAATAACGTGTATTCGCCCAGTGATTCGGATCAACTCCAGAATGTAATGAGGTCTTCCGTGACTCATATTTCACCCTTCACAATAATCAGGACTGTCTTTTCACAACAGAAATCACCACTTTCTGACATTCATGGCTCCCTTTTAGAGGAATATCCGTCAGAGATGTGGATTTTTTGAATGGATACACATTAAAGAGAGATTACAGTAACAGAGTACATGATTTTACTGTAACGCAGCCTTCAAAACATAGACACTATGATATCCAGTTCTTAGACAATACCTGGAGTGAAGCGTATGTGATGTCCTCCTCTCTGAACGTCTCCCTCTCTGCAGGAACGTAACGCTGAGGATGCCATCGAGGCGCTGAAGGAGTACGAGCCGGAGATGGGGAAAGTGTACCGTCAGGACAGGAAGACGGTGCAGAGGATCAAAGCTCGGGACATCGTGCCCGGAGACATCGTGGAGATCGCAGGTAGGACGAGCGTCCGCGTTACCTTAAACTAAGTCATGTTGGACCTGAAACAAACCCTTGGTCTCGGTGAAGGCTGGATGTTGGAAGGCATTGTTTTTATACTGAAGGCGGCAGAAAGACTGAAACACACTGGAATATCTGTTGCAAGTTATTGTTGTGTTGCTTAGAGTATCAGGGAGCTGATCAAGTTTTTATTTTGATTTGTTATCGGACGACAAGATTTAAAAATGATAAGTCATTGTTATTATGTTTTTCTTTACGAGAGGAACGCATTTCTTTCCATACGTCGCTGCGTTACTTTAACATTTAGATATTTACACGTGTTGCCTCTTTTTGGATATTGCTCTTGTCCATATTGCAGCCTTAACTTAAAGACTCCCCTCTCAGCACCTGGATAGAACATGCACATTGAGGCGAGGCAAGTTACTTCATGCAGCACCTTTCGACACAAGGCAATTCGAAGTGCTTCACAGAAATGAAAGACATTAAGACACTAATCAAAAGGTTTTGTTTCCCTGTTCCCTGCTTTTCAAAAGGCTTTAGATTAAATTAAAGACTTGGTGTGCTAATATGATAGATGTGTGATTGCTGGAGTCCACATATGGTCATGGATCACATTTAGCATCATCAAAATGTGCCACTGCAGAGGTGACTCACCCTGCGAGAGGAAGTATTTTCGGCCGTTCTTATTAACCCATTGTCTCAAAGGGCTGGGCACTTTAGTGTGTGTGTGTGTGTGTGTGTGTGTGTGTGTGTGTGTGTGTGTGTGTGTGGTCTTATGCAACATCATTGTTTAATTCTAGTTTATAATATATGCAGAAAGAAACTGATGCATAGATCTGAATATCTTTCTTTTTGTTCAGCAGCAGGTTTAGTTTGAAAGTTAATTTGCCCTTCAGAGAAAACGTTGAACTGACAAAGTAAAAGAAAGACAATTCATATTTATACCTCACGCTATCATCATACCTTCGTAATAAAACAATAAATAAACATCCAACGAAATCATCAAAGTCGTTGGTGATTAATTTTATTTTGCAAAACTCTTGCTGCAGCACCTCTTTTCACCCTCTGTCTGAAACCAGAGCCCAGTCTGCTCTGATTGGTTAGCTGGCCGGCTCCGTTGTGATTGGTCAACCGCTTAGAGATGTCCCGCCCCTTAGCCTATCACGTGCAATGTGTTGGAGCGCTAGCCAATAGAAGCGTGAGTGTTACACAGTGATGTCATGGGGGAGTGTGTAGGGGAGAAACAGAGGGAGAGGGAACACAGGGATTTTAGCCTCTGCAGACCATTTACATGCACCAACACCTAGAGAACACACTACAGGAAAGAGGGACCCCAAAAAGCATGATAGGGCCCCTTTAATCGACAGATCGGTTACACTGACTTTCTCCATAAAGAATCACTGAAATGGGAAAAAGACCAGCTTCTCTGTCTGCCCTTGTCAAGGTCACTGGGGAGCCCTGCAGCAGAAATGTGCCCCAGTGCATGCTGGGAGGTTGGGATCCGACACCTGTCATCTGCAGGACTGTCACCGTCTCTATTAATACAGAAGACCATAATCTGAGCTATAAATAAACCCCGGCGATGCACTGAATACATTCTTGCATCACCTCGGAGGCTCTGGGTGAAACAGAGGGTGAAGATAAGAGAAGGACCTCAGCATTCCTCCTCCTACACATCCAACAAACGTCACACACACACACATGTACAGTACAGTGTGTGCAGAGGATGCGCAGACGGTGTGTGCGACGTCTGTTAGATGCTGTACACACACCTCTAGTAAACATGACATTTAAAAGGATTCGTTTACGAGATTCCTTTTAACAGATTTAATCAATGAGTTGATTGAAGCAAAAATAACCCCCAATTATACGTGCTGCTCCGCTCCTCTGTTTGATATGATATTAGAGTGACATTTAAAGCCATTTTGTGACCTTTTTACTTCTAAAAGTAATACTCGCAAAGATTTCTTATCAAGCCAAACAGACAGATGTTCTTACATGCAACATGGGGGATATTTTACTTTCAATTAGGATAATTATTACTCATGATTCCCAATTCTGACATTATAGACAGAACGTCTAATAGAAAAAATAGATATCTTATTTAGCCAATGAGACGTTTTGTCATAATGTGCGATATGTTGCGTTAATTTACTTTAACCTTTCCGAAACCTTTCTGCGATTTTCATTGTAAAACGACATTTCTTATCAAGCCAATTTTATTCATAGCTATTCAATACATTGTGTTTTATTATTCAAATTATTCAAATTTGCCTTGATTTACGTTGCCTTTTGATGCACATATTTCATTATTTTCTATCCTTTTTATTTTATCAATGAAACAAGAAATAATCCCAAAAATCTGCAGAATAGTTGATGATGAGAGTAACCCTAAACCACATCCATAACAACGCAAAAAAACAGTTCAAGCTAGATCTTAACAAGCTATAAATGCCATTTCTTTTGGCTTTGGGATTATTTGGCTCAGGTTTAAAGAGGAACGTGTCATCTGTCAAACACTCGCTTCAAAATAGCTTGAATCTCAAATATCTTAAAGCAGAAATCCTCCAGATATCTTCCTCAATGGCTCCTTTTTCCTGCGTGATATTCTGCCGGAGCTCCAAAGTGACCCCGGCCTTGCAGAGGAGGAGTGACGCAGGCGAGAGGAAACTCTGAGACGTGAGCAGAATATCCTGCAGAGATCAGTGCTGCTGCAGCTCTGAATAATCACGTTACTGTCCCCGCAACGCATCGAGTTTCTCTCCAAACACGATTATTGCACGGCGTCTTTGTGGGTTAGTGTCTTGAAATGTAATCTGGGAGCGTTGGAAGCGACGAGGCGGCTGCTGGCTGTCTGCGCTGCTCAGACAGACGATAATATATATGATCATTTATTTATTTATATGCCGCTTTTCCAAATCACGGCTGGAACAAGACGAACAGCATCGTGACGAGTGTAATCAAGCAGTACGTCATTCAATATAGTCAAATTAGATGAATCATGATACATTTGACTTTATTAATACTAGTATGTGCCTGTATTTTGGGAGGGGATAAAACAAATACACAAAGAGGTGTTAAATAATAAAGAAAGGCATGACTGACTGGAGAGAGGAATCTGATTTCTGAGTTATTGGCGTGAAATCTGACCGTTCACTAAAGCGCCGAAAACGCTGGTGGTATTTAAACTGGGATCCCCCTCTGTACAGTGTGAGCGACACCGGACAGATCCTCCGTTCTCACACTGCAGCTCGTCTGTTCCTACAATGGAGACGCTTCCCATTCCTTTGCATCTTCAGAAAACTGGAGCATGCTTCAGAAAAACGTCTTTCAAACGAGTGCAGGACATTGGTCATGGGTTAGTTGTGTTTTCACACCGAGGTAGTGATGGTTCTTACTGACGTCCAGTGGTTTTCCAGAGCTAATTCCCACGCTTTCTTTGCCCTTTCTCTCCCATGTGATTCAGGGTAACCATCTGCGCTTGAATTGAGGGCGTTTCACATTCAAATATTACACATTTACACTCACGCAGCGTCCACACGGCAGCGTGCGTTGAAGCTCGACCAACAACCAATCACATGCATCTCCCGCCCCGGAAACACAAGCACGCGGTTTGATTGGCTAGAGCTTGTACTGGCACATGATTTGATTGGCTGACGCTTCCGTCGAAGCTTGAAAAGTTGAACTTTTCTCAACTTTTAAAGCGAGCAAAGCGAAGCGACGGAACCACAATGCATTTCGGCAAGGCGTGACGTCACCCCGTTCAAAGTGAATGGGAAGAAGCGTTGAAGCTTCAACGCACGCCGCCGTGTGGACGGCCGTCAGACTGTTCACACAAATAATACTAAAGTCAAAGTCAACTTTATTGTCAATGTGTTTGTGTCATACAGGGAGATAGAAATGCTGTCGCTCACCGTGCCAAAGAATAAGAATATATATAAATATAAACATACAAACCAGAACACCCACTTAAATATCTATATACATAAACATACAGATACATAAACATACAGTACATACAGATACACACATTAACGGCCCGTCCACACAGCGGCGTGCGTTGAAGCTTCCAACGCTTCTGCCCGTTCACTTTGAATGGGGGATACAAACCGGAGGAGCGAGGCATGGAGGGAGGAGGCAGAGACAGTGGGTGGAACTGGTAGGTTTTCGCCTGTTTGGGGATTTTATATCCAGTTTACTTCGTTTTAACATTGCTATTGCTTTGTATGTCGGGGGCGGGAGATTCATGTGATTGGCTGTTGGTCGCGTTGCTCACAAAAAATCCCCAAGCTTCAGATACGCCCACCTCCAAGCGTCAACGCACGCTGCTGTGTGGACGGGCCGTTACGTATAAAATGAATATATAAATAACATAGAGACAGATCTATCTCCTTAAGGGTTTGTATGTCGGACACTTTCCTCAGATCTGCAGTGTGTGTGTGTGTGTGTGTGTGTGTGTGTGTGTGTGTGTGTGTGTGTGTGTGTGTGTGTGTGTGTGTGTGTGTGTGTGTGTGTGTGTGTGTGTGTGTGTGTGTGTGTGTGTGTGTGTGTGTGTCTGAGAGAGATGACCTTATAGGGAAGTTCTTTGTGGCGCTGATGCTCAGAGACCCTGCCCTCAGATTCCAGACACCAGGAGAGTGTGTGACACTTACCGCCGTCTGGCAAGCGTCCACCGCCACGGAGGGACTATTTCTTCCCTCCGTCTCCTGATATGTCAGCGAGACGGAGGGAAACTGTCTCATCTCACCGCCCCGGGGGACATTTAGAAACACAGAAGAAGAAAACATTTGCAGTGAAGTCCTGCAGAGGAGGTTTTATTAAAGGCAAGCTGCAGCTTCAAAGTGCTGAGGGTAACAGAAGATATGCAGACACTGGAGTATTGGTGTGTTGTGTTTTGTTACTGTATGGATTTATGATTAATAGTTTACTTTATAGGCAGTCGTTATAGTTTGATCATGGTTTCTTGTTTTTCCTGTAGTGTGTTCTATAGGTTTCTTTGCATGTAAATGTTCGGCAAAGGCTAACATCCCTGAAACGCCTCCATTGGACTAATTAGTTTACTTCTTAACATGGTGGAACCAATCAGAGCATACTGGGCTCTGGTTTCAGACAGAGGGTGAAAAGAGGTTCTGCAGCACAGGCAGTATGAGACGAATAAAGAGCTTTTTCAACTTTAAAGCATGAAGACATGTAGAGACACTACAAACTGATATACACCTGAACATCAGCAGGAGAGGACTCTTTAAAGTAGAGACACTACATACTGATATACACCTGAACATCAGCAGGAGAGGACTCTTTAAAGTAGAGACACTACATACTGATATACACCTGAACATCAGCAGGAGAGGACTCTTTAAAGTAGAGACACTACATACTGATATACACCTGAACATCAGCAGGAGAGGACTCTTTAAAGTAGAGACACTACATACTGATATACACCTGGACATCAGCAGGAGAGGACTCTTTAAAGTAGAGACACTACATGCTGATATACACCTGAACATCAGCAGGAGAGGACTCTTTAAAGTAGAGACACTACATACTGATGTACACCTGAACATCAGCAGGAGAGGACTCTTTAAAGTAGAGACACTACAAACTGATATACACCTGAACATCAGCAGGAGAGGACTCTTTAAAGTAGAGACGCTACATACTGATATACACCTGAACATCAGCAGGAGAGGACTCTTTAAAGTAGAGACGCTACATACTGATATACACCTGAACATCAGCAGGAGAGGACTCTTTAAAGTAGAGACACTACATACTGATATACACCTGAACATCAGCAGGAGAGGACTCTTTAAAGTAGAGACACTACATACTGATATACACCTGGACATCAGCAGGAGAGGACTCTTTAAAGTAGAGACGCTACATACTGATATACACCTGAACATCAGCAGGAGAGGACTCTTTAAAGTAGAGACGCTACATACTGATATACACCTGAACATCAGCAGGAGAGGACTCTTTAAAGTAGAGACACTACATACTGATATACACCTGAACATCAGCAGGAGAGGACTCTTTAAAGTAGAGACACTACATACTGATATACACCTGAACATCAGCAGGAGAGGACTCTTTAAAGTAGAGACACTACATACTGATATACACCTGAACATCAGCAGGAGAGGACTCTTTAAAGTAGAGACACTACATGCTTATATACACCTGAACATCAGCAGGAGAGGACTCTTTAAAGTAGAAACACTACATGCTGATGTACACCTGAACATCAGCAGGAGAGGACTCTTTCAAGTAGAGACACTACATACTGATATACACCTGAACATCAGCAGGAGAGGACTCTTTAAAGTAGAGACACTACATGCTTATATACACCTGAACATCAGCAGGAGAGGACTCTTTAAAGTAGAGACACTACATGCTTATATACACCTGAACATCAGCAGGAGAGGACTCTTTAAAGTAGAGACACTACATACTGATATACACCTGAACATCAGCAGGAGAGGACTCTTTAAAGTAGAGACACTACATACTGATATACACCTGAACATCAGCAGGAGAGGACTCTTTGAAGTAGAGACACTACATACTGATATACAGCTGAACATCAGCAGGAGAGGACTCTTTAAAGTAGAGACACTACATACTGATATACACCTGAACATCAGCAGGAGAGGACTCTTTAAAGTAGAGACACTACATACTGATATACACCTGAACATCAGCAGGAGAGGACTCTTTAAAGTAGAGACACTACATACTGATATACACCTGAACATCAGCAGGAGAGGACTCTTTAAAGTAGAGACACTACATACTGATATACACCTGAACATCAGCAGGAGAGGACTCTTTAAAGTAGAGACACTACATGCTTATATACACCTGAACATCAGCAGGAGAGGACTCTTTAAAGTAGAAACACTACATGCTGATGTACACCTGAACATCAGCAGGAGAGGACTCTTTAAAGTAGAGACACTACATACTGAT
>CM070487.1:43134284-43164651 GCA_036324585.1 Champsocephalus esox
ACATTACATTTAAGACATACAACTTTATTATGTTCCAGTACTATGATACTGTACTGATATTTTCAGACTTTGTTCTTTACTTTCTCCGTCTTTATATGTAGAAAATATTACGTTTTCTCCGTAATGTTGTTTCCATAACAACAACAACTTCCTGTCAACTGTCCTTCAAAATAATATATTATATCCTTTTCAGTTTCACAGAACACGAATTGGGTTATTTACATGATTTTGTTGTGCAATAAAACAACCCGATGGACACACGATAAAGGAAATGTTCAAATTCGGCTGTGATCGTAGCAACATCGGGCCGTTCGTGAGGGCATCTTAAACCATCTTATAACCGCCGGTGGAGTTTCTCAGGCTCCGGCAGCAACTTCGTGAGCGGTGGCAAAATCTTTGGCATGCCAAAAAATTGCCGAAGGACCTTGCGAAGGTTCATTTTCGTGTTGAATTCGTGTGTCAATTTTGCCCTTCGTAAGGCCATCGTGAGGGCATCTTGTTATCATCGGTGCCATCGGGCATTCGCCCCCGATCAGAGTGAGGGCGAATGCACCGATGATAACACGAAGATGACACGATTTGACAAGATGCCCTCACGAGTGCCTTACGAAGTTGCCGCTCACGAAGTTGCTGCCGGAGCCTGAGAAACTCCACCGGCGGTCATACGATGGCTTAGATGCCCTCACGAACAACCCGATGTTGCTACGATCAGAGCCGAATTTGAACATTTCCTTTATCGTGTGTCCATCGGGTGTCCATTTCGGGACAGTGTGACAGGGCTTTAAGACCTGCACACCTGACTAGGGACCGGGGTATTATAAAGAGACCCTCTAAGTAGAGATCCCAGTCAGAGCTTTGTTCCTCACATCGCCTGCAGACCCTCAGATGTAACCCCCTGTTGTGTTTGCAGGTGAGTCCGTGTCCGTCATCAAACACACGGACCCCGTGCCGGACCCCCGAGCCGTCAACCAGGACAAGAAGAACATGATGTTCTCCGTAAGTCTCACTTCCTGTTTCTGTCCTCGTGTTTGTTTACTTTCTGTTCACTTCCTGGAAGAATGACTCGCTCCTGTTGTTTTTTGTGAGTCAGGCGTAATCAGAGCTCCTTAAAGAGACGGTGGGGATTGTTCCGAAGTGGATTTGTACGAGGTCGTTGATCCAGTTTGGAGAAATAGTAGTGAATAACGAATGGTTTTTTGCCACTTTAAATCACATCTAAGTGTAGTGTACTATATTTAGAATATTTAGACACATTTTTTATTTTATTCTGCTACTTAATATTACCATTGTTGTGTATGTTTTAATATATATATATATATATATATATATCAAATAAATACTAAGAAGTACAATTAACTTTATATACTGTAAAAATATTTAGAATAATTCTGGGGTAAATAAGGTTTTGTGACGGTTGTTCCATTTTAGAATAACATATAAATAATACATCTATAATAAAATAGTATAATAAATATCTATACAAACAATTAATTGAAAGAAAAACATGCAAGAAGAAAATAAAGTTATAAAAGTAAAATGTGCACATTTAACTAAAGTATAAAACAATAATAAATGTAACATGTGTATGCAATATAGGCAATAGATAATAAAATATAATACAAATATACATTGAAACACTATAAGTTAAAGAAACAAATCCAATAAGAATTTCTTTTTTTATATTTAACAATTATTAATAACAACAACAATAATTATGTAACAATGTGTAAACAATATAGACAGTGGTGTATACGCACTAATCAAGAGTTTAATGATGATTAGAGTGGACATATGGAGATAGAGTGACTTGATAAGTACCTCACACAACCCAATTGAAAATGACCACATGTATTATTATCTACAGCAGGGGTTCCCAACCCCCGGTCCGAGGTGTTACTGCCGGGCCGCGAAATAGCTGTGAGTTTATCGTAATATTTGCAGAATTATAAATATATAAAAATATTTTATCATAATGTTTTTTTCAAAGAGTGTTTAATTGTTGCACCTACACCAGTCATATTATTCCATCCAGCAGCCTGGGTAAACTTTCACCGGAAAACTGTTAAAAATGCCATGGATTTTATGATGTTCCGAGGGAGTCGGCGGCTCAGCCTGGTCTCAGCTGTTACCGTGGCACACACACACACACACACACACACACACACACACACACACACACACACACACACACACACACACACACACACACACACACACACACACACACTCCTTGTTTTCCCATGATTATCCGTAAATCATACAAACAAAACCAAAACGTTGATTTATCTGTTTTCCCGTTTTGGTTTAAAAACTGAATAACGTCGGTTTTTTGGTTTTCCGTTTTTCCGAAAAACCAAAACACGACACCGGTTCTTTTTTAAATATTAATATGTTTTGGATGCATATTGTTCTAGTATTTGTTCAGGCTGTCACATAGGCTACCATTAGCCTCTGTTGCTACCTGCTGGTGGTGAGTAAATATTAAAATCAGTTCAAATTGACAACTGGTCCGCGATTTTTTTTGAATGTATCTCACCTTCTCATTCAATGTTTTTTGTTTGTTTTAATTGTTGTTCTACTTTGTAGATTAATACTGAACACATCAAACTATGAAAGAACACATATGGAATTATCTAGTTAACAACAAAGTGTTAGTGTTAAAATAAATTCAGAATATAATAAGAACATAAGAAACTTGTGAAAACAAGGTGTATCCAAACTTTTGACTGGTAGCGTATGTCATTTTTTAAGGGTACAAACATGTATATGATCCTTGTTATTTCCTCAGGGCACCAACATCGCGGCTGGGAAGGCTGTCGGCGTCGCCGTGGCTACGGGCGTGAACACGGAGATCGGGAAGATCCGTGACGAGATGGCGGCGACGGAGCAGGAGAAGACGCCGCTGCAGCAGAAACTGGACGAGTTCGGAGAGCAGCTCTCCAAAGTCATCTCTCTGATCTGCATCGCCGTGTGGATGATCAACATCGGACACTTCAACGACCCGGTGCACGGCGGCTCCTGGATCCGAGGCGCCGTTTATTACTTCAAGATCGCCGTGGCGTTGGCCGTGGCCGCCATTCCCGAAGGTTTGCCCGCCGTCATCACCACCTGCCTGGCGTTAGGGACGCGCCGCATGGCCAAGAAGAACGCCATCGTCAGGAGCCTGCCCTCCGTGGAGACGCTCGGGTGCACCTCGGTCATCTGCTCCGACAAAACAGGGACGCTCACCACCAACCAGATGTCCGTATGCAGGGTGAGTACAGAGACACACACACACACACACACACACACACACACACACACACACACACACACACACACACACACACACACACACACACACACACACACACACACACACACACCATGTATACATCACTTCAGGGGACATTACATTGACTTACATGCATTTCCTAGAGACTTATCCTAACCTTAACCATAACCAACACATGCCTAACCCTAACCCTAACCAAGTCTTCACCCTAAAATTAATGATCCCCCTCATGGGGACCTCCAATTTGTCCCCTAAGGGAAGCCAGTCCCCACACGTGACTATGTGAACATATTTAGGTCCCCACAAGTATAGTAATGCTAGTACACACACACACACACACTCACTCACTCACTCACTCACTCACTCACTCACTCACTCACGCACTCACTTGATTTATTGCTGAGCAGTTTGCTCGTCACTGATTTGTTCTCTGTGTAATAAAGCGACAGCCTGTGAGTCACTGTTCAAACAGACACAGTTATGATCAGATATCCGGGTTCTTGAGAGAAGACAACGCGCTCTAATCTCTCTGAGCGGTGATGACTTGCAGAGCTGCTGTTGTGTAACTTTACTGCGTCACACAGCTCAACTTCCTCTCTCTCCACAGCAGCTTTTAGCTTGCCTCTTCTTCTTTTCAGTACTTTAGCACAGACTGAAATAAAGTTAAAGTTGTTTAAAGATTTTAATTAGAGTCCTCTCCTGCTGATGTTCAGGTGTATATCAGTATGTAGTGTCTCTACTTTAAAGAGTCCTCTCCTGCTGATGTTCAGGTGTATATCAGTATGTAGTGTCTCTACTTTAAAGAGTCCTCTCCTGCTGATGTTCAGGTGTATATCAGTATGTAGTGTCTCTACTTTAAAGAGTCCTCTCCTGCTGATGTTCAGGTGTATATCAGTATGTAGTGTCTCTACTTTAAAGAGTCCTCTCCTGCTGATGTTCAGGTGTATATCAGTATGTAGTGTCTCTACTTTAAAGAGTCCTCTCCTGCTGATGTTCAGGTGTATATCAGTATGTAGTGTCTCTACTTTAAAGAGTCCTCTCCTGCTGATGTTCAGGTGTATATCAGTATGTAGTGTCTCTACTTTAAAGAGTCCTCTCCTGCTGATGTTCAGGTGTATATCAGTATGTAGTGTCTCTACTTTAAAGAGTCCTCTCCTGCTGATGTTCAGGTGTATATCAGTATGTAGTGTCTCTACTTTAAAGAGTCCTCTCCTGCTGATGTTCAGGTGTATATCAGTATGTAGTGTCTCTACTTTAAAGAGTCCTCTCCTGCTGATGTTCAGGTGTATATCAGTATGTAGTGTCTCTACTTTAAAGAGTCCTCTCCTGCTGATGTTCAGGTGTATATCAGTATGTAGTGTCTCTACTTTAAAGAGTCCTCTCCTGCTGATGTTCAGGTGTATATCAGTATGTAGTGTCTCTACTTTAAAGAGTCCTCTCCTGCTGATGTTCAGGTGTATATCAGTATGTAGTGTCTCTACTTTAAAGAGTCCTCTCCTGCTGATGTTCAGGTGTATATCAGTATGTAGTGTCTCTACTTTAAAGAGTCCTCTCCTGCTGATGTTCAGGTGTATATCAGTATGTAGTGTCTCTACTTTAAAGAGTCCTCTCCTGCTGATGTTCAGGTGTATATCAGTATGTAGTGTCTCTACTTTAAAGAGTCCTCTCCTGCTGATGTTCAGGTGTATATCAGTATGTAGTGTCTCTACTTTAAAGAGTCCTCTCCTGCTGATGTTCAGGTGTATATCAGTATGTAGTGTCTCTACTTTAAAGAGTCCTCTCCTGCTGATGTTCAGGTGTATATCAGTATGTAGTGTCTCTACTTTAAAGAGTCCTCTCCTGCTGATGTTCAGGTGTATATCAGTATGTAGTGTCTCTACTTTAAAGAGTCCTCCTGCTGATGTCAGGTGTATATCAGTATGTAGTGTCTCTACTTTAAAGAGTCCTCTCCTGCTGATGTTCAGGTGTATATCAGTATGTAGTGTCTCTACTTTAAAGAGTCCTCTCCTGCTGATGTTCAGGTGTATATCAGTATGTAGTGTCTCTACTTTAAAGAGTCCTCTCCTGCTGATGTTCAGGTGTATATCAGTATGTAGTGTCTCTACTTTAAAGAGTCCTCTCCTGCTGATGTTCAGGTGTATATCAGTATGTAGTGTCTCTACTTTAAAGAGTCCTCTCCTGCTGATGTTCAGGTGTATATCAGTATGTAGTGTCTCTA
Source organism: Champsocephalus esox (assembly GCA_036324585.1). Lineage (NCBI taxonomy): Eukaryota > Metazoa > Chordata > Actinopteri > Perciformes > Channichthyidae > Champsocephalus > Champsocephalus esox. The sequence goes on from CM070487.1 coordinate 43,139,777, forward strand.
CTTTAAAGAGTCCTCTCCTGCTGATGTTCAGGTGTATATCAGTATGTAGTGTCTCTACTTTAAAGAGTCCTCTCCTGCTGATGTTCAGGTGTATATCAGTATGTAGTGTCTCTACTTTAAAGAGTCCTCTCCTGCTGATGTTCAGGTGTATATCAGTATGTAGTGTCTCTACTTTAAAGAGTCCTCTCCTGCTGATGTTCAGGTGTATATCAGTATGTAGTGTCTCTACTTTAAAGAGTCCTCTCCTGCTGATGTTCAGGTGTATATCAGTATGTAGTGTCTCTACTTTAAAGAGTCCTCTCCTGCTGATGTTCAGGTGTATATCAGTATGTAGTGTCTCTACTTTAAAGAGTCCTCTCCTGCTGATGTTCAGGTGTATATCAGTATGTAGTGTCTCTACTTTAAAGAGTCCTCTCCTGCTGATGTTCAGGTGTATATCAGTATGTAGTGTCTCTACTTTAAAGAGTCCTCTCCTGCTGATGTTCAGGTGTATATCAGTATGTAGTGTCTCTACTTTAAAGAGTCCTCTCCTGCTGATGTTCAGGTGTATATCAGTATGTAGTGTCTCTACTTTAAAGAGTCCTCTCCTGCTGATGTTCAGGTGTATATCAGTATGTAGTGTCTCTACTTTAAAGAGTCCTCTCCTGCTGATGTTCAGGTGTATATCAGTATGTAGTGTCTCTACTTTAAAGAGTCCTCTCCTGCTGATGTTCAGGTGTATATCAGTATGTAGTGTCTCTACTTTAAAGAGTCCTCTCCTGCTGATGTTCAGGTGTATATCAGTATGTAGTGTCTCTACTTTAAAGAGTCCTCTCCTGCTGATATGCAGGTGTATATCAGTAACCTGAAACCAGAGCCCAGTCTGCTCTGATTGTTCTGTTGTGATTGGTCTGTGTGTGTGTGTGTGTCTGTGTGTGTGTGTGTGTGTGTGTGTGTGTTTCCTTCCTTCTGGGAACAGCGTCTCTCTTTACGCCCCTGGCACTCTTCTGTTTACTTTTAGAGGAAAACTAAACACAATTTCCTCCCGTTAGACAGCGACCACACACACACACACACACACACACACACACACACACACACACACACACACACACACACACACCACACACACACACACACACACACACACACACACACTCTCTCTGAAACACTGCAGGATAATGTACCACTTTAAAAACTGTTAAAAAACCTATGCTGGGATTTCTGCTGCCACCTGCTGGAGAGAAACTCACAACATAACATATATATACTGTGTCAATATATATATATATGTATATGTATATGTAAATATATATATGTATAAGATAAGATATGCTTTATTAATCCAGAATTGGGAAATGTTTTCATTGCAGCAGCATGTAACACAAAACAATACAAACTATACAATGTAAACATCTCAAAATATAAGAACTAAAAGAGTGAAAATATAAGAGATGGATGGTCTATGGATATAATACTGAATCGTCAGATAAAGTACAAACAAAGAATATATACTGTAGTACAATAAGAGGATTATTAATACATATTTTCTCTGATATTTAATTGTATTTGTATTGTTCCTTTTACTTTACTATGTTTATATACAATACTTACATTTTATTTTATCTTTTTATTGTACATACTTACTTCAACTTCTTATGTTATATACATTTTCTTATCCAATTTTTTACTATCTTGTACTTTTTAACTAGCAATGTTCCCACTTCCCCCGAGACAAATAGACAGGGTTCTTACGGTCATTGAAAACCTGGAAAAGTCATGGAAATTCAAAATGCTAATTCCAGTCCCTGGAAACGTTTTGGCAAACGATATTTTTCCCAAAGTTTTGGAAAAGTCATGGAAATGTAACTAAAGTTGCATCAAATATAATTTATATTGTAGCTAATTGCCGAAATAGTAATACTATAATGATAATAAATACTGCATAGTAATGAAATGTAAAATGGCATTTAACTGTCGAGGTGTTTTTGCTGGTGAGAGATTTTAGTTAGGAGCTGTAGAAGCTAGTAAGCCTACTATTGGATTTGTTTTAGAGGCACGACATGTTTCAGATGCAGACCTTATTTTCCTGTTCCATGTTCAAATAAACCATTTCCAGTGGTACCGCTGAGAAAGAGTAATGTTTTTGGATATGGACAATTAGGTAAAGGTCATGGAGAAGTCATGGAGAAAAAGTGTATGAACCCTGAATAGAGTAATCTAATTATTTAACACATTACAAACACTAAAATGTACCCGACTCTTTTTCATATGTTCAATGTTCCAGAAAAGCACATGTATATCATTACACCCTGGCATTTATATAAAGGTACCCGCCGCTGGATATGTCATCCCTTTTCTTAAAAATCTAAAAAACGAATCTCTGTGTTTGTTTTCCAGATGTTCGTTGTGAACAAAGTTGCAGGAGACAGCTGTGATCTGTCAGAGTTCACCATCACAGGGTCTACGTACGCTCCTGAGGGACAAGTGTGAGTACTAAATATCATCTATTGTCTTTAACTGTCGGGGAAATGGAGTTCAAACAGGTATTTAAATGTATAATATGTACAATGTCTTCCATTGAAACCACTAGACTAATGTTATATGTTTAATGAAGTTGTGTAGTTTCAGGGAAATTGAAATTGAATTGAAGGTAATGGTGTCTTATCCCCTTTAGCATGTGTCAAACTCGTATATATTATCATCATATATAATCATAAATCGACTTTTCATCCAGGTTTAATCCACATTTTTACCACACACTCTTTAGATCTCAGTGGTTCTGAACTGTCCTCTTACATTATCAGAGGATTGAGCCAAGCTAACGGCTTTATTTAGTGTTGTTACTGGTTTTAATCGCTGGTTCAGCTGTTTTTTTTCCGATTAAAAGACCTTTTTGGATAATTTGGCTCCTGATAAAAAAAAACGAAACAATTCATTTAGGAATGTCTGACAGAAATGGACGCCAACTAACTCTTTGTTTTCATATTGTTCCGATCGAGAGACCCCTAGTGGCATGAAATCACATATTGTGCCTTTTTAAAATGTAACGATATTAATTTTATATAATTTGTTTAACACAAGTTATTATCTTGCCCTTCAGGTTTTTTTTAGATTCAATATTCAAGGCTTTTATTGTCATTCGTACAGTACATAGCTACAGTGTAGTTATGTCGATGAAAATCTTAGGTCCCAGGATTCAACAATCAAGTATGATGTTAATGTTTTATCCTTTTTAATCGTGTGTTATTATCTTGCCCTCCAGGTTCCATAATGATAAACCAGTGAAGTCCTCCCAGTACGACGCTCTGGTTGAACTGGCCACCATCTGCGCTCTGTGCAACGACTCCTCGCTGGACTTCAACGAGGTCTGAACCCTTCCTCCATCAATACTGACTTATACTTTTACTAAAGGAACAACTCAGAAAAGTATTTCTACTACTTTTACCAAAGTATAAAATGTGATAACTTCTCCATACACTGAAAGAATATACATCCAAACACAACTATAAGTTATATTAAGAAAAGAAAATATTTATTTTAAAAGACAATCAGAATCAGAATACCTTTATTCGTCCCACAGAGGAGACATTTACATTTGTTCCAGCAGAAAAGTACGGTAGCCCTGAAGTGCAAGTCAAAACAGCATTTCACAAAACGCTTCAGCATTTCACAAAACGCTTCAACATTTCACAAAACGCTTCAACATTTCTCAAAACGCTTCAGCATTTCACAAAACGCTTCAACATTTCTCAAAACGCTTCAGCATTTCACAAAACGCTTCAACATTTCTCAAAACGCTTCAACATTTCACAAAACGCTTCAGCATTTCACAAAACGCTTCAACATTTCACAAAACGCTTCAGCATTTCACAAAACGCTTCAACATTTCACAAAACGCTTCAGCATTTCACAAAACGCTTCAACATTTCACAAAACGCTTCAACATTTCACAAAACGCTTCAACATTTCACAAAACGCTTCAACATTTCACAAAACGCTTCAGCATTTCACAAAACGCTTCAACATTTCTCAAAACGCTTCAGCATTTCACAAAACGCTTCAGCATTTCACAAAACGCTTCAGCATTTCACAAAACGCTTCAGCATTTCACAAAACGCTTCAACATTTCACAAAACGCTTCAGCATTTCACAAAACGCTTCAACATTTCACAAAACGCTTCAACATTTCACAAAACGCTTCAACATTTCTCAAAACGCTTCAGCATTTCACAAAACGCTACAGCATTTCACAAAACGCTTCAACATTTCACAAAACGCTTCAGCATTTCACAAAACGCTTCAGCATTTCACAAAACGCTTCAGCATTTCACAAAACGCTTCAACATTTCACAAAACGCTTCAGCATTTCACAAAACGCTTCAACATTTCACAAAACGCTTCAGCATTTCACAAAACGCTTCAGCATTTCACAAAACGCTTCAGCATTTCACAAAACGCTTCAACATTTCACAAAACGCTTCAACATTTCACAAAACGCTTCAACATTTCTCAAAACGCTTCAACATTTCACAAAACGCTTCAGCATTTCTCAAAACGCTTCAGCATTTCACAAAACGCTTCAGCATTTCTCAAAACGCTTCAGCATTTCACAAAACGCTTCAACATTTCACAAAACGCTACAGCATTTAAACTTTTACGGAAAGGGTATTCCTTTAGGGAGAACACTTCTTGTCTTCATTTCTTGAAATGCTGTGGTGTTTTGTGAAATGTTGTTTTGACTTCTTGCACTTCAGGGCCACCGTAGAAGAGCCAAAGACAGCTTAATGTAAACTAAGAAGCAAGATAAAAAAAGATTATTATAAAAAAGTTACATAAGGTACTTTTTGTGAGCTTTATATACTCATTTCATTCTATAAATGTGTGTCTATTTATATTTTGACAATGAAATTAACTCACAGCGATCCATTACAGTTATTTGATTCATTAACTAGTTGAAGCTGGAGAAAATAGTAAAGATCCTAAAGCCCTAAAATAATAATACAACATCAGAAAATGACATAAAAAGTGCACTAACATGATTTGTTGTGTTGTTCCAGGCGAAGGGTGTGTATGAGAAGGTGGGCGAGTCCACGGAGACGGCGCTGACCTGTTTGGTTGAGAAGATGAACGCCTTCGACACCGAAGTCCACAACCTGACGAAGATCGACAGAGCCATGGCCTGCAACTCCGTGAGTCACAACGAACACCTGCCGTTACCCAGCATGCTCTCTGTCTGCAGGATGATCTCACTCTGTGTGTGAGCAGCAGAGGTGGGAAGTAGTGGAGTACAAATACTTCGTTACTGTATCTAAGCACATTTTTATGGTATCAGTACTTTACTCCACTACTTACTTTTTACTTTGACTTCTTACATTTCGAACACAAATACCTGTACTTTCTACTTCTTACATTTTGAACACAAATACCTGTACTTTCTACTTCTTACATGTTGACCCCAAATACCTGTACTTTCTACTTCTCACATGTTGAACCCAAATACCTGTACTTTCTACTTCTTACATTTTGAACACAAATACCTGTACTTTCTACTTCTTACATGTTGAACTCAAATACCTGTACTTTCTACTTCTTACATGTTGAACTCAAATACCTGTACTTTCTACTTCTTACATGTTGAACTCAAATACCTGTACTTTCTACTTCTCACATGTTGACCCCAAATACCTGTACTTTCTACTTCTTACATGTTGAACTCAAATACCTGTACTTTCTACTTCTCACATGTTGACCCCAAATACCTGTACTTTCTACTTCTTACATGTTGAACTCAAATACCTGTACTTTCTACTTCTTACATGTTGAACTCAAATACCTGTACTTTCTACTTCTCACATGTTGACCCCAAATACCTGTACTTTCTACTTCTTACATGTTGAACTCAAATACCTGTACTTTCTACTTCTCACATGTTGACCCCAAATACCTGTACTTTCTACTTCTTACATGTTGAACTCAAATACCTGTACTTTCTACTTCTCACATGTTGAACCCAAATACCTGTACTTTCTATTTCTTACACTTTGAACACAAATACCTGTACTTCCTACTTCTCTCATTTCCCAAACAGCTGGTTCCTTTAGTCTGAATGTGTGTTGGTGCGTGATCATTATTCTTTAGAGTCATTGCGTGCCTATTGGTTTGAACACGATCCGTGTATCCATCACTTCCTGGTCTTCTCTAAAGAAGAGGGACCAATGGAAACGTTGTCATGGTGCCGTTGTTCAGCATGGAAACATTCATTAGCTAACAATGACATTATTGTTCTGTTAATATAAAGGGAGGTCAGGTACTCTTTAAAGCAGCTGCTAGTTATGGGTACTTTTTACTGAAGTACACTTCAAAGCCTCTTTACTTTGACTTGAGTAAAGAAGTTTAGTCAGTACTTCTACTTTCACCAGAGTATTTCTAAACACGAGTATCTGTACTTCTACTTGAGTAAAGGATGTGTGTACCTTTGCCATCTCTGGTCTGCAGGATTTTCTCACTCAGTGTGTGTTTTCTCTGTGTGTGTGAGCAGGTGATCAAGCAGCTGATGAAGAAGGAGTTCACGCTGGAGTTCTCCAGAGACAGGAAGTCCATGTCCGTGTACTGCACCCCCAACAAGTCCCGCTCCTCCATGGGCAAGATGTTCGTCAAGGTAAACTCAAAGATGAGGAGTTGATGTATAAATGGAGCATACATTTGGTGTAAATACTGGTCTTTAGCATCCTTTTTCAATGCTAAATTGTTTCTTGAAAATACGTATTTTTTATCATCCATATTTCTTTCTTTTTTGCCTACATTGCAACTTATTTGTTTAGATTGTTTATGTTCGCAGCACCAGATACCAAAGCAAATTCCTTGTATTCCTTGATACTGATTCTGATTGTACCAGGTTACGTTTCTGCCACATTTGTTAAGCATTTCCCCCTCTTCTCTCTCAGGGCGCCCCAGAGGGAGTGATAGAGAGGTGCACGCACGTCAGAGTGGGAAACACTAAAGTGCCGCTGACTAAAGGCATCAAGGATCAGATCCTGGCGACGATCAGAGACTACGGGACGGGGCGCGACACGCTGCGCTGCCTCGCCCTCGCCACCAGGGACACCCCCCCCACGGGTGGAGGACATGAACCTCACCGAGACCGTCAAGTTCGCCCAGTACGAGGTCAGTGTGTGGGACTTCAATATTATGTAACGATAACCATTTTTCATCAACTGTTTTTTGCTTAGATCCTTTTCTGTGTTTCTTTAATTACATTTATTTATTATTGTTAATTTTTTTTAAAATGTTTAATACATTTTTTGGAAGAAATACAAATGATGTTGAATAAAGCCCCTCTCCAGTCCGACCTGACCTTCGTGGGCTGCGTGGGACATACTTATACACTACCATTTAAATGATGAAGAAAGAAAATGAAATAATAAAAACAAAACCCCACTCCCTCTCTCTTCCCTCTCCAGTCCGACCTGACCTTCGTGGGCTGCGTGGGCATGCTGGACCCCCCCCGACTGGAAGTGGCCGCGTCCATCAAGCTGTGCCGGCAGGCGGGGATCCGCGTCATCATGATCACCGGAGACAACAAGGGCACCGCCGTCGCCATCTGCCGCCGCATCGGCATCTTCGGGGAGGACGACGACGTGGAGGCGTTGGCGTTCACCGGGCGCGAGTTTGACGAGCTGTCGCCGGCCGAGCAGGTCGACGCCGTCACCAACGCTCGATGCTTCGCTCGCGTAGAGCCGTCGCACAAGAGCAAGATCGTGGAGATCCTGCAGGGCATGGACGAAATCACCGCCATGGTACGGAAACTAGTGGCTGACAGACACATCACTTTAGATGAGACGATGAGAGAATATCTTTTATATATTTTTAGAATCAGAAGTCCTTTATTTGTCCCGCAACGGGGGAAATGTACATGATTACAACAGCAACATGTATAAAGGAATTGCTCAGTATGCACACGTTATTAAACACAATAACTACAAAACTGAAACGGTGGTAAAAAAAGTAACAATATAATTTTTGTTTAAGAAAAGTGACAAGAAATGAATTTAAAAATAAATGAGAAATTGCAGGAGGGTATATTGCATAAAGTTGTATTTATATATATCCTTGAATTGTACTCTAGTAGAAGTATTAAGTAGCAGACAATTACTTGTATTTAAATACTTTACTTTAAAGTTGTTCTTAAGTGCCGTACTTGAGTTAATTAACTTAATTACTGCTCCTTTGGAATTTAATAGCATTTTTCATTAGGTAAAGGTCTTTTATTTGTATTCCGCCAAGCTTTACTTGGGATAAATATATATGAAAGGTGCTATACCAATAAAGCTTATTATTATTTGTATTATTAGTTTGATTTTGAATTGAATTTATTTGACAGCTCTAGTTACTTATTCTCAATTATGACATGATGCAAATACCTTTTTAGTTTATTTTTCTGACTCAATGAATCCGTTTTTTGACATGATTAACGAAGAAAGAATAATACTTAAGTCGAAATACTGAGCGGTAAACATTATGGTTAGCATTAACACATCTCAACATGCTTTCAAACCTTTGCATATCATTAGAAACGCCACGAAATGTGTGTGTTTTACCTCCAGTTAATATCTAAAATGTCCCTCTTCAGACGGGCGATGGAGTGAACGACGCTCCGGCTCTGAAGAAGGCGGAGATCGGGATCGCGATGGGTTCAGGGACCGCCGTTGCCAAGTCGGCCTCAGAGATGGTTCTCGCCGACGACAACTTCTCGTCCATCGTGGCGGCCGTGGAGGAGGGCCGAGCGATTTATAACAACATGAAGCAGTTCATCAGATACCTCATCTCCTCCAACGTGGGCGAGGTCGTCTGGTGAGCGTCTGGTTTTACTTTACAGTCTGTTTGCAGCTCATAGAGGGCTGTTGTGAACTAGGAAATGTGGAGGAACCCAAAGTTTATGCTAGAAATGTGAAGTAGGGGGGGTCCCCAGCACATAGAAACTGCCAGATGCTAACCTGCATATGTTGGGTCATTTGCACAATTAGCACAAGTTGCATTAGTTAGCATTACAGCCTGTGTTGACAATAGTTTGTTCTGGAGTGGTTTTGAGGAGGCCGAATGCTTTTCTGACATTATCAGGATCCAAAATAGCAGAAGCAGAAAGAGGACATATTTGTGCTCTCTGTGGGCTCTGTTTGAAGTTTTAGGGGACATTTGGATTGGACAGATTGCTTATTTGAAGATAAATTGCCCACAGTAGAGGTTATAATGTTCATCTTATGCTATTTTTATCCAATGGTCGCAACACCATAACATTAAGACCAACAAAATGTAAGCCAAGCCACACCTCCTCCAAAGTAACATTTTCTGTCCATTTCTGCTCAATTTTGCTCTAAAAGGTTTCCTGAATCCTTCCTTAACTAGGCCTCATGCTAAAAGAATTCAGGCAAACTGAGGATTTCACCAGGAATTTTGTTTATACGGCTCCTGATAACCGAGGGCCTTACCTAACCCTTAATTTTGAAACCGCTGCTAACTAAGTCTGGCTCAGGTTTCTAAACTTCTAAATGTAGTCCTTCCTCATCTCTGCTAGCATCTTCCTGATGGCGGCGCTGGGCTCTGATTCTGATTAGATAGATAGGTAGATAGACAGACAGACAGACAGACAGACAGACAGACAGACAGACAGACAGACAGACAGACAGACAGACAGACAGACAGACAGACAGATAGAAGGGCCTTATGAATTATTTTTGAAACTGCTGCTATGTTTACATCAGTCTCGCTCCAGTGTCTCTAAACTCTCTAACTGTCTCTCTCTTAGCATCTTCCTGACGGCGGCGCTGGGCTTCCCCGAGGCTCTGATCCCCGTGCAGCTGCTCTGGGTGAACCTGGTGACGGACGGCCTGCCAGCCACCGCGCTGGGCTTCAACCCCCCCCGACCTGGACATCATGGAGAAGCCCCCCCCGCAACGCCAAGGAGGCGCTGATCTCCGGATGGCTCTTCTTCAGATACCTCGCCATCGGATGTGAGTTTAAAAGGGATAACGTTAATAATAAAAAATAGATAGATATATGTATGTGTGTATGTTCTGAAATGGGCTGTGGCTGTTGTGACTTATTTTATCCTTTGTTAGTTGAGTGTAGGTAACATTTTGAATACGGGACTTTACCCCGTAATTACTACTATTTCTACTTCTTCCACCTCAGCATTATTAACGTGTATGTTATGGTGTGTGTGTGTGTGTGTGTGTGTGTGTGTGTGTGTGTGTGTTTCAGGTTATGTGGGAGCAGCCACAGTTGGAGCGGCTGCCTGGTGGTTCGTCCTCTCTGAAGACGGACCTCAGGTCTCTCTGTACCAGCTGGTGAGGAAATATAAGAATAAACAAGAACATCTCAGAACACACACACACACACACACACACACACACACACACACACACACACACACACATTCTTTTATACAAACATAACTGAACATCCCCCCTCCTTATCACCTGAATCTCCTCCTAGAGCACCATTGAGTTCTTTGTATCCAAATCTCTGGACGTAATATCTCACAGAGGGGATTATGGGTAATGCGGCAATGATCTGTTTGGTGTTTGGAGCCAATCAGAGACATGCTCTGTATATATCTGAGACCTGTGATATATTGATGAAAACAAGTATACTAGGGGACCTTTAAAAGGAAATCCATTAGTATGGATGTATGAGAGCTCATCCTCCCCTCTCAGAGCCACTTCCTGCAGTGCGCGGCTGATAACCCGGACTTTGAGGGTCTGGAGTGTGAAGTGTTTGAGTCTCCGTACCCGATGACCATGGCTCTGTCCGTGCTCGTCACCATCGAGATGTGCAATGCTCTCAACAGGTAAACACACACTCTATCAGCGTGGGTTTGTATATACCAATACATCTGTGGAGAGAAGTAGGAAATCCCCACATTGGCGAGGCTCAAAACTGTATTTTCTGTCATTTTTTTGCAGTGAATTAACTTTAATAATTAATTTGTTCAAATGTTATATAAAATGTTTTATTAAAAGCTATAATATTATAGTAGTATAAGTAGTAAAACCGCGTGAAATAAACGCGACATTAATAAAATAATTACTAAATATAATATATACAATACAACTTAAATACAATAAATGTACGATTAATAAAACAATTATAAAAATGTAATATTATAATTTAAATTCAATAAAAATTGATAAAATCAGAAATACAACAATATAAAATAAAAAAATTAAATTATGATTCGTAAATAAACAAAATGATATTAATATTTTATAAATTAAATATAAAGGAAACTGATTTATAAAATCGAATAATAAACTAAAACACAATACAAATAAATAATAACATAACAAATAATCTGATTAATCAACATTAAAAGAATGATTAATCAAATATCACGCTCAAATACAACTTTTATGCAATAAATCATATAATTAAGAAAATAACAATGACATTGTTTTTGTATTGAACAACTTAATTGCTATAGAAAAAGATTAATAAATACAATTAAAGCAAAAGAAAACTAAAATAATAATTTAATTTAATAAAGATGTGGAGTAATGATAATCCCCGAATGGATGAGTTGACCATGTGTGTGTTCTGCTGCGGTTCCTCAGTCTGTCGGAGAACCAGTCTCTGCTCAGGATGCCTCCCTGGGAGAACGTCTGGCTGCTGGGGGCCATCTGCCTCTCTATGTCCCTGCACTTCCTCATCCTCTACGTGGAGCCACTTCCTGTGAGTTACAACACACTTTATTCATGGTGCTGTCGTCTGAAAACACCTCTCAGGAATCTGCAGAAAGGAGAAATGTAACACAGGATGATCATGTGTCTATCAAAATGTAGTTTTTCTCTCATGTATCAACTCGATACTTGCCTCTACTCTGACTACTATGTTTACATGCTGTAATATTCAAAAAGTGCTGTCATCACCACCTTTAGCTTCGCGGTGGGGACGTGAAGTCATGTGCCCGTGCTGTAGTTCCTTTATAGCCCAACATTAGCCACCTTTAGCTTAGCGGTGGTGACGTGAAGTCATGTGACCGTGCTGTAGTTCCTTTATAGCCCAACATTAGCCACCTTTAGCTTAGCGGTGGGGACGTGAAGTCATGTGACCGCACTGTAGTTCCTTTATAGCCCAACATTAGCCACCTTTAGCTTAGCGGTGGTGACGTGAAGTCATGTGACCGTGCTGTAGTTCCTTTATAGCCCAACATTAGCCACCTTTAGCTTAGCGGTGGTGACGTGAAGTCATGTGACCGTGCTGTAGTTCCTTTATAGCCCAACATTAGCCTCCTTTAGCTTAGCGGTGGGTGACGTGAAGTCATGTGACCGCGCTGTAGTTCCTTTATAGCCCAACATTAGCCACCTTTAGCTTAGCGGTGGTGACGTGAAGTCATGTGACCGTGCTGTAGTTCCTTTATAGCCCAACATTAGCCACCTTTAGCTTAGTGGTGGTGACGTGAAGTCATGTGACCGTGCTGTAGTTCCTTTATAGCCGAACATTATCTTTTTACATAAAGTGGTGTTAATGTGTGGAGATTAAACGTGTAAGAATCATAAACGTTTGTATTTTCTGCAATAATCCAAAATCACATGGAGAAATCCCATTGGACCAGGGAGATGCTGCCTTCAGGGTCCACTACCAAAATACATAAATCCTTTAGATCTCTATATCGAGATAATCTTGTTATAAATATCAGTATTACCCGCTGATGAATATCTCCCTCTTCCTCCCTCAGGTCATCTTCCAGATCACGCCTCTGGACACCACCCAGTGGATGATGGTGCTGAAGATCTCTCTCCCCGTCATCCTATTGGACGAGGTGTTGAAGTTCGTTGCCAGGAACTTTCTGGACTTCGGTAACGAGCGCACGGAGAAGCCAACCCCCCGCTCCGGCTGCTCCCTCGCATGTTGGGAGGGGATCTCGTGGTCTTTTGTGTTCGTGTCTCTGCCGCTGGTTCTGTGGATCTACAGCTTCGACACTAACGTGACCGCCATGCTGTGGCCCTGACTCACTCCACTACCCCCCTCCCCCTGAGCACAGTGTGACGTGGACATTAACACACACATCTAACACACATTACATTATAGAGCCTTTTGTATTTAGGACATTCTCACCGATACATGTTTCTGGGCGGGGAGGGGTCATATTTAACGACTGGTATTTTATTTAGGGCTGGGCAATCTAAAAATCTAATATCACGCAGAGAGAAGAGGAGAAAAGAAATGTATGATAAATGTTGATTTATTTATTCGTTTTCCAGTGGTGCTGCGCTCTAGGGGCCGAAATGGGTATAACAACAACACACACTTAAAATTGCCTTAAAAAAAACGTACAATTTAAACAGATCACAGAAATAAAAATGTATTTAGAAAAAAGGTTACAGCTAAACCGGATTCCTCTACTAATTAGCATATCAACATTTTACCAATTTTAAAAGTTTCAAAGATAATAGAAAGAAATGAAATTTAGAAACTATTTTTTATTTACCAGTTTTTCAGGAAAAGATTGCCTGAGAAAAAACTATTTTAACAATTAATAAATATTTAAAAATACATTTGAAAAACATTACGAGCAAAACTTTTTTTTGTAATGAAAAATAAATAAACGGAAAAAAAGATTTTTGCAAAACTCTTGGATTTAAATAAATAATCGGACTTATCTTTCACCAGGTTTTGATATGGTGATGATATCATTGGGTTGACTCACGGTACTTTCACAATTATATTGACCTAGTCGGTAAAGATGAATAATATTACTACAAATTGACATCACTTTACTTTAAAGTCATCTTTAAAACCAGGAAAAACCCCTTAAAATTATCCAATATCCACATTTTCAGACAGCATTGTGATCATGATATAATATGTATGTATTGCCCAGCCCTAACTTTATTTCACCGTCACGCTTCACTTTTAAAGAAAGCCCACCGTGTCGGAGCTGTGTCGAGCTGTACAGAGAATTTACACTATTTTATGATAATTAATATTTTGTAATTTTGTGGGAGGGGTTTTTGGGGACATGAATGCTGGGTGTGAAGAGGATGTAAAGGACGGTATAATTCTAGTTTTTTGGGGCGAAGACGTGAGTGTCTTTCGCCCCACCGTTAATCTATTTTGAGCTCCGTGCGTCGCAGCTACCTCAACGCTGTCATCATTTAAACCATCTGTCTTAACAACGATTTCATAAAAATATCATTCAAAGTGTTGAGGTAAGCGCCGATTAGTTTTGCAGCCCTCGAACATTATTTTTTAAAAGTATATATATATATTTCCTTTCTGTCGGAGGATAAAAATATGTTACCAGTTTGATTCTTTTTTGATAAAGTTGTTAAATTTGTTTACTTGAAGAAAAACCTTCGTCTTAATTTTTTTTTGCATTTTAATTAATCTTAATAATGTATAATGTGCACATACTGTACTTGAATATGTAAAAAGGCACCAAGAAGCTGTTAGTCTTATCAACTGAGCACAACATGGAGGAGTCTGTAAATCTGTACATATCACACAAAGTAGAATCTCTGTATAGATGTTGTTGTTGAAATGCTTCATACTTTACATGGTTGTATTCAGCGTGTCTTACTCTACCTGCATGCCTGCTCCAATAACTCCAGGCCAGTGAGGTGTTTTTTTGTATAGTCTTAAAGATAACTGTTGTTTCTTCCAATGCCTTCCATCTGTTAACTGCAGAGTGAGTACACTTTGAGCTGCATGCTAACACACTTCACACTCAGCTTTACCTGCTGTCTGACTGCGGAAAGAGGGAAAAGCGTTTTTTCTGCACTGTGACTTACGAACAGGGGAAAAAAAGGTTTTGCCAGGATAATATTCCAAAATGTTTTTAGCCACATTTTGCCAGGATTATTTTTCTAAGACGTTCTAAAAAAAAATTCATTTGTGAAATTTGAATTTATTTGGGTCATTTTATTTTATTTTTGCCAGGTTTATAAGTTTGTCCAAGTCTTAATATATTTGTCAAGTACATTTGATATGTATTACACTTTTTTGAATCCAACAAAACAGCAGTTTTTTTGCAGGCTGTTTGTTGCTGTAATACTCATTTAAACCACCAGGGTTCACCAAATCCCATGCAATAAAAAAAATTGCAATTTTTAAAAAACTCATTATCATAGATGAAAATAAGAATAACTTAAACAACATCCTTGCAAAACGTTTCTTTGTATCCTCTAAACTTATTATTTTTTACCCAATTTTAAATAAAGGCACTTAAACACAGTGGAAAAACACTTATCATAAAAAGCAAAACCCTCTCTTGCCTCGCAGGCTTCCGTACATGGCTCACACTAAAGCAGCAGCAATGACAGCTTCTCATGTTTTGATTGGACTAGCAGTTTTTTGTTATTAAACACACTTTGTAACGGTACAACAGGCCTTCAAAGTGCCAGGTACACTGGGTGGAAATAAGCGACAGAGTGCTGGTTATTTCTGACACCATCACAGGACATGGTGTTGATGTTTATTTTATTTATACATGTCTTTTTTTAATCTCATTTGTCTTTTTGACTTAATCTCCTGCATGGCCTTAATATGTTTTTATTAAAACAAGTACTGATGAATTGAACTGATTTGCTGCTCGGATGCTTCGGCCTGTGTTTCTTGTCTCCACTGATTTTATTCTTCCTCTCTTCTTCTTCTTCTTCCTCTCTTCCTCCTCTTCCTCCACAGCAAAGGCCAAGTAAGCCCACCTCGACTCTAAATGCCTCGCAGAATCCTTGTTTTCTTTTGTGTTGTGCATGTGTGTTTTGGGCAGCACATCTTACAAAGAGCTGCATGTCAGTAAAGTAATCTGAAGACAAAGAAGCTCAGAAAAGTTACATTTTTTATAGAAGTTCCTCCATCTTCCTGCATGCAGAGCCTCAGATTATCATCTTTGTTAGACGAATATCTTAGTACCGTGTACAGAAACGTGTATTATTCCATGGTGCATGCTCGCTCTGCAGACATCTGTTCCTCCACTCTGTGTGATAGTCAATGTATAGTATTGGTAAATAGTACAAATGTTAAATAAGCTCAAAATTCATCTTTCCTAAGGAAATACTTTTATGGAATATTTCAACATAAAACATCCTCTTTTCTGTATTCTTTGCACTGAGACGTGCGACATGTTTGAGTCGTGTTAACGGCAGGCAGTCCTTTTACTGCTGTA
Organism: Champsocephalus esox; assembly: GCA_036324585.1. Classification (NCBI taxonomy): domain Eukaryota; kingdom Metazoa; phylum Chordata; class Actinopteri; order Perciformes; family Channichthyidae; genus Champsocephalus; species Champsocephalus esox. The sequence goes on from CM070487.1 coordinate 43,155,921, forward strand.
CTGTATTTACAGAGATGATTGTATCACATGAACTTTGGTTTCAGGTAAATAAAACTGTCATACATGAAGAATTTACTCACCACTTGTCCTAAGTTATTGAGATTCATTTAAAGGTCACCTATCATGCTATTTTCAGGCAATAGCATGGGTCTCAGATATATACAAATTGAGTGTGTTTTGCTCAAAATACCAAACAGATCACCCCAGATCATGCCTCATATCCCTCTATTTCACTTCCTGTTTCTAAAGTGCTGATTTGGGGTATAAAGGTTTAAAAAACTAAAAAAGGAGAGGGCTGAGCTCATGCGGGACCCGGCAGCTACTGTCTAAACCAGTGGTTCTCAACTGGTCTGGCCTCGGGACCCACTTTTTACTTGGTCAATAAATCGTGACCCAACATTTTGAAGCACTCAAATCTATTCAACAAAAAATCGTGCTGTAATATACGCTTTTCAGCATACAATATTAATTAAAGTGCAGTGCATATATCCCTTCACAGAACTAAAGTATGCTTTTATATAAGGTTTAATGAGATGATGGAATCAAAGCTGAACTGTATAACATAAAAAGGCACACATGCTGAAAACCCAACCCCAGCAGGGGGTCTGAGGGAATTCTCCCCCAGGACATTTTTTGAAATACTAACATAAACATTCTGGTACACTCTGAGAAGAAAATAAATAAATCTACTACCCGACATATTAATAATATTTTATGCCATTGTTTGTTTTTCACTTAGTTCTGACAGCTTGCTGCTCCTCACAGAGAGAAGAGCAAAGAGGAAGGAGGTCTGTGTGAATTACTTTAAATTGTAAGGGTAGATAGTTCCCATTGTTCTGTGACCTGTCAATCATCAAACCGGGGGTCATATTTCATTATGTGTTCATTTTTATCTGAAGTTGTACCCATGCACTAGTTCTACCCCAAAGTTATTCTCCGCGGGGACTTCCGGCAACAATCTTGATTCTGATTGGCCAGAAGACTCGAAAAAACATCAGCAAATATGTTTTATTGAGAAGATGATAACTACGTGACTCTTGGTATCCGGTACTTCCAGTCAAACGCCTACTGCATGCACAGCGTTAGAAAATTGGGACATTTTTTTTTCCAATTTTTTTTTCTTCACTCACACATCCGCGACCCACTCGAAACGGGTCCGTGGGTCGTGACCCACCAGTTTAGAACCACTGGTCTAAACTAAATACTGCCGTGATGAAACGCCATATCATGGATTATCAAGGATTATTTCTGAAACAGTATGGAGCTCAAAGGCTTTCTCTCTTGCCGGTTATACCACAAGGTGAATTCCTTTTTACTTCCTGCTTCTTCACACACATGCTCTCCAGTACAGGTTAGCTCTGAGTGTTAGCGATGCTAATGTAAACATGCACCTATCATATTACGTCCAAAACAGTCGGGCATTGTTTCTGATAGCGACGTTTCTGATAGGGCTGTGGGCGTAAAGCCAGCCTACATTTCAGATATTATGTCATATCGGACGCAAATCTGGATCAGCTCCGTTGTAGCCCCGTTTTTAGAGATTTGGGTACGGAGGAAAAGAGAGAGGGTTTTATTTTCTGACACTGTGTGAGTTCCCCGACGACACACCAGGGACACATAGTTATGTATAAAATACATCAAAAAGTGCATTTTGCATGATAGGTCCACTTTAAAACAATTTTCTTGAAATGTTCTGTCCACAACGGCACATTTACCAAACACATGGAGGGTTTTAAGGGTCAAACCAAATACGGAAATGCTTGCATAAATTAACAAATACTTGTGTTATTTAATGCTAAATTGTCCCCATAAATAAAGAGAAAAATAATATAATATGACATGGATATATTAACAGCGTTTTACTATGATTTATTTATTTGCATATTATTTAATATTTATTTATCCACACATGTATTTAAAATGTTCCACTGACTTTTGTGGATAAATTAAACAATACAAAATTAATAAAATGATAAATAGATGGTAAAAAATAAATAAATCTAAATATAGTTTTATTTTAATGTGTAATTTAATGTGTTATTTGTTAATGGTAACTCAAATATTAAATGACATCATTGTTATTATTTTACTAGTCTAAGAATTGGTGGGGAGGGGGGTGAATTAATTAAAATATTCCGCACTCTCGCGGGAATATCTCCGCAATGGAGCGAGTTAAGTTTCACTTTCGATTGCATGATATAGCCCAGCGCAACACCTTCGTCACACATGTTGCCACTTGTTTGTACCATTTCCAGGCAATTTGTAATCTGTTCGAGAAAAACAATGTGTTTTTTAGGATTTCAAGACGCATATAGAACTGTGAGACAGCGACCCTTTTAGCGACTGGATGTCCAGTGAAAGAACCAAACACGAGAGGAGACAGGACACGGAGTTGGCAGGACCTCCGACAAAACAGGTGTCGGCTGGACCCCCAACGGCACAGGACATACACTGAACAAAAATATAAATGCAACACTTTTGTTTTTGCTCCCATTTTTCATGAGATGAACTCAAAGATCTAAAACATTTTCTATAAACACAAAATAACCATTTCTCTCAAATATTGTTCACAAATCTGAAAACATCTGTGATAGTGAGCACTTCTCCTTTGCCGAGATAATCCATCCCACCTCACAGGTGTGGCATATCAAGATGCTGATTAGACAGCATAATTATTGCACAGGTGTGCCTTAGGCTGGCCACAATAAAAGGCCACTCTAAAACGTGCAGTTTTGCTTAATTGGGGGGGTCTGGGGGGTTCTGAAAACCAGTCTGTATCTGGTGTGACCACCATTTGCCTCACGCAGTGCAACACATCTCCTTCGCATAGAGTTGATCAGGTTGTTGATTGTGGCCTGTGGAATGTTGTTCCACTCCTCTTCAATGGCTGTGCCAAGTTGCTGGATATTGGCAGGAACTGGAACACGCTGTCGTATACGCCGATCCAGAGCATCCCAAACCAACACATCCTCACTCCCAGGTCGGCCTATGTTGACGTTATGTCAAGTCCCCTGCCGGCTTTTTCCAACGCAAGGGGGGGGGCCTTAGCGTCCATTTTCAACGCCAGGGGGGGGGCCTTAGCGTCCATTTTCAACGCAAGGGGGGGGGCCTTAGCGTCCATTTTCAACGCAAGGGGGGGGCCCTTAGCGTCCATGTTCAGCTTTCCGGGATGTCCATGTGCTTCTATGGACGCTCATGTAAGCACGGCATTCGTTTGTGTCAACTGCCCTTAAAGGCAATGAAGACACTACACTACCCAGAATCCCCAGCTATCGTTTGGCCTACACCATGTGCTCTGTTTGACGTCACGTGATTTCTCCCTGCAGAAAAAGAAAACATGGCCGAACTTCGTTTTATTCTGGGTGTAAAATGCCTATTTTAAAGTTAGTTTGGCCATTAAAATGCGTTTTGATGTCATTTGATGCGAGAAATATGAGTTGTTATTTCAGATTATGTGTGCAGTGGATGTACATGATCTTTAGTTTGCTAGTTATTACGAAGATTACTTCAGGAAATTGCGTCCAACGTTTTCATTGTTACCAAGGTGGTTGCTAGGGACGCTGCTATCGATATTATTTCTGTTATGTTCTGTAACTGTTTAATGGTGTTATCTTTATTGCTACCCCCCTTCCCCGTCAATGTATAGTGTTGGTCCACAGCCTAAACATATTAGTTTAACAAAATCCGCATCTAAAGATACGTTATTTTCCCCTGTGCAATTCCAGTCTCACATCTCACAGCACATCGTCATTAACAAATACCGGAAACAGACCGAAAATATTTTTAAAAAATAAAATAATACCTTATTCCGAGTGCTCTTGCTTTTCTCTTTGAAAGTCATCACATAACGGCATTGTAATACACGGTTCGGCTGCATTAAATATTACATATCTGCCGCAGTTCTGTATTTATAGAGCCCTGATGAGAAGACAAAGATGAGGAACTGAAAACGTGACGTGGATCATAAATATATCAGCCATTAAACAACATCTTACATTTCTTTTCACACATTACGTCTCCTTGCAGTATCAACACTAATTCGGCTCACTTTTATATTTGATCCAATTGGTAGATAGGCTGCATTTACACCATAAAGGTGCACACCTGATATAAAGAGACACCTGGTGGTTAAAGCACGTTATTGAATTTCATTATTTTTATTATTAGATATTAAAAGAATCCCTATAAAGTATATTCATTACTCGTTATTCTCTACTAATAGTTAATTAAAGACTGTATATAATGACTATTTTGCACATCCCGTTCAAGATTTCAAGATGTTCTAAGGTTTATTGACATATCATATAGGCCTACACAACTGTGGTGTAGTTCTGCACTGAATGAAAAACTTGGGTCGCAGGTTCCTCAATAGTGCATTACAAGACATCTATCAATATGTGTGCATACCTCCAGCAATGTTAACTATGTTGTATGTATACTATGATGTAACGCAAATGTTCCAACTTGGGATCAATAAAGTATATCTTATCTTAAGCTGATCGATGGCTACTGCCATATTTGCAAAATGTGCCTCTGAACCTTGACAAGTGCATGTTTCAGGCTTATCAATTAATGTAATGTAATGTAATGTTATCAATTAACAACAGGAGGGGTCACAAACATAAGTCCAGCTGTTAAATAAAGCTCTTCTGACCTTAGCTGGCGTGTGGGTATATATATTAATGCTGCCCATTATGGGCACAAGCAATTTTACACCCATTTATTAATTATATGTTTTAAATGTGAGTGTTTCCTGTCCCCTAAACCTCCAGGGATGTACACAGTTTAATACTGGCAACTTCTTATTATGGGAAATACGAACACGTCTTTTAAAACTACAACTCCCAGTAGAGACGTGCCATAGAGAACATGTTGCGAAACAGAATAGCCAGCATGTGTAGTTCTGGGGACAGGGTGGGGGAGGGGGGGAACGCGGTGGACCCGTTCAAATCCAGTTTTGAACAGTCTGCCGTGGTTCCATCCCATTTCAAGTGCTGTTCGAGGCTCGGTAACCCTCGGAGCACACTCTCCAATCACAGAGCTTGAGGACGATCACGGGGTTTGCCAAACAGAGCACATGGTGTAGTCCAAACGATAGCTGGGGATTCTGGGTAGTGTAGTGTCTTCATTGCCTTTAAGGGCAGTTGACACAAACGAATGCCGTGCTTACATGAGCGTCCATAGAAGCACATGGACATCCCGGAAAGCTGAATATGGACGCTAAGGCCCCCCCCCCTTGCGTTGAAAATGGACGCTAAGGCCCCCCCCCTGGCGTTGAAAATGGACGCTAAGGCCCCCCCCCTGGCGTTGAAAATGGACGCTAAGGCCCCCCCCCTTGCGTTGGAAAAAGCCGGCAGGGGACTTGACATAACGTCAACATAGGCCGACCTGGGAGTGAGGATGTGTTGCCCAAACATGCTCAATGGGTGACATGTCCGGTGAGTATGCTGGCCATGCAAGAACTGGGATGTTTTCAGCCTCCAGGAATTGTGTACAGATCCTTGCAACATAGGGCCGTGCATTATCATGCTGCAACATGAGGTGATGGTCGTGGATGAATGGCACAACAATGGGCCTCAGGATCTCGTCACGGTATCTCTGTGCATTCTCAATGCCATCAATAAAATGCACCTGTGTTCTTTGTCCATAACATACGCCTGCCCATACCATAACCCCACCACCACCATGGGCCACTCGATTCACAACATTGACATCAGAAAACCGCTCACCCACACAACGCCACACACGCTGTCTGCCATCTGCCCTGAACAGTGAAAACCGGGATTCATCCGTGAAGAGAACACCTCTCCAACGTGCCAGACGCCATCGAATGTGAGCATTTGCCCACTCAAGTCGTTGACGACGAACCGGAGTCAGGTCGAGACCTCGATGAGGACGACTAGCATGCAGATGAGCTTCCCTGAGACGGTTTCTGACAGTTTGTGCAGAAATTCTTTGGTTGTGCAAACCGATTGTTGCAGCAGCTGTCCGAGTGGCTGGTCTCAGACGATCTTGGAGGTGAACATGCTGGATGTGGAGGTCCTGGGCTGGTGTGGTTACACGTGGTCTGCGGTTGTGAGGCCGGTTGGATGTACTGCCAAATTCTCTGAAACGCCTTTGGAGACGGCTTATGGTAGAGAAATGAACATTCAATTCAGGGCAACAGCTCTGGTGGACATTCCTGCTGTCAGCATGCCAATTGCACGCTCGCTCAAAACTTGCGACATCTCTGGCATTGTGCCGTGTGATAAAACTGAACATTTTAGAGTGGCCTTTTATTGTGGCCAGCCTAAGGCACACCTGTGCAATAATCATGCTGTCTAATCAGCATCTTGATATGCCACACCTGTGAGGTGGGATGGATTATCTCGGAAAAGGAGAAGTGCTCACTATCACAGATGTTTTCAGATTTGTGAACAATATTTGAAAGAAATGGTTATTTTGTGTTTATAGAAAATGTTTTAAATCTTTGAGTTCATCTCATGAAAAATGGGAGCAAAAACAAAAGTGTTCAGTGTTATGTTACATTTTTGTTCAGTGTAGAATTGGGAGGACCCCCGGCAGTAAAATAGTTGGCGGGACACCCACGGCACAGACATAGGGTTGGCAGGACCCCCGCAGAAGAGTAGTCGGCGGGACCCCCAACGGGACAGGACATGGAGTTGGCAGGACCCCCAGCGGAACCTCCAACGGACCAGGACATTGGTGAGAGAATGCTCCGGTTTCGGGACAAAATTAACATGGGATCACTCCGGTCATTGTACGTACTTCGTCTCACTGGAATATTAACGGTCAGATTTAATACAACATCGACCCAATTTCTCCGGTCAATGACGGGAGAGTTTTGAAAGGGACAAAACACTGTTCCACACATTTAAAAACACTTAAACAATGTTTACCCAGGATTCAGGCACCTTCCCTGGCTTTTGAAATGCTGTGATAAGCCCTGGAGGTATCAGACTATTTAAAACATGTATACCCAGGATTCAATCACTTTTCCTGGCTTGTAAAGTAGCAGCCTGTTCTCTGGGTGCAGTCTGGGTGCAAGAGCCATGTGCTGCAAGGATCTCTCTGGGTGCGCTCTGTGAGTCTCACACCTCGCTTCTCTCTGGGTGCTCTCTCCCTCTATTCACATCACTTTTCCCCGCCTTTCAAATACTTATTGCTGGGTAGAAAAGCCAGGTGCATCACCCTGGATCTCTGCATATGTGCCTGTGGGTCTGAGACCCTGCTAACAGCAGTGACTCTGCTGTTTTTACCTTCTTATACATTTCATGAGTTAAATGTGGACGAAATGGACAGTTTTCTGTCCATTTCACCGGCTGTTTAAGCAGTCAAATGCACATTTGAATTAAAATAGTTTAATGTACTTGTAACACTCATGTACCCACGATTCGAGCTTCTTTCCTGGGTTATAAAGTGAGATGAAGCAGCCTGTCCTCTGGATGCAGGAGCCACATGCTGCGAGGAGCTCTCTTGGTGGGCTCTGTGGGTCTCGCAGCCCGCTCCTCTCTGGCTGCGCTCTGCCTCTATTCACACCACTTTCCCCCGCCTTTCAGAGACTTATTGCTAGGTAGAAAAGCCATGTGCATCACATGGATCTCTGCATATATCTGTGGAGACACAGTCAAATGTACATTGTAATTAAAACATTTGTAATGCACTTTTAACACTCATGTACCCACGATTCGAGCTCCTTTCCTGGGTTATAAAGTGAGATGAAACAGCCTGTCCTCTGGGTGTGCTCTGTGGGTCTCACAGCCTGCTTCTGTGGGGTGCTGGAGAGTCATTTTCAGGCTCCTCTCCAAAGTTGTCCCCCTAAAACTGATTTGTAATCATTATCTTTGCATTTAAATGATTTATGTTATCATTAACATGGTTCCCAAACACAATGCACATAGTCTGGAGCTCACTGGAGTCCTGCATATGCTTTAATCAGACGTTTTAACACTTTTTTCCATGAAAATGATTTGTATTCACTATCATGGGGCTATATAAATCATATTCCGGGTAATTCGGAGCACAATTGTACCTTTTACTATTTAACTGTATTTGTATTATATATTTTTTGGGCTATAAAAGTGACATTTCTGGGTGACTTTGTCAATTTATGGAGCTTAGCCCACAAATCCTGGAGGTTCCAGTAAATAATCAAAAATGAAGTAAAAAAAAATTCCAACGGAGATCTAAGATCCAACGGATATCTAAGCTCAAAAGCTCAACCCTTCGGTGCTTCGGGCGAAGCCCCGGACACTTTTCCACTCCCCCGTTATAGGCAAAGGATTAAGGAGACCGATGTCTGCCCCCGCCCCCAGTGTAAACCAAGTAGACTTGTCTCGACGGTGAGCAACCATGCCGAGTTCCTCGGGGGTGAAGTGCAAATCCAAGCAGAAAAACACATCACATGAGCATGGTGTCATCTCTAAGACGGGCCGTGATGATGGTCATGGTAGTGTGGGAACCAGATGGAAATCAGCGACACCACGTCTAACAGGCAGAAGCAATCCAGTCGCAACAGGCAGATTTTTTGACATTTTTTTTATATACTTTATAATCCCCGCGGGGAATTTTTTTCTCTGCATTTGACCCATCCTAGTGTTAGGAGCAGTGTGCTGCCATTTTGAACGGCACACGGGGAGCAGTGTAGGGAACGGTGCCTTGCTCAGGGACACCTCGGTAGCACTTGGTCTTGCCAAGCCAAGTCCCTATGGACTTCGCCACCACCGCCCCC
>CM070487.1:43165151-43199609 GCA_036324585.1 Champsocephalus esox
GGAGACCACTTGCTAGAGGCTATCAGGTGGAGATGTGAGGGTACCTGCAGTCTGTGTTCTTATCAACATGTGTTCTGTTGTTCATCATCAACTCATGCTGGAACTGAGTCCAGTTTGAATCTGAAATATAGTTTCATCTCTTTGATGGTGTGTCTTTGACCTCTGTCTGATCTTCTGTCCTCTGCAGACTCTGTCCGGCTGCTGGGGGGGACCGGTCTGTGCTCAGGCAGACTGGAGGTGAACTCTGACCCGTCTGACCCGTCCTGGTCCTCCGTGTGTGAGGCTGACTTTGACCAGCAGGATGCTCAGGTGGTCTGCCGGCAGCTGGGCTGTGGGGCTCCTTCAGTCCTCCAGGGGGCGCTCTATGGAGAAGGGGAGGCTCCAATGGGGACCAAAGAGTTCCAGTGTGGAGGCCATGAGTCTGCTCTCCTGGACTGTAGCTCAGCCTCAGAGAGAAGCACCTGCTCACCTGGCACAGCTGTTAGCCTCACCTGCTCAGGTAGAGAGGAGCTGTGATTGGTTCATTCTGTTCTCATCAATCTCACTTTATTCTCTCTCTGATCTCTCTCTTGTTTCTCTGCAGAGCCTGGTGTTCAGCTGGTGGGAGGAGAGAGTCGCTGTGCAGGAAGACTGGAGCTGGAACATCAGGGAGAATGGAGACCAGTGGGGGGCTACCCTCCCTGGACCCTGAAGGCAGCAGGAGTCGCCTGCAGAGAGCTCGACTGTGGCTCTGCTGTTTCTGTGGGACGAGAGAGAGGAGTCCTCATGGAGACCTGCGTGGTGGATCAGCACTGACTGTGTTGAGTCTGGATCTGCTCTGAGGGAGTGTGCAGCATCATCTTCCTCTCTCTCCTCCCTGACTCTCACCTGCTCAGGTAAACCCATCAGTGACATCATCAGTGTCATCATCTAAAACAGTCGTTTTAAGCAACCACAGGTCATGGGGGTTAACCGAGATTATAAAGTGTCTGTAAATCCAGACATGATCTAAACGTCACTGGACATTCCTCTGGTGGCAGAGTGACGTCTCATTTAGTATCCATCACAATCTGAATGGAAGTCCGTTTGATATTCATGTGGCAGAAGCTGTGTTTGTTCATCACGGGTGATCAGGTGGAATCAATGCATACACAAGGGTTAGAGTCAGAACATGCGTAACATTTCTGAACACAGCTGCCTGTGAGCCTTTGATCAATACTTTCTGATGTTATATTTATGAGATGCTGCTTATCAGCTGCACGGCCCTAACGCGTAAAGTTAGACAGCACTTGAACCAGAGCTTTTCTCAGAAATCCACTCACAAAAGCCTATTTTATAGAAATGTAACAACATGAAATCTGTTATTGATGCACAACATTTAACACTTTTAAAGTCATATCTTTGTGGATTTATATTGCATTTATTTAAAACAATAACTGTGTGTGTGCATTGAAACCTATCTGTGTGGATGGAGACGTGTGTGTCTGCTGCCTCAGGAGTCCCTGGGACCACCAGTCTGAAAGGACTCCTGCTTCAGCTCCAGCTCTCTGAGCCTCTGGGTCCAGCAGCAGGTTCTTTGGGTTCCACCAGAACAGCACCAAGACCTCCTGGACACGGCTCTGATCCGCTCAGCCGGGGCTCCTCGAGGCTCCTTCAGAGCAGAGTCCGGATCCTTTGGCTTTCATCTTTTAGAACTCATTTTCTGATGGATTTTAGTTCTAGGATCAGATTCTATTAGAAAGGTGAGAAATAATAAAAGCTTTGTTAAAACATGAAGTTGAGTCCCTGAGCAGAAGGAGCAGAGGGTCTGCAGAGGAGGAGGTTCTGTTGAAGACACAGGGGAAGGGTTCACTCATGGAGACCACTTGCTAGAGGCTATCAGGTGGAGATGTGAGGGTACCTGCAGTCTGTGTTCTTATCAACATGTGTTCTGTTGTTCATCATCAACTCATGCTGGAACTGAGTCCAGTTTGAATCTGAAATATAGTTTCATCTCTTTGATGGTGTGTCTTTGACCTCTGTCTGATCTTCTGTCCTCTGCAGACTCTGTCCGGCTGCTGGGGGGGGACCGGTCTGTGCTCAGGCAGACTGGAGGTGAACTCTGACCCGTCTGACCCGTCCTGGTCCTCCGTGTGTGAGGCTGACTTTGACCAGCAGGATGCTCAGGTGGTCTGCCGGCAGCTGGGCTGTGGGGCTCCTTCAGTCCTCCAGGGGGCGCTCTATGGAGAAGGGGAGGCTCCAATGGGGACCAAAGAGTTCCAGTGTGGAGGCCATGAGTCTGCTCTCCTGGACTGTAGCTCAGCCTCAGAGAGAAGCACCTGCTCACCTGGCACAGCTGTTAGCCTCACCTGCTCAGGTAGAGAGGAGCTGTGATTGGTTCATTCTGTTCTCATCAATCTCACTTTATTCTCTCTCTGATCTCTCTCTTGTTTCTCTGCAGAGCCTGGTGTTCAGCTGGTGGGAGGAGAGAGTCGCTGTGCAGGAGACCTGGAGCTGGAACATCAGGGAGAATGGAGACCAGTGGGGGGCGTTTCTCTCCCTGGACCCTGAAGACAGCAGGAGTCGCCTGCAGAGAGCTCGGCTGTGGCTCTGCTGTTTCTGTGGTACAGAGAGTGGAGTCCTCAGGAGACCTGTGTGGTGGATCAGCTCTCACTGTGTTGAGTCTGGATCTGCTCTGAGGGAGTGTGCAGTATCAGATGACACTTCCTCCTCCCTGACTCTCACCTGCTCAGGTAAGCCCATCAGTGACATTGTGTATGACATCATGTGTCTCTTTGTCAGTCTCTCTCTGACAAAGAGACGCTCCCTCTCTGCTACCTGGACCGTCACAGACTGAGCGCTGGTTGTAATGTTTCAAAGCGGTGTCTTCAGACTGAGGAGGTTTTCTCAGAGACCGTTTGTATCGTTGCTGCTGGGGCAAACAAGTGGATCTCCAAAAGCAGGAGCAACAAAGCAAACAGTACAGCAGCTCAGCAGCTCAGCAACATGAGCTTCTCTTGGTGAAAGCAAGAGTGAGTTCGATTTTAGATTTCACTTGCTGATGAGAAACATGGAGGAGCTTTTAAACCGTTAGTGTTTCACTGCATCTGTGAGCTCTGTGGTGGAGGGAGAGCTTGCTTTGAACCCTGTCTCGATGAGAAGAGATGGCTTAAAGAAAATCTCTCTCTCTCTCTCTCTCTCTCTCTCTCTCTCTCTCTCTCTCAATTCCATATTTCAATTCAATATGCTTTATTGGCATGAATGTCATGTGAACAATATTGCCAAAGCGTCAAGGATATATGATAAGAAAAACATACAAATACAATTCATTCATGAAACAATTTACAACAATATATTACAAAACCTCAAGTATCAAATGTAAAAAGGAAGAAAGGAAGAAAAGAAAGACACATGAAGTAGAGGAGCAATCAGAGTGAGCTGAGAGGAACAGCTGTTATGTGTTGTTGTTGTCTCTTAGGCTGTGACATGCGCTCACATATTTCGCTGCTTCTCTGCTGCTGGCACTATTTTCTCCAAGTACATGTTGCATTTTATTCTGGTCAGACAGTGATTCAACATCTTGGAGTTCACATGTTATCTTTGTAAAGAACGTTGTTCTAATGTCTTGGTATGTTTGACAGTGCAGCAGGAAGTGTTGCTCTGTCTCCACCTGTCTCTGAGGACAGAGCTGACACAGCCTCTCTCCTCTGGGCAGCCAGGTCTGCCTGTGTGGGCCAGTCTCGAGGGCCAGGCTGTGGTCACTGAGTCTGTACATTGTTAATGTCTTCCTCAGTGGGATCAGTCACGGCGCTCAGATCGTTTGCCACCGTGTACTGTATGTTCAGAGCCATATAGCATTGAACTTTGTTTTGGGTTTTCGTGGTTCACGTCCAATAGTTGATGTAATTTTCTTTTTCTTTAGCTATCATTTGGTTGGGCCAGATTGTGTGAGGGCTGTCCTGAGGCCTTGTCCTGTTAGAGGAGGGGAGCCTCAGGTCCAGCTGGTTGAGGGGACTCCTCTCAATGGAGGGCTTTGTAATGGTAGGAGTTGGGATCACTGGTTTTTAGGTGGTTGTAGAATTTGACTGCTCTTTTTTGTATCCTAATTCAAAGGGGGAATTGGCCTAGCTCAGCTCGGCATCCATTGTTGGGGGTGTTCCTGTGGACTCTCAGGATGCTCTTGCATATAGGGTTTCTATTGGGTGTTTGTCCCATTTATCAAAGTCTCTCTCTCTCTCTCTCTCTCTCTCTCTCTCTCTCTCTCTCTCTCTCTCTCTCTCTCTCTCTCTCTCTCTCTCTCTCTCTCTCTCTCTCTCTCTCTCTCTCTCCAGATAAGCTGTTTCAGCCCAACATCTCTGTGTCCTCCTCCATGTACGGGGTCTCCGGGGCCCCAGCAGCAGGGGTTCAAGGCGTTTAGAGGCTCCACCTTCACCATCAGTTGCTCCATCCAGCCTCAGTACCCAGGAGGCTCCTTCCTGCTCAGCTCCTCCACTCACAACTACACCCAGCCAGCTGTCAATCACTCTGCCCACTTCCTGTTCCCGGCTGCAGAGCCCGCCCACCAGGGAAACTACAGCTGTGTTTATCACGTCTCTGCGTTTTCTCAGAACTTCTCCTCTGAGAGCCGTCTGCTCTCCGTCACCGTCACAGGTGAGCTGTTAGAGTTTACTGTAGGACAGAGCGTGATGCTCCCCAGGAGAACGCTGGTGAGTGTTTTACTGTGAGCCCTGAGCAGTCACACCCTTACATCACATGTAGCTTTCCAACGTACAACGTGCAATGAACCGTGCAGACATGAATCCAGGAGAGACATTCTCCAGTCAGCTGTAGTTTACATTGGAGTATTGCCATGAGTACTGTTCAACAGATACAGCTAGCATCTTCTCCCTTCAGTCCTACTGTCTGGTATGAACAGGAGAAAGGGTTGGGGTTGAATGAAGACCTTAAGAAGATGTAGTGTATTGTAATATAACTGTAGAGAGGAGTCTCCATGCTGAAGTGGGTTCAGGTCTCTGTGTGTTTGCTGACTCTTGATCTGATGCTCTCCAGGTGTTCCATCAGATCCAGAACCTTTTATCATCCGAGCCGTCGTCCTGCCGCTGATTCAGCTGCTGGTGTCCGTCGGACTTTACTTCTACTGCAAGGTACGGAAACATGTTGTTGTTGTTGTTGTTCCACTGACCGAATGATGAGGTGCTGAAACATGTTGTTGTTCCACTGACTGAATGATGAGGTACTGAAACATGTTGTTGTTGTTGTTGTTGTTGTTCCACTGACTGAATGATGAGGTACTGAAACATGTTGTTGTTGTTGTTGTTCCACTGACCGAATGATGAGGTGCTGAAACATGTTGTTGTTCCACTGACTGAATGATGAGGTACTGAAACATGTTGTTGTTGTTGTTGTTGTTGTTCCACTGACTGAATGATGAGGCACTGAAACATGTTGTTGTTCCACTGACTGAATGATGAGGTACTGAAACATGTTGTTGTTGTTGTTGTTGTTGTTCCACTGACTGAATGATGAGGTACTGAAACATGTTGTTGTTGTTGTTGTTGTTGTTGTTGTTGTTCCACTGGCTGAATGATGAGGTACTGAAACATGTTGTTGTTCCACTGGCTGAATGATGAGGTACTGAAACATGTTGTTGTTGTTCCACTGACTGAATGATGAGGTACTGAAACATGTTGTTGTTGTTCCACTGACTGAATGATGAGGGACTGAAACATGTTGTTGTTGTTCCACTGACTGAATGATGAGGTACTGAAACATGTTGTTGTTGTTCCACTGACTGAATGATGAGGTACTGAAACATGTTGTTGTTGTTCCACTGACTGAATGATGAGGTACTGAAACATGTTGTTGTTGTTCCACTGACTGAATGGTGAGGAACTGAAACATGTTGTTGTTGTTCCACTGACTGAATGAAACAGTGTGTGTTATTGAACAGGAGTGATGCAGGAAGTCTCACTGTGTGCTGTCATGTCTCTCCAGGCCACCAGGGGGCGGAGGCCGATCCGACAGGAGGACATTGAGCTGGATTATGATGACCTGGGTGTTCCTGCTGAAGAGGAAGGAGCTCAGGGAGCAGAGTAGCAGCTCCAAGGAGCTCCTCTCACACACAGGGGTTTATCAGCTCTTATAGCTTTTAACCCAACGTTAGAAAATATAGCTTTTACTCTGAAAGTCACCAGCAATGTGTTAGTGCCTCATGTTTCCTGACTTCCTGTCAGCTCCAAGCCCATTGGTTCCCACTGAAGATGAAGATCTTTAAAAACATCACAAGTTAGTTTTATTTAGAAAAGTCAATGCAGTCGGTGCAGTTTGAAACCAGACACACCAACCAGGCCGCTCAGGAACTAAGTCGGCCAATTAATGCCATATATTAATGTTCAAATATCCTCTAGAAACAGTGTTACAAAACCCAGTGTTTGAATCTGATGTAGTGATTCCTGAGATAACAGGAGGAAGACGTTACAGCGCCACCTAGTGTTGCATTTGTAGACCTCAAGCACAACAAGGTTTTTTTATATTCAATCAACAAATAAGAAAAAGTACAGTTTTTAAAATGTTACGTTTTTCACAACAATTCATCTGATCAGCGAGATAGGATATTTGATCCCCTTGTGGGTCACATGGGTCATTTCAGCAGCAGGACCAGATTTAGCTGAACAATATCCAGATATAGGAATTGAACAAAAGTAAATAGTCCACACACTTCTTATTTCACAACAATGCTGATGTTTTTTTATTGACAGAAGAATGTTGCTTGATTTTGGTCTGAAGAGATTGTTTGTGTAAAAATAGCTTTTTTTAGAGAAATCCGATTATATTTGTAAT
The DNA here is from genome assembly GCA_036324585.1 of Champsocephalus esox. Lineage (NCBI taxonomy): Eukaryota > Metazoa > Chordata > Actinopteri > Perciformes > Channichthyidae > Champsocephalus > Champsocephalus esox. The sequence goes on from CM070487.1 coordinate 43,171,950, forward strand.
TTGCCAACATGTACGAGATTTTAACTTTTCTTTCATGTTCTTATTTCACATGTACTGAGCTCAGTTTGTAATCATTTTCAATCATTCAGGATTTTTCTTACGCTATATCATGTTTGATTGTATGTTCTGTATTGTGTAGTAATTGAGCTGTTTTTAAGAACTCCACCTATTGGAGAGCATTCCCAAATTCATAAGATATTAAATACGAACATGTTGTAATTAAACATGTACATCATTTTGTAGAAGTTTCCTTTTTAAAAGGTCATGTGCTTTGTTATGTGATCAAGATGTGCTTGTTTTTGTATGAGTGAGGATTGAACTTCTTTCACAAGATGATCAATAATATGGAATCATTACTTTTTGGACTTTTATGAAACATTTTCATTTCTTTTGAATTTCACTTTTTTCAAAGAATTCAGATTATTTTTGTGATTTAGGATTTTCCCAAATTCAGGAGACTAATTATTTCGCACTTAAAATGTTAACATTGTCCGTAAACAAGTGTTGTGATTGTGGAACCTCAAATGTTTTTGCTTCATAAGAATTTTGATTGATTTTGTTGTTTTTTGCATTTCTGAAGAATTTAGCTTTCGCCGATTACGGTTTTTAGATGTTGCTTTTTTTAACAAATGTTGTATTCGAAGATTTTTCATGATTTTGCTTAAATCTTGCATCACGAATTCTACTTGATTTTATAATGAAGAGTTTTGACCAATTTGGTTTTCATGAGATTCCGATGAAGCAAATCGTCTTAAACTCTGAACACAGCAGAATCCTCCAGAAATCATGACGATGTTCAACATCACTGTAATAAATGCTGTCATTTGCTATGTACCAAAAAAATAATAAAACTTCTTTAAAATCCATGAAACTCTGAGAGTGAGCTGATTTCAAAAGTGTTTCTCCTGATTGAAGCTCCATTGAGAGTGTGCTGGCATATTGCCTAACCACGTGGTGTGCCAGCTGCTCAGAAAAGGACAGGAAAGCCCTTCGGAGGGTCATCGACACAGCCCAGAAGGTCATCGGCCAACGTTGCCTCAACAGAGCAGGCAAAATATTTGCAGACTCTTCGCACCCTGGACACTTCCTGTTTGCTCTTCTGCCCTCCGGTAGACGCTACAGGTCAATTAAATCAAGGACAAACCGACTGAAAAACAGTTTCTGCCCCAGAGCCATACGAGAACTGAACACCGTCAAACGCTGAACTAGCACACACACAGTAACAATTTGCAACTGCACTACTTTTTAACAGTTTTATTAATTTATGAACTGATCGACATCAGAGACGCCACATATCATCCCTGTGTGTTTTATATTGTAAACTGTATTTAAATGATGTGCGGAGTGGCGGCGCTAGGGGGGTGGCTACTTGGGCTCAAGCCCCGGATGTTTTCTGAAAAGCCCCGGATGTTTCACTTTTTTGGAAAATGTCTCGGGAGTAATGTGCAGTACCGGAGTCCACCAGAGAGGCAGCCGCTGCGGGACAGTAGCCTGCGTACTGCGTAGCCTTCCCTGCCCTGAAGAAGAAGTGATCCTTCCTCGTGCCTGACGAGTTTTAAGCTAATAGCCTATAAAGTTATGGATATTAGAAAGTTATTTTCATCGAAGCAGGCGCCACAAGCTGCAGCAGCAGCAGCAGTATCAGCAGCTGACAACAATGTCATCACCAGCAGTGAAGAAATGGATGATGTTTCAGGTTTGTGAATCTAATGGTGATATCTGCACTCTGGCTGACTGAGTAAGAAGTGAAAAAGAGTGATGTAACGTTATAGCTAGTAAACATGGAGTAACCACACTAAGTATACCCTTATATGTTAGTATGTATACAGAACATGACTAAAAATTATCCTAAGATGTCACGTTAACCCTTCATACCTCAGTCTACTTTTAAGACACTAAAATAACGTATTCCAATTTTTATTTTGTTTTCGCACATGGAATTATACCGGCTCTCGTTTCAGTACCATAGGTTCAGTACACATAACAACGGAACCATAGCAACGAAACTGACAGGCAACGGAACAGAGAACCGCAGTGACGCGTCCTAAAACCCGGAAGTAAGTTAGCATTTTTACCACGTCCGGTTCCTTCGATAAAAAGCAATGCAATTTCTCCATAGGATTTTGGAAAATAGCTCCAAATAAGGTCTGTGTGTGTCTACAGAAGGTCCAGTTGTGATAGACACGGTTTGCCACTGGAGTTGAGGCATTAGTTTGCTTCATTAAAGGGTGTTAATGAATAAGTGTTCTCCAGTGCCTTTTGTCCGCTTTAAGGTATTATTAAGGTAGGGTTAATGTTGCTCTCAAAGTGCACCAGATTGATGCTTTTAACTTCAATATTTAAAAAAAATGCCCCCGGACCCCCCTAGAGGAGGCGAGGACCCCCCTAAAGGATGTTCGGTCCACCCCCCACTTGTAAAAAATAACAATAACCCCCCAACAACTCCTGGGCTAAGCCCCGGATCTCCTACAATCCTAAATCCGCCACTGGCGGACATGTATGCAGGTTGGTATGGATGTTTGAGCATATGTTTGTCTGCATATGTTTATACAGATATATATATTTGTTCGTATGATGTGGAAATGCACTGCGAGGATTGCTTTTTTAAATGTCGTTGTACCTGGTGCAATGACAATAAAGGAATCCTATTCTGTTTTGGCCGTGCTGCTTTCTGACAGAGGATCTGCTCTGAACAAATTGAAACGTTGACTTTAAATACATTTATGATGTCAACAAATGTCACATAACTGTCTTAGTTTAGTTGGAAGCAATAATATTAAGTTGAACATAATTGTTTGTTATTTTAACTTAATATAATTGCTTGTAACTAACCTAATACAGTGATGGGAACTCTGTGAACATAACACATTTGATTAAAGTCAACGTTTCAGGTTTATGAATCTGAGGGTCTGAAGGTATCTCTGATTTGAAACAAAATACATCTTTACCGTCTGGTTGTTATGTACTTTATAACTCTTAGTTTATTATTGATCTTTATTTTCTATTTCACTGTATTTTTAAAACACTCTGATTATTATGACTTTTTTATCGTTTTAATCTATTTTCACATTTTTATCAATTGCTTATAAAACACTTTGAAGTGTATTTGAGGATCTCTCAAAGGTGCAATGACACCTGGCCAATGTGCTCAGAGAGAAACTTCCTATGCAAGTTCTTCCTTAGCCGCGTTCACACCGCAGTACTTTTCCCGCTTTAGTTCCGATATAGTTCCGAAATGTCGCGTTCACACCAAAAAGAGCCGGAACTAAAATTAGTTCATGAGAACCTTTTTACCCACTTTTCCGTCCCCGCTAGAGAGCAGGTTCTTTCGTGGGAGAAAAAGGTTCCTATGTCTGATTGGCTGGGCGGATTGCAAACCACGCCCCGTAAAACTCCCAAAAAGTTTTGTGAAGCCGCCATTTTATTATCCTCGCATTAGCATTATTAGCATTAGCCCGGCGCACAAACGCAGAGAGACTAATTTATGGCAACACAAAAGAAAACATGGGAGCGGTCTTCCGGCCGGGGACTCCGGGTGGCAGTATACGCCGCAAAGTGGTTTGCGGCCTGCCAGTAAACCCAAAGCAGAAGAAGAAGAAGTGACGTCAGCGGCTCATTTGCCTAATCCACCCCCAGGGAACTTATTCCGGTGTGAACGCGATCTGTACTTAGTTCTTCCTGTCACGAACCATGTCCACCCAGTCATGGAAGGCTTGCTGACAGGGTGGACATTTTTGGCTAATATTAGCATTTAATGAGCACATGGTGGACCTTCAGTGAGCAACAGGATTCAGTTAGCAAGGTGACTGTGTACTGTTTAACAAATATAGTTCGAATTTCTGAAATGTTTTTATATTAATTGAAACGTAACTATGACAGAGTGGACATGTTAAGCTTGACAACATCCAACTCCACACATAATATGATTAAAATCACGAAATATAAGTGTAAATACTCACTCTGCACCGAGCCACTGTCTCAGCCTCCACTGAAGAAACACAAAATGGTGGTAGTGATGTCACCGAAAACATCAGAGGGTTTCTTATGGGGCAGTTTCCCCATAATGACTGGGTGGACAGCAAATGTCAAGGACACATGCAAAATGTTCAATATTATTATGAAAATAGAATATACATGATCAAAATTACTCGTTTTATCAAATAACTCGTGGACAATAAAACCATATTTTATTTTTTTATTTAGTATAATTTAACCACTTATATATATATTAACTTATACACACTGTAGTTAGCACAGCAGTGTGTGGGACATGCCAAAATCACGTACATCCAATGAAAAAATAAGGTATAAAATGAAGGAAACCCATTTCAAGAGACTTACCATTGTACTGATATGTGTGTAAATGTTTGGCCATTTATAATAAGACCTCAGAGTTTCATTATTCTGCTACATTTTCATGATGACTGAGTGATTCTGGAACGGAGGTGATCTCTGGGCCCATCGATCTCGGCCTCCGTTACGGGTAATATAGCACTAAAAACATTGCACAGGAAGCCGGGGAATATATGTAATTTATGTAACTAGTTTGTCTGTCTTTGTTTCCTGGTTTTATTCTGACAAGTGTTCCCTTTCCCCATGTCTGTTGCTGGATTGATTCACCTGGTGCCCTGCGTTGTCTCCTCCCCCCTCACCTGTGTCTTGTTGGTTGGTTAGGGTGTGTGTGTGTATTTAGGCTCTGTTTCCCTGTCTGTTAGGAGGCGGGTAGTGTGTGTGAGATCCCTGTGGCTGGTGACGGTGTGCACATGTTCAGCAGGATTGAGGCTGTGTGTCATCTGTTCATGATTTAATAAATGCCCACACCGGGTTGTATTTTGGACGTTCTTCCTCTGCCTCTGCCTCTTGGTCTGGGCCGCTCAATTGTCGGCTTCACAGATTCTGATGGGGACACCATAGTTACTTGATAGTGATATTGACCCATATCATTGTATTAAATGTGATAATTCGTCATCATTTTTCACAATTGTATTGTTATTTTTATTTCACTGTATTTAGACTTTACTTACTTTATTCTACCGATATCTATTTTTACGATTACATCATCTTAACATCCTATTTTCTTTTCAAGCATCATTTTGATTTCATTGCATTTTAACAACACTTTAATGTTGATTATTATGACGTGTATTTGTTTTATTTGTAACCTTTTACCACTTTCTAACATCCTCATTTGTCAATTTGTCATCAATCAGATCAATAACGTTTTTTTGTTACATCGTTATTTGTATTTAATATTTCCCTAAAGTTGTTGATATGACTTGTTTTATTTCATTTATCGACTTTTTACCACTTTTAACATCCTCATTGTTGTTGTTTGTCAAACACAAGTCTAAATATCCGACTACACTCTCAACACGTTTCCTAAAATCTGTGTTTTACTCGTTGTAAATGTTGCTGATGATGGAGCTATATATGAGCGTCTGAACATGTAATTATCTTTTTCAATAAATGAGGAAACTCAGTGTTAGTCTCAGGTCACTTCCACATGTTCTCCATCAGCTTCGTATGGCACCTCGGACACAAGAACAACATCCTGTTTTTGTTTTTGAAACACAAACCTTTATTAATGATCCAAACATTTCCTTTGATCACACATCCCATCAGTAAAGTGTGTCCAATGATTTCATGATCAGCTGCTCTTTCTCCACCATGATGCGTTTCATCTCCGCTGTTTCAGAATCAGACATGATTTACTGATTGATTATTATCATGAGTTATGTTCTATAAAACATCAGAGTGCCCACTTTCTATTTGGACAACAACAACAACAACAACAACAACAACAACAACAACAACAATTAGTCTGCAAAATAATAACTGTAATGTTATACCATGTATTTCCCGAGTACTTATTGATTATGATCACGAATGATGAAATAAGTGTGATAACCATCTGGGAACTCGTGTGTTTGTTAATTTGGGCGACAATAGCATTTAATCTGTCAGAATAATACATGTGATTATAAATGCCTCTGTTGTTTTAGAACCAGAATAAAATGTGTAGAATAGAAGAAGCTCTGCTGCTTCCTCTCTGAAGACTCGTGCGCTACGAGAGAAACGACGACAAGAATCAAAAGAAACATCCAACACATATTGAGAGCAAAGTTTACACATCGGTTCAGGTGAACAAGGATCCTCCTGAGCAGTGACTCCGTGGCTACACAGACACAGGAAGGAGCCGGAAGAAAGTCCAACATCTACAGAACAACTCGTGAGGAGATGTTGAAGCCCCGCCCATCATGTTTGATTGACAGCTGATCTCTGCAGTGAAGACACGGACAATCAGCTTTGAAGGACACACAGTGAGTTTAAGAAGTAGAAGAGTTCCTCCAAGGACTCCAGGCTATTTCAGTTTACAAAACTCAGCAGTGTCTCCATAACTAGAACAAAGATAAACTCCAGCTGTAGCGGCTGAGTGAACGTGGTCTGCACTCTGTGGAGGAGAGTCATGGTTTCAGAGACGCTGTAGAAGGACAGAACACCTGCTCTGTGATCCAGGTACACTCCTACTCTGGAGGACGGAGGACCTGAGAGGGGAGTGAGGATACTGTTGTAACTAAATTAATAACTGTATTGGTTACACTCTAAGGACCAAGATTTGTCATTGAGTCCAAATACACTTTCCTCCCCTGCTCTGCTGATATTCTTGTATTCGACTGCAACACTAACTCCTCCTCTCCGCTCCACCTCCCAGTAACACCGTCCACTCAGACTCTCTCTACTCAGGACCTGAGAATAATAAGTGAATCTGTCTGGGTGACGAGAATAAGACTGTTGTTGTCTCATGAATGTTGCTTTTCTGCTCTCCTCAGATAATTACAGCTGTGTGTCTGCTGTGTTTGGATCCAGAGTGATCTCCTGTGAACATGTTAAGAACGCAGCTCTGGTGGCGGGCTCTGCTGCTCACAGTAAAACCTCCACTTCAGTCGGTGAGACGTTTGTCCATTCCTCTCTCAGGACGTCCTGTAGTTTGTTTCTGACTGCTGACAGGGCCGCCGTCACGTCCTCAAAGTAGCTCAGAGGACGGATGTTGATGCTGGAGGAGTGTGTAGCTCCACTGAGGGGGGCTGGCAGTGAGGAGGGGTAGCTGAGCAGAAACTGGTTGTGATCCTCTGTGTGAGACAGCAGCTTCAGCTCAGCGTCTCTCCTCTTCAGCTCAGAGATCTCCTGCCAGTGTTCACAGTCTATGAGAGCAACTACAGGAAAAATAAGCCAGACAAAGAAAAAGGATACAGACGGATGCGATCAGAGGAATCCATCACCGCACTGAAAAATGAATTGCTGGAACAGAATTGGACACACTTTACCAAGAAAGAGACATTTATACTGCTTATGAAACCTTTTTAAGGATATTTAGGTCATTATATGACAAAAACTGCCCAATTAAAGAATACAGCAGAAAACAAAAATATATTCATTGTCCATGGATCACAAAGGGATTACAAAATGCCGGCAAAAAGAAAAACACATTATATAGGGACTTCATTAAACAAAGAACTCAAAGTGCAGAGGATAAATATAACAAATATAAAAATAAGTTGACTAATATTATAAGAACAAGCAAGAAAGACTATTATAAGGAATGAATAGATAGAAACAAAAGCAATATTAAAGGAATATGGGATATACTTAACAGTATTGTAAGAAATAAGTCTAAACAGAAAGGATATCCTGAGTATTTTACTGATAACTATTACGAAAAGTATAATGTAAATAATGTAGCTAACAACTTCAATCAATTCTTTGTGAATGTTGGACCTGATTTGGCGGGAAAAATCCCTGATCCAGGGACAACTGGGGAACATCAAGACGATGTTTTGGAGAGAAATCCCTGCTCAATGTTCATTAAACCATTTGATGAAAGAGAGATATTAAATAGTGTTAAAACATGTAAAAATAAAAGGTCAACTGATTATAATGACATTGATATGACATTAGTAAAAAAGGTCTTTGGGGGGATTTCTAAACCATTAACGTACATCTGTAACCTGTCATTCCAAACCGGTACTTGTCCAAACAAAATGAAAATAGCTAAAGTCATACCTGTATACAAAACTGGGAACAAGCATCACTTCACGAACTACAGACCTATCTTACTTATCTTTACTTCCCCAATTCTCAAAAACACTAGAAAAAGTATTTAACAACAGACTGGACGCATTCATAGAAAAGCACAAATTAATCACGGACAGTCAATACAGATTCAGATCAAACAGATCAACATCACTGGCAATTATGGAATCAATTGAGGATATCACAGATGCCCTTGAACGCAACAAATATGCAGTAGGGATTTTTATAGATATTAAAAAAGCTTTTGACACAATCATCGATGACATCCTAGTATATAAATTAGAAAGGTATGGTATCAGGGGTATAGTTTTAGACTGGATTAAAAGCTATTTAAGCAATAGACAGCAGTATGTAAAGATGGGAAATTCTGTTCTTCATGTTTGGACATTGCTTGTGGTGTCCTCCAGGGGTCAGTGTTGGGTCCTAAATTGTTTATACTGTACATCAATGACATCTGTAGAGTATCCAATGCACTGAGGCTAGTTTTGTTTGCTGATAATACAAATATATTCTGTTCTGGGGAGAATTTAAAACAGCTAGTGGAGAACATAGAAAATGAAATGCACAAATTAAAAACATGGTTTGACAAAAATAAACTATCATTAAACTTGAGTAAAACAAAATGAATGCTGTTCGGTAAACATAGAACAAAAACACAAATGCAAATAAAAATAGATGGGGTTGAAATTGAAAGAGTCCATGAAATTATATGTCTTGGGGTAATAATAGATGACACAATAAGTTGGAAATTACACATAAAACATGTACAATCAAAGCTGTCAAGAAGCATTTCCATACTAAACAAAGTAAAACAAGTTCTAGATCAGAAATCACTTTGCATTCTCTTCTGTTCAATAGTCAGGGCGACTGTGGCTGTGAGGGAGTGCGGTCAACTTTCCACCAGAAGGTTGTGGGTTCGATCCCAGCCCATGCAGTCAACATGTCGATGTATCCTTGGGCAAGATACTTAACCCTGAGTTGCTCCCGATGGCATGGCCAACGGTGTGTGAATGTGTGTGCGTGTTAGTTCCTAGAGTAATATACACTGCTCTGTGTGAATGGGTGAACGACATGTAGAATGTAAAGAGCTTTGAGGGTTCTTAAAGACTGGATAAAGCGCTATATAAGTACAGTCCATTTACCATTTAGTCTTATCATATCTGAATTACTGTGCATAAATCTGGTGTAATAACTACAAAAGTTCAATACATGCAGTATCTATTCTACAAAAAAAAGCCATGCGAATCATTCACAATGCCAAATACCTTGATCACACTAACAAATTATTCCTGCAGTCAAAATTGTTAAAATTCACAGACCTGGTAGAATTCCAAACGGCACAAATCATGTCTAAGGCTGCACAAATCATGTCTAAGGCTAATCATAACGTTTTACCAGGAAACATCCAAAAAGTATTCACTCAACGAGTGGGGGGATATAGTTAAAGGAGACAATTTCAATTAGAAATTCATAGGGTCCGTACAACCAGAAGAACTTTTAGTATCTCTGTCTGTGGAGTGAGACGATGGAACAGTGTGAACGTGGAGCTAAAGCGATGTCCAGACATTAACCAGTTCAAGAGGAAATACAGAGAAATTATTTTCTCGAGGTACAGGGATGGGAAAGGTGTTTGACTGTGTATATGTGTGAGTATGTAGGCGTGTATATGTATGTGTGCATATATGTATATCAGTGTATGTATGTGTATGTATGTATATGTGTGTATATGTCAATCAACAGGTGAAGCAGATTAATAACACTAATAATATCAATAATAATTCATAAAAATGATAATTATTGCAGATTATAGATTATAAATAAATCATTTAGGGACAAGGGGTTGAGATTAAATAAGTTATACTTCTTCTCACTCCTTTTCGAACACTAGATGTGGCACTGTTTATGTTGCTTATGCTGTTGTTGTTGTTGTTGTTGTAAATGTCATTTTTTGTTTTGATTTGTTTTACATGACTATGCACTGCAACATTTGTTTTGTAATTATTTATTTTACTTGTTCGAAATAAATGTATCAATCAATCAATCAATCAATCAATCAATCAATCAATCAATCAATCAATCTGCTCTGTGACTCTGATCTCTGAAGAGTCCTTCTTCTACTTTTCTACACACTTTGTTTTTTGCACCTGCCTTTGTTCAGTCTGGCTTTTAGTTCTTTAGTTGCTTGATTAAAAATGTTAAGCAGCAAAACTCCCAATGTTAGTCGTTCTGTATCTGTGTGAAAGAGTTTGTTATTTGAAATTAGTCTCCTACTGAACTGTTTCAAACACGTCATGTGGTCTTACTGTGATCTTATCAAAGTTAAAGAGAAATATAAAAAAACATGTACTAAAGCACATCACAACCACCCACACACACACACACACACACACACACACACACACACACACACACACCGCGATAAGGACATGCAGCGTATTGCACAACACCTCTCATCACATCATGGAGCTGTTGCACACCCCCCCCCATGAGTGAATGTGTGTCAGTCTGAATGGAGGTTTTGAGGGGTGGCATCCCCTGCAGAAGTATATGCTGATTTAATCTCAGTCATCTCAATCAATGTTAACTTGGAAAGCCACAATATTAATATTTTAACTCAATAACATATATGGGTGACATTATTGTGGCACATCAGTAAAGCCTTACATATAAATATATAAGCTGGCAGACATCATTTAATGAATTTTAACTGAACAATAACTGAATGAGTTTGTTTCACTCTTAGACCAGCAGGGGAACCAAATCTATGCAGACTGCTGCAATAAGTACATTCATTAACTGTCTCATCGATGTTTGTCTGAATGAATATGATAATATTAACAATCATATTATTCCTATCAGCTGTCAATCACTGTTATGATTCACTATTCATTTATTATTGAATAAACTATATTTTTTGGAGAGTTAATGATGAATGTTCCTCAAGATGCTTGCTCACCCTCCTTCAAATTTGAAAGACCAGTAATTATATCATGTATCAAAACTCAAAAGATTCAAAGGAACAGTTCAGCGCCCCACGACTTTACTGCAAACAGTTACAACCTGGACTTTACTTCAGAAAGAACAAACATTAAAGAAGTGACGAACTGCCTCAGTTAGGGTTAAACAACATGTGTTCAGCTCAAACATCGCTGCAGTTATGATCCAGTGGAGAGTCCTTACCTGCTGGCCTAGTTAAATCAAAGTGGTTACCTTTTTTCGGCTGGGCAGTGAAGTTTTACACACCGTCTGATTTGACTTTCTCAGGACTTGAAACTGTTTTTTGGGGGCAGACCCCCACAAAGAAGAAAAATGTATACACACATACAAGCTCGTCATCTTAACAGTTGTTGAAGCTCATCGAGTCATCCGTGAGCAGAGCATCAAGTTGCCTATTACAGCTGAATGCGGCGATTACCATGTTGTTCAGCAAAACGCCTCACAGACTTATTAAGATCCAAAGCTTTAGTGCGTTTTGATTCAATGCTGAGTGCAGCCAAACTGACTCTCTTCTCTGTCATTGTAGACCGCAAATACCTCATTCCTTCCGTCTGCTTGGGTCTGAATGCTTCTCGTTTTGTGCTTCAAATGAAATCGCTGCCAATCATATTTCCAAGCTGAAAAGCAACACCCTAAAGCAGGGGGGTCAAACTCCATTTCATCTGGGGCCACATCAGCATTAAGTTTGCACTCAAAGGGCCGGTTGTAACTTTAAGACTATATAAAAAAATAAATTAATATATAATATAAAATAATGTATTATACGTTATTGACTCTCAGAAGTCTAGGGCAAATAATTCTCTTCAGTGTGAATATCACAAAAATGAGTAAGACATCATTCCAATGTGTCCTCTAGGACAGCAACACAACAGGTTCAAAGGGGAGTGATTAGTAAAATATGCATGAATGAAAAGAAAGAACACTAAGAAGCCCTGAGACACAGTTTCGTGAGAAAAGACCCGCAGGCCCCGGTACCGGGGGCTCTCGGGCTTAACAGGTTCATGAGGATCACAGAACCTCTCCATGGTCAGAACCAAGCTGGTTCCACCTGAACCAACACATCCTCACTCCCAGGTCGGCCTATGTTGACGTTATGTCAAGTCCCACTGCCGGCTTTTTCCAACGCAAGGGGGGGGGCCTTAGCGTCCATTTTCAACGCAAGGGGGGGGCCTTAGCGTCCATTTTCAACGCAAGGGGGGGGCCCTTAGCGTCCATGTTCAGCTTTCCGGGATGTCCATGTGCTTCTATGGACGCTCATGTAAGCACGGCATTCGTTTGTGTCAACTGCCCTTAAAGGCAATGAAGACACTACACTACCCAGAATCCCCAGCTATCGTTTGGACTACACCATGTGCTCTGTTTGACAAACCCCGTGATAGTCCTCAAGCTCTGTGATTGGAGAGTGTGCTCCGAGGGTTACCGAGCCTCGAACAGCACTTGAAATGGGATGGAACCACGGCAGACTGTTCAAAACTGGATTTGAACGGGTCCACCGCGTCCCCCCCCTCCCCCACCCTGTCCCCAGAACTACACATGCTGGCTATTCTGTTTCGCAACATGTTCTCTATGGCACGTCTCTACTGGGAGTTGTAGTTTTAAAAGACGTTTTCGTATTTCCCATAATAAGAAGTTGCCAGTCTTAAACTGTGTACATCCCTGGAGGTTTAGGGGACAGGAAACACTCACATTTAAAACATATAATTAATAAATGGGTGAAAATTGCTTGTGCCCATAATGGGCAGTATTAATATATATACCCACACGCCAGCTAAGGTCAGAAGAGCTTTATTTAACAGCTGGACATATGTGTGTGACCCCTCCTGTTGTTAATTGATAAGATTACATTACATTAATTGATAAGCCTGAAACATGCACTTGTCAAGGTTCAGAGGCACATTTTGCAAATATGGCAGGAGCCATCGATCAGCTTAAGATAAGATATACTTTAATTGATCCCAAGTTGGAAACATTTGCGTTACATCAGCATGTGTAACAGTTAAATATGCAGTGGTGTTTATTTGTAAATCATTTAGTATAATCACACAAATTCTGTGTTTTATATGTAACAATTCTGTGTTCTTTATTTATTGATTGTTCAATACCTGACAAGGCCGGAGATGAAATATCTACATACATCTTATAAGAGTATAATACATTATGTATAATATCAGTTAAAATAAGTGCTTCAACATAGTTAACATTGCTGGAGGTATGCACACATATTGATAGATGTCTTGTAATGCACTGTTGAGGAACCTGCGACCCAAGTTTTTCATTCAGTGCAGAACTACACCACAGTTGTGTTAGCCTATATGATATGTCAATAAACCTTAGAACATCTTGAAACCTTGAACGGGATGTGCAAAATAGTCATTACATACAGTCTTTAATTAACTATTAGTAGGCCTAGAGAATAACGAGAAATGAATATACTTTATAGGGATCCTATTAATATCTAATAATAAAAATAATGAAATTCAATAACATGCTTTAACCACCAGGTGTCTCTTTATATAATATGTGCACCTTTATGGTGTAAATGCAGCCTATCTGCCAATTGGATCAAATATAAAAGTGAGCCGAATTAGTGTTGATACTGCAAGGAGACGTATTGTGTGAAAAGAAATGTAAGATGTTGTTTAATGGCTGATATATTTATGATCCACGTCACGTTTTCAGCTCCTCATGTTTGTCTTCTCATCAGGGCTATAAATACAGAACTACGGCAGATATGTAATATGTAATGCAGCCGAACCGTGTATTACAATGCCGTTATGTGATGACTTTCAAAGAGAAAAGCAAGTACACTCGGAATAAGGTATTATTTTATTTTTTTTAAATATTTTCGGTCTGTTTCCGGTATTTGTTAATGACGATGTGCTCTGAGATGTGAGACTGGAATTGCACAGGGGAAAATAACGTATCTTTAGATGCGGATTGTGTTAAACTAATATGTTTGCGCTGTGGACCAACACTATACATTGACGGGGAAGGGGGTAGCAATAAAGATAACACCATTAAACAGTTACACAACATAACAGAAATAATATCGATAGCAGCGTCCCTAGCAACCACCTTGGTAACAATGAAAACGTTGGACGCAATTTCCTGAAGTAATCTTCGTAATAACTAGCAAACTAAAGATCATGTACATCCACTGCACACATCATCTGAAATAACAACTCGTATTTCTCGCATCAAATGACATCAAAACGCATTTTAATGGCCAAATTAACTTTAAAATAGGCATTTTACACCCAGAATAAAACGAAGTTCGGCCATGTTTTCTTTTTCTGCAGGGAGAAATTTGAAAATCACGTGACGTCAAACAGAGCACATGGTGTAGGCCAAAGGATAGCTGGGGATTATGGGTAGTGTAGTGTCTTCTGCCATCCTTTACTCCGAAAAAAGATTTGTTTCTCCGAATCGAAGGGGAAAAATACAAAAGCATTGCACACAATTTAAACTAATCAATGTTGTGTAATTAACAAGGATAATCTGGTGTTTATTAGTTGATGAGTAGTGCAGATATCACTGTAAAATCAATCGTCAGTAAGGGGAATATTTACTTCCGGGTGTACAATTCTCCGTTATCCAATGAGAATGGACGCTCTCATTGCCTTTAAGGGCAGTCGACACAAACGAATGCCGTGCTTCCATGAGCGTCCATAGAAGCACATGGACATCCTGGAAAGCTGAACATGGACGCTAAGGGCCCCCCCCTTGCGTTGAAAATGGACGCTAAGGCCCCCCCCCTTGCGTTGAAAATGGACGCTAAGGCCCCCCCCCTTGCGTTGGAAAAAGCCGGCAAGGGACTTGACATAACGTCAACATAGGCCGACCTGGGAGTGAGGATGTGTTGATGCATGCAGAGCTGTCATTGGCTGAGATAAGTCCGGCCGTGCGTCACATATGCAGGCCGCCTTAACCTGCCATCAGGCCCTGGGGCTGATAGGGTTGTGTAGACCCCCTATTTAAACAACAAATCAAAGTCATTTATAGCCTCGGCAGGCTCTGTGATCGCACTTCTCCACTCTGCTCTGCGCGCGCCTGGTCCTCTCCTCCAGAGGAGTGACGTATCGGGCCTCCCTCGTGTATCTGTCCGGTTGCCGTTGGCTCCCCTCCACGTAGCAAGTCCTCGTCGTCCTCTCCATCTCCTCCAACAGATAATGTCCCTCCTGTCTGTTTTTCCTCTCCCGCTACTCCATCGCTATCAGAACCAGACGGCCTGCTTGGCTCCGAGGCCCCGCGGCCGGCACCGCTGCCGCTCGGTACAGAACTCATCTGTCCTTCCTCCTCATCCGGCCTACAGGTTTAAAATAACCTGTAAGCTTCGGCATTTTTTGTAATAGCTGCTTGTCTCGAAACTCCTCTTCCCTCAACAATTTCCTTTCCCGAGCGCCACTCTCAAACTTTTTCTTCTCAAACTTTTTCTTCTCAAACTTTTTCTCCTAAACAACCTTCATCTCAATCACTCGCAATTTGAATAAATCACATGTGAAACATATTCTCATTCTGATTGGCTGTTAAGTGGCGCCCACGGACTGTTACGGAGTCATCTCTGGAATCCATCGATCTGATTGGTTAGCGGAGCAAATGATCAAAATACTATGGAGGGAAGATATTTTCGTTTGGATTACTGGTCTGGGGGAAGCTCACGAGTGTGTGTGTTTGTGTATTTTTGCGTGTGTGTGTATTGTGTTTGTTTCCCGGGGAAAACACTCACGAGAAACACCGGCTGTTGTTGTGCCTGCTGTGACGTCAAGTTACTCCGTTCTCCGCTTGTAAATATGCCGTTACAAGCTACAACGCTGTATCTATCATCTGCCGTGTTATCTATGATCACTAAACGCCTTACATTCATAACGTCAGCCGGAGGGAGGAGGAGTGAGTGGCGAGTGAGAGCTGTCTTCTTCCCTTTACAAGCTTCAAAAATGTATTTATGTGATTTTGGAAATAAAAGTTTCATTTTCTGAAAGCCAAGACTTTGTTTATTTAAATGTTTTTTAAAAACATCCGAAATAAAAAACCTTTTTTTTTAAATTACATTTTTTTTTAAACTTTTTAATTGGCTCATGATAGGCCCCTGATCTCCGTAGGCCCCTGCGCTTCAGCCCAGGTCAGCCCGTGCATTAAGGCGGCCCTGCACATATGGGCTCAGAACAGTCTCATAATACACACATGCGCACATGAAGGATTCACACTTCCGTTTCCGTTTGAATCCCCTGAACCTGCAAACACAAACCGCTTCCTGTGCACGGATCGCTGTGCATTCGTGTGTGGGTTTCTTGAGACTCCCCTGACGGTCAGCCGATTCGTACTTGTCATTATTTCTATCTATAGCCAATCAGATGTCTCCTCAATTCTAAGCCAATCACATGAGCGCGCCCCCACGAGGGTGTCTTGCGTTCATGACGTAGCGCTTCATGTACGCATTTTGCGCAGTCCGGAGCTGACAGCTCCATGGAGCCTGCCTGCGGGCGCTAATCTCAGGACACCTCCACTCTCAGCACAGCGGCACTTTCCGAACAGGAAATGCAGCAAATACAAGCCTTTATATTATTAAGGGACAGCGCCACTTTCCAAACCATTGATGAATGCTTGTGTACATTTGATCGACTGAATCATTACAAATTATTTGACAAAATGTGCCAGAGAGGGGTAGCCTACCCAAGTACATAATAAGGATTGTAGCCTTTTGGTATGCACATCAGACTATGCAGTGGGACAATACTGTGTCTGGACATGTGTATGTTGGTAATGGGGTCAAGCAAGGTGGGATTGTATCTCCTTTGTTGTTTAATCTGTACCTGGATGATCTGTCTAGGAAACTGAACTTGTGTAAAACTGGCTGTGTCATCGGAGCTACTGTTGTCAACCACTTTATGTACGCAGATGACTTAATCATCTTCTCCCCATGTAGTAGTGCTGGCTTACAACAGCTTCTGAGGACTTGTTCCCAGTATGGCATTGATTTTAATATTAAGTATAACGCCAAGAAGAGTAGCATCATGATTGTGAGAAGTAAAGAGGATAAAAAGGCTGTATTTCCTAATTGTATTCTCAGTAGCAACATTCTTCTTGTGTGCAGTGAGATTAAGTACCTTGGTCATTCTATCTCTGATGATCTCACAGATGACAAAGACATCCATAGACAACGCTGCAAACTGTATGGCAAACATATTAATGCGGAAGTTTCACAAGTGCTCTGTAGATGTGAAGGTATCACTTTTTAAAGCTTTCTGTACACCATGGTACACGGCTCACCTGTGGAGTAACTACACGGCTCACCTGCCAACACATCCTCACTCCCAGGTCGGCCTATGTTGACGTTATGTCAAGTCCCCTGCCGGCTTTTTCCAACGCAAGGGGGGGGGCCTTAGCGTCCATTTTCAACGCCAGGGGGGGGGCCTTAGCGTCCATTTTCAACGCAAGGGGGGGGGCCTTAGCGTCTATTTTCAACGCAAGGGGGGGGGCCCTTAGCGTCCATGTTCAGCTTTCCGGGATGTCCATGTGCTTCTATGGACGCTCATGTAAGCACGGCATTGTTTGTGTCAACTGCCCTTAAAGGCAATGAAGACACTACACTACCCAGAATCCCCAGCTATCGTTTGGCCTACACCATGTGCTCTGTTTGACGTCACGTGATTTCTCCCTGCAGAAAAAGAAAACATGGCCGAACTTCGTTTTATTCTGGGTGTAAAATGCCTATTTTAAAGTTAGTTTGGCCATTAAAATGCGTTTTGATGTCATTTGATGCGAGAAATATGAGTTGTTATTTCAGATTATGTGTGCAGTGGATGTACATGATCTTTAGTTTGCTAGTTATTACGAAGATTACTTCAGGAAATTGCGTCCAACGTTTTCATTGTTACCAAGGTGGTTGCTAGGGACGCTGCTATCGATATTATTTCTGTTATGTTGTGTAACTGTTTAATGGTGTTATCTTTATTGCTAACCCCCTTCCCCGTCAATGTATAGTGTTGGTCCACAGCCTAAACATATTAGTTTAACAAAATCCGCATCTAAAGATACGTTATTTTCCCCTGTGCAATTCCAGTCTCACATCTCACAGCACATCGTCATTAACAAATACCGGAAACAGACCGAAAATATTTTTTAAAAATAAAATAATACCTTATTCTGAGTGCTCTTGCTTTTCTCTTTGAAAGTCATCACATAACGGCATTGTAATACACGGTTCGGCTGCATTAAATATTACATATCTGCCGCAGTTCTGTATTTATAGAGCCCTGATGAGAAGACAAAGATGAGGAACTGAAAACGTGACGTGGATCATAAATATATCAGCCATTAAACAACATCTTACATTTCTTTTCACACATTACGTCTCCTTGCAGTATCAACACTAATTCGGCTCACTTTTATATTTGATCCAATTGGTAGATAGGCTGCATTTACACCATAAAGGTGCACACCTGATATAAAGAGACACCTGGTGGTTAAAGCATGTTATTGAATTTCATTATTTTTATTATTAGATATTAATAGAATCCCTATAAAGTATTTTCATTACTCGTTATTCTCTACTAATAGTTAATTAAAGACTGTATATAATGACTATTTTGCACATCCCGTTCAAGATTTCAAGATGTTCTAAGGTTTATTGACATATCATATAGGCCTACACAACTGTGGTGTAGTTCTGCACTGAATGAAAAACTTGGGTCGCAGGTTCCTCAATAGTGCATTACAAGACATCTATCAATATGTGTGCATACCTCCAGCAATGTTAACTATGTTGTATGTATACTATGATGTAACGCACATGTTCCAACTTGGGATCAATAAAGTATATCTTATCTTAAGCTGATCGATGGCTACTGCCATATTTGCAAAATGTGCCTCTGAACCTTGACAAGTGCATGTTTCAGGCTTATCAATTAATGTAATGTTATCAATTAACAACAGGAGGGGTCACAAACATAAGTCCAGCTGTTAAATAAAGCTCTTCTGACCTTAGCTGGCATGTGTGTATATATATTAATGCTGCCCATTATGGGCACAAGCAATTTTCACCCATTTATTAATTATATGTTTTAAATGTGAGTGTTTCCTGTCCCCTAAACCTCCAGGGATGTACACAGTTTAATACTGGCAACTTCTTATTATGGGAAATACGAACACGTCTTTTAAAACTACAACTCCCAGTAGAGACGTGCCATAGAGAACATGTTGCGAAACAGAATAGCCAGCATGTGTAGTTCTGGGGACAGGGTGGGGGAGGGGGGGGGACGCGGTGGACCCGTTCAAATCCAGTTTTGAACAGTCTGCCGTGGTTCCATCCCATTTCAAGTGCTGTTCGAGGCTCGGTAACCCTCGGAGCACACTCTCCAATCACAGAGCTTGAGGACGATCACGGGGTTTGCCAAACAGAGCACATGGTGTAGTCCAAACGATAGCTGGGGATTCTGGGTAGTGTAGTGTCTTCATTGCCTTTAAGGGCAGTTGACACAAACGAATGCCGTGCTTACATGCGCGTCCATAGAAGCACATGGACATCCCGGAAAGCTGAATATGGACGCTAAGGCCCCCCCCCTTGCGTTGAAAATGGACGCTAAGGCCCCCCCCCTGGCGTTGAAAATGGACGCTAAGGCCCCCCCCCTGGCGTTGGAAAAAGCCGGCAGGGGACTTGACATAACGTCAACATAGGCCGACCTGGGAGTGAGGATGTGTTGCACCTGCGGAGTAACTACACGGCTCACCTGCGGAGTAACTACACGGCTCACCTGCGGAGTAACTACACGGCTCACCTGCGGAGTAACTACACGGCTCACCTGCGGAGTAACTACACGGCTCACCTGCGGAGTAACTACACGGCTCACCTGCGGAGTAACTACACGGCTCACCTGCGGAGTAACTACACGGCTCACCTGTGGAGTAACTACACGGCTCACCTGTGGAGTAACTACACGGCTCACCTGTGGAGTAACTACACGGCTAGAAGCATGCAAAAATTAAAAGTTGCATACAACGATGCTTTACGGTTGCTGCTGAGGGTACCGAGATGGCACAGTGCCAGCCAGCTGTTTGTTAACTTGGGGGTACCTACTTGTCAAGCACTTTTAAGAAAGTTAATGTACAGATTCATGTGTCGCCTGGAAGACTCGGACAATAATGTGATCTCGATTTTAATTAACCCTCTGAAGAGTTCTAGCCGGTTCTCTTCCATGATTTGGAGACATTGGCGCAACAGCCTCTACAGACGCATGTGTGGCTCGCTGTGATTGGACTGATTTTATGTTTTTATCTGTTTTGTGTTTAGCTTTTTATCTTATTTATTGATGAGTGTTTTGTCTTTTTGTGATATGGACCTTGAGTCTGAAATAAAGATTGGAACATGTACACAAAAACGGCAGGCAAAACCGTTTTAAATGTGTGTTTCCTGTGTGGCGAATACAGCTGCTTTATTTATGTCTGTATGAAGTTGTTGTGAGTGTGGAGGGAGCAGCTACAGGTTAGCTTAGCCTAATCGATCAGTGCACTACGAAGCCAGTGCTAGACAGTGACCTGTTAACGGGGGGAGCCCCGCCGGTCATTATCGGCCGATATTCACTCTTAATAGTTTGATCGGTGCTCTCTATAAAGGCCGATCAGGAGAGCTGGATCTGATCGATATGGACATAAACGCGAGTGAAGTGTAACCGGACGCGAGAGAGAGATCAGATCAGCTGCTGAGTCTGACGGAGACACGCAGCTCTGCATGATCACCTGAAGCTCCGCCCTGACCGGACTGCGCAAAATGCGTATATGAAGTAATCTTACCCTCTTGGGGGCGCGCTCATGTGATTGGCTTAGAATTGAGGAGACATCTGATTGGCTCAAGATAGAAACAATTACAAGTATGAATCGGCTGACTGTCAGGGGAGTCTCAAGAAACCCACACACGAATGCACAGGAAGCTGTTTGTGTTTGCAGGTTCAGGGGATTCAAACGGGAAACTAATAAGTGAGGATCAAAAATACACATGTAAAACTTTTTTCTGTATTTTGATTTTATTTACATGTATATGAAACGAAACACATTTGTGTGTTCATTGAAAAACACAAGTTTGGATCCGGAAATACAAGTTTGAATCCTTCTGTGCGCATGTGTGTATTATGAGACAGTTCTGAGCCCATAGTCACATCTCTGTTCCCGGAAATGCATCCACGAAGGAGCCGTGGAGGACCGATCAGTGTATCCTCGGTTAGAGCTCCTCCAGAGAGCCTCCTCGACGCTCGATCCTCGGTCCTCGAAGTGCATTTAGAGAAATGAGATGTCCTTCAACATGGCGCGCTGAAATTCATTTCAGGGTCACTACCGGAGGACCGAGGAGTCGAGGAGTCGAGGAGGGGGATTTGATGAAATGAGAAAGGGCCAGGGAAACAGAGCCATAATACACACACACACTAATCAGCAATTAGACAGGTGGGGGGGAGGAGACAACACAGGGCACCAGGAGTGGAGTGCACCAGCTAGGCATAAGTTGG
The DNA here is from genome assembly GCA_036324585.1 of Champsocephalus esox. NCBI lineage: Eukaryota > Metazoa > Chordata > Actinopteri > Perciformes > Channichthyidae > Champsocephalus > Champsocephalus esox. The sequence goes on from CM070487.1 coordinate 43,193,531, forward strand.
GCGTAACTCTACGTCCGACGTAGAACCGAAGGTTAAGACCAAACTAAAGTTATGACTAGTGCACCACTTAGACTTAAGCCCTGTATGCGTTGCGCCCGGGTGTAACTTTTACACCTAGTATGGAGCAGGCGTAAATCAGAAAGACAGACTAGTATCCATAGTAACGTAAAACAGGCAAGAAGGATATTAACGATGGCAGGGCGTCTTGTTTACATGTTTAACAATGAAAGGGCAATAAGAAGAGAAGGAGTCGTCCGTGATCGAACAAACCCACTGGACATCTATTCAGACAGTGAACTGATGGAGAGGTTTCGTTTCGGCAGACAAGCCCCTTTTGATTTAATCGAGGAGATCTCCCCTCAACTCCAGCACGGATCAGATCGAAACGCTGCGCTCTCCCCAACCTTGCAGGTGCTGATTGCGCTCAGATTCTACGCGAACGGGGCCTTTCAAAATACTGTGGGAGACATGATTAATGTTCATCGCACAACTGCATGTCGGGCTATAAGACAAGTTTCATTGGCCCTCCAGCACCGATTTCTTTCTCCGTCAGTTCCCGCTGTAGCTCTGACAAATCCCTCTTTCTCTTTCGGGGTGTGGCCATTTGGGATTCCCCTTCAGTCATCGCTGACGCTGTGGGTGTGGGAATTCCCTCTTCTCTGCGGTCTTCTGAGTCTGTAAAATTGCGTTGCTTGGCAACAATTACTGTTTCGCGTGTATTCATATGGACGCGCATCTTAAGACCAGGCGCAGCTACGCCCGAGACTAGTCAGGCTTGGTGCACTCAGTGCGAATCACTACGTCGGACGTAGCTAAGCCCGACTTTAGAGTTAAGCCCTACTTTTGTACGCCCATCTGGTGCACTCCACTCCAGGTGCACACAATCAACAGCAACAGACATGGGGAAAGGGAACACTTTTCAAAATAAGACACATGTGCAATATAAAAAAGCCCGAAGCCGTCAGTCCACAGTGACGAAGCCATCTTCGTCACAGCATTATAACATAATTTATAAATTCACTTCATCTTAATAACTGCTGTTTAACTCACTTGACAGTTTAAGTTACATTACATTGCATTTAGCTGATGCTTTTATCCAGAGTGACTTACAATAAGTGCGTTCGACCAACAAGATACAAACTTGAAGAAAACAGAATCACATAAAGTACATCAGGTTTCATAGAGCCAAACATTTCAAGTGCTACTCAACTGGCTTTAGGTAAGCCAGCTCTTTATTAGTATATAAGTGCTTTGTTAATAGTTCTATCGCTCGAGGTGGAGTCGAAAGAGATGAGTGTTCAGTCTGCGCCGGAAGGTGTGTAAGCTATCTGCCGTCCTGATGTCAATGGGAGCTCATTCCATCTTGGAGCCAGGATAGCAAACCCACGTGTTTCTGCTGATGGGAACTTGGGTCCCCCTCGCAGCGAGGGTGCAGCGAGCCGTTTGGTTGATGCAGAGCGGAGTGCACGTGCTGGGGTGTACGGTTTAACCATGTCCTGGATGTAGGAAGGGCCAGATCCATTCGCAGCATGGTACGCAAGCACCAGTGTCTTGAAGTGGATTCTAGCAGTTACACACACACACAGACACACACACTCCCCCCCACCTCCCCACACACAAACACACACACACACACCCCACACCCCCCCCCCACACACACACACACACACACAAACACACACACACACACACACACACACACACACACACAGTGAAGCTCTGTTCTGATTGGCTGCTCTGAAAGGCTGTGTGTTAGCCAGAGGTGAACCGTCAGGGCCTTCAAGGTATTCAGAGAATTCCCTGGAACACTCAGATAAAACAAACAAAACATCGATTTAATTATATAAATAAAATGTAAATACAATGAATAAATGAGAATGGTATCTGTGTCGTTGATCTGTAATATCACAGTGTTACGTTGATTTGTTTCTCCTTCTCGGTCCATACGCATTTCAGTGGTTTTGTGTTAGAAACCAAATGCGACCAATCAGATGTTGTTCTGGGTCTCTGGGTAGAGTATCCTTTAACCAGATATTCTACATCCTTGATCGAAGGCCGTGGCCCTCGCACTGAATGAGAGCGTTTGGACTGACAGTTTGATCAACCAATCATATATTGATTTGTAGCCAATGGGCGTGTTCTTTCAGAGTTCCCCTCGGTTCCAGGTGCTCAGACGGCCCGGGAGTTCACTGGAGGGGTGTCTACAGAAGGTCCAGTTGTGATTCACCTCTGGTGTTAACCAGTGACGTGCGGTGAGGTTCATGGCTGGTGAGGCACTGACTCTTTCAGAGTCAGATTTACAAATGTTATATTTTGACCTTAATCGAAATATTCTGTTATTTTCAAAAGCTTTTTTAGTCTGATGCTTCGATTCATTTTAAACGGACCGTTCAACAAAAGTATACCCGAAATCTAAATATTGGATTGTTCTTTCTTAGTAAGATCCCATTTTCATTACAAGTGTGGTCTTGCCCATTTCCCCCTGTCCACTCACTGCTAGGATGGGCCGGATCCTCAGTGTCCTCCCCACTTTCAGACACACATTCAGAAGCACTCTCAGCTGTGGAGGATTCCAGAGATAATTCAATGTCAGACTCGGAGCTTGTTTCTTCAGAAGAAGAGTCATCGCTTGCAGATGAAGGCTGCATGACCATTTCTACGGCCTCTTCGGCAGTGAAATGCCTCTTCGTTTTAGCTCCTACTCTTGGCTCCAGGACTCTCTCCTTCTCTGCTCACTCATGAAGTAACCCCTCAGCCAAACGCATGCTAACATTTGGCTGTGAAAGCAGCCAGGTGCGTAAACAAACTAACAGTTGTTTTTCTTTTTTAATTACTCGAGCAACTCTTCAAAGACACATGAAATGCATCCTTCAAAAGATCAAAAGATGCCCTTTTTTACCCTGAAATGATCAGTGCATGCTTACAGACACACACACACACACACACACACACACACACACACACACACACACACACATTGTTGGGGCCCCGAAATGCTGACATTACAAAATGCATGGTTTTATACTGCAGTGGCAGTGAGATCCAAAAAAGGTGGTTTGAATGGAAGTCAATGAGGCATTTTCTGCCACGAAGGGGTCCAGAGGTAGTATCTGACACTACGTAAAAAATAATAATGCAGTGAAATCAATTTAGTTGCTAATCTTTGACTCATCCAAGACTCTAATGACCACCAAAGCCCCATCCCTCTACTAATTATTATATTGAAAACATTTAAGGTTTTGTGTTTTTTTGTAATAAATAATGCAAATAATGAAACAGGCATTCAAAGGGTTAAAATCCAGATCATTACTGAATGTTTGGTAGTTTCGAGTACGTTATAAGTTGTTTAAGTGATTCATGAAAAACAAAAGTAGAACAAATCATTTATAATGATTTAACAGCAGTTATTATGGGCGTGTACATTTTTGCCACGAAGGGGTCCAGAGGGTACAACGTGCATCACGAGAGTATACAAAACATGTAAGAGTAAACGACAATTTGACTCAAAAGAAGACTTCTTACGCGTGTAAATTAAATAAATAAATAAAGATTTTATTAGTACTGTTTTTGAGGAGTGGGTTGGAGTTCAGATTAACTTACTCTAACAGTTTTTTTACACTGTATTTGTCTATCACAAATACTGATGCGGGACGGAACGCAGAGCGAACCCTGGAAACCCTTACATGCTATAACCTATGGTCGATATTGGGAAGTTCATCCAACGATTACAGTTTCTGTGATTTGAGTGTTCTCGACTGTTTTGAGGAGTGGGTTGGAGTTCAGATCTACTCAGTCTGACAGTTGTTTAGTTTTTTTGCAATATATAGTGATGCGGGACAAAACCCGGAGAAAACCCGGAGAAAACCCGGAGAAAACCCGGAGAAAACCCGTAGGCAAGTTACAATTTACAGGTAAATAGTTGGAAGGTCAATATCCTCATGCGAATTGTTTTCAGGACTCACAGGTGTCCTTTTCCCTCGGGGGCAGTGTCCCAAAGTTTCCTCTGAAACCATTGTTTCCTCTAAAAACGATGTTTCTTCTGAAGCAGTTTTGGTTTTTCTCAGGTACTTTTCGTCTAACCACGAGTCCACCCTCTTCGGTGTTGTGTCTGTTGCCCTTTCAAGAAGATTTTCCGTGGTTCTGAGTTTGTATTTTAGCTCCATGATCTCGCGTGTCGACTCGTTGATGATGTTGGTTTTTTCAACACACAAGTCCATCTTTCTTTGATTGAAACAGTCGACCTCTTCCTTGATGTGTTCCACTAGCTTGGCGTCGGCTGCGTGAACCTTTGTCATACCTTTAACCTTACGCATCAAACCATCAACCATCAGACGATACCCTGTCCTCGTGTGTTCCTCCATTGGCACTCTTTCATCGCCGTCTACGTGCTTAGCTTTGAGGCGAGCAACAGCGAAAATAAGCTTCTTGTGTTTGGTGATCTCAGCCACTGCTTGTATATCTTCCTGACAGCGCTTGATGCTGTTCGCCATGTGTTGGGTTTTTGCGCGCTCTTTGATCAAGAGTGGCTCACAGCCCCTGAGTTGAGAATATAGATCTGAGACCTTTCCTTTCAGGACCTTGTTTTCATTCATGCTCTGGGTCAGCCTTGCCCTGGTCTTCCGGTGTTCAATCTCGGCGGTTCTGAAGTCTTGGTCCAATATCCTGGAATTCTCCTTCTCTTTGTTTAATTTGAGATTTGTAATAAGGTTGCGGTCCTTTTCATTTGACAAATCTTCTACCAATAATTTTTCATCCTTCTTTAAATTGAATATTTCCATATTCTTTCTCTTGATAATCATCTTGAGATTCTCGCAATGTGCATGTGACTTAGCCAAATCATCAGTTAAATCCGGCCGAGCATGTAGTTTCTCTACTTCTTTCCTCAGTCTTTCAACGAGGTCCTCCTGGCGTTTCTTGCCCATAATATTTTCCACAGTTGCATTTAATCTTTTATGAAAAATACCGGTCTTGATTTCAGCGGCCATTCCCTCTCTTAAGTTCTCCATCTCTTTTTCCTTCTGAAGGACTTTATCCGTCTCCTTTAACACATCAGCTTCACATTCTTGCATCTTCTTTTGCAATATTTTATCTAGTTTTTCATTCTTCTCTCCCAACACCCTGCTTATTTCCCTTGTATGCGTTGCCAGCAGATTCCTCTCATGTTCTTCAAACTCTGCTGAGATTATCTGCATGAGAGACTCGTACTTTGCAATGAGTTCTTTTTTCTGTTCCTCAAATTGGGTGTCCTTCTTGACAAGTGATCGCTGCAGCTGCTCGATTTTTGCCTCTGCCACTGCCACTGCGTATCCATGTTCTTTTTTAGAATATTTGTTCTCGTCAAGAAGGTCCTTAAGATACTGTAGCTATATTGTGAAGTCTCCTTGATCTCTTGTTTTTTATTTTTATCTTTTATATTTTGTTATTTTGTGTTTTGTGTATGTGTTTTTTTCTGGTGTTTTAGTATTTTGTTTATTTTTATTTTATTTTATTTTATTTTATATTTTATTTTATTTTATATATATTTTATTTTATTTTATTTTTTTTTATTTTATTTTATTTTATATTTTATTTTATTTTATTTTTATATATATTTTATTATATTTTTATATTGTTTTGTGTTTTTTTTGTGTTATTATTATTTTGTTATTGTATTATATTTTTATATATATTTTTTTTATATTTTATTTTATTTTTATATATATTTTTATATTTTATTTTTATATTATATTTTATTTTATTTTTTTATATTTTTTTATTAGTTTTTTTTTATTTATATTTTTTTTTTTTTTTTTTTTTATATTTTTTTTTATTTTTTTTTTTTTAGATTTTTTTTTATAGTTAAATTTTTTTTTGTTATATGTTTTTTTTTTTTGTATGTTTTTTTTTTTTTTTTTTATTTATTTTGTTTTTTGTTGATCGATAATTGTATTGTTTATTTTATTGTGTGTGTATATTTGGAAAACTTATATATTTGTAGATGTGGGGCGTGTGTGTAGTGGTTTAGGTGGTTGGGGAGCAGGCTGAGGTTATTCATTTTGGATTTTGATTCTTTATTTATTAATTTTTTTTTGTGTGTTTT